>CM035127.1:86655613-87183113 GCA_020205605.1 Panax ginseng
CTTTGTAGAGTAAAATTCAAGAATACTTAGAAGAATATTTCCATGAAAGGAAACTGGATGAAGCGCAAATATCAAGGATATTCCACTAATTTCATGAAGTATAGAAGTCAAAGTTTTAACCAACTGAGTATAATAAAGAATGGAATAACAAAAAAAATCACCATGCATGCGATAGACCGCACAGGCATGTTATTCCAACAGAATAATAAATAACGGAACCAGGTCCGGCGTAAAACTCACAGACATCCTCCAACAGAATAATAAAGTATGGAACCAGGTCCGGCGTAAAACACATAGACAGGATGTTCCAACAGAATAATAATAAAGACGGAACCAGGTCCGGTGTAAAACACACAGACAGGATGTTCCAACAGAATAATAGAAGAATGTCACCAAGTATAGGGTAAACCATTAGCATAAAAGTTATTCCAATGTAATAATAAGCAATGGAATAACAACAGTTCTCTTCATGAATAAGAAAGAATAACACCCCTTACTTTAGTAGGAGATTGAATACTGGAGTAGTGTAGTAACATAATACACTTCTTCTTTCTCTCTTATTCTCTCTATACTTTTTCTTTCTATAGCTTGAATGAATTTGTGAAAAATAATGAAGCACTAGGCCTCTATTTATAGAAGATTTCTAGCTTAGCACTTTCCATGTGAAAAGGCAAGTGGCTTGACGACTGGTGATGTGAAAAGAAAAGTGGTTTGACGCCTGTAATGTGAAACGACAAGTGGTTCGACGCCTGTAATATGAAATGGCAAGTGGTTTGACGACTGATAAAGGTAATTACTATTGACGAAGGTAATTACTATTAACGAAGAGACTCTTAGATGATGACATATGGGCCCCCCATAAAATAACAAAACTTACCACAAATGTCTCATAACAGACTCTTTATATACATCAAGGATTGAATAAATATTACCACAAATCATTTTATTTTTAATAAACACTTATTTAATCTTTCAACAATTATTAATCATTTATAACTTGTCGTCTCAATTATTGATTTAATAATATAACATATTATACAAATGATCTTTGTGACAATAATTGAATCAATAATATAAGAGATATGATGCAAAGAATTCTTCGTAGCAATAATTGAGTATAAATGAGTAACTTCTCACGTAAGCATCAATAATCAATACCGTGTGCTACTACGCAACCCCATGCGTATTCTTCGTACTTTTACTACCGGGTAGTTCAACAGCTTTTAACGGTAATACCTCCGTAGTTATTTTTATAGAAAGATAATTTTGTCGCTTTTCTAACTACGACAATACTTCCGCTTAGGGGTCCACCCAATAATTGAGCCGTCATCTACGAATATTCCCAAACAAAAAATAATATTCTCCGACCAAACGAATATTTTATAACAACTTGCTTACTTTGCAAAATTTATAAATATTACCCACAACTATAACATTATATCAAATTTATTCCATAATTTTCAAAAATAATATTTATAGAAAATTCATCTTTATTTATAAAAGTTGGGGTCTTACAATTTTCATGAAAAATACCAAATCGGTTCCAAAATATTTCTTTTAAGGGATTTAGCGTAATATAGTCTCATATTGAACATATATTTTTTTAGAATTTTTAAAATTCATTTACTATTTTTCATATGGCCAAAACCGCCGAATATTTAGACATTTATCATAAATTGTACTTTTATCCAAAAATTCCGAAATTCACAAAGTACATTGATATTAATGGAAAATACTGTGTAATGACAATTATTGAAACAACAGCAATATAAAATATCAACGCAGCAATTATTGAATCAATAAAATAAAATACTGAACAGTAATTACTGTAACAATTATTGAGTAGTGCATTCTTACGTAAGAATCAATAATTGGTGCAATACCGTGTGCTACTGTTCAACAACGCGTATTAATGTGTTTTAACCACCGGGTATTCCAACAGTGTAAACGGTAACAACTACGCCGTTATTTTTAAACAACTTATATTTGTCGTTTTCTTCCTCCAATCGCTTTTCGTTATGGGGCCCACACATGGTCACTACTGTCGTCATTTAATATTCCCCGACGATCACGAAATATTCCACGACCAAACGAATATTCCCCGAGCAATAATGAATATTTTATAATCATTTGCTTATTTTGAAATACTTGCGTATTTTACCCATAACTATCCACATTAATCAAATCAACCCTTACTATTTCAAAATAATAATTAGAGGAAATTAAATTTTATTTATTAATTATTTGGGGTCTTACAGAATCACCCCTGCACTACGGCCAAGGATATTCTTTAGTATCACGACCACAATTATCCATGCACTACGGGCCAAGAATATTTGTGTATTCATTAATGGTCATGATCATGCCAACAACTCGTCCCATCAATGCACTATGGGCCAATGATGACTTTTAATTTTTACATCATTTGTAACATTACTGGTCATGATTACACCGAATAATCCCTGGTCATAATCATACCAAGTCCATCTATGCACTACAGGCCACAAATGACTTTCAACATAATATAAACATGAGGATGATGACAATGATATAAGAATTCAATAAAACAAGTTCAAGAACTAATTTATCAAGGAACCAATAACATCCAAACTCGAACATGATCTTTGCTTTGTAGAGTAAAATTCAAGAATACTTAGAAGAATATTTCCATGAAAGGATCTTTGGATGAAGCGCAAATATCAAGGATATTCCACTAATTTCATAGAGTATATAAGTCAAAGTTTTAACCAACCGAGTATAATAAAGAATGGAATAACAAAAGAAATCACCATGCATGCGATAGATCCATAATGCAATGGTTATTCCAACAGAATAATAAATAATGAGAACCAATTAGGTGTAAAACGCATGCATGTGATATTCCAATGAATAATAATAAAGAATGGAACTAGGTCCCATGTGAAACACACGAGCGGGATGTTCCAATGTAAATAATAATAAAGACGGAACCAGTCCTGTAAAAACACACGCATACGATGTTCCAACGAGAATAATAGAAGAATGTCACCAAGTATAGGGTAAACCACATATACAAAGTTATTCCAACGGAATAATAAGCAATGGAATAACAACAGCCTCTCTTCATGAATAAGAAAGAATAACACCCTTACTTTAGTAGGAGATTGAATCTGCAATAGTGTAAGAATGTAGAATACTCTTCTTCTTTCTCTTATTCTCTCTATACTTTCTCTCTATAGCTTGATTTGAATTCGTGAAAAATAATGAAGCACTAGGCCTCTATTTATAGAAGATTTCTAGCTTTTGCCGCCATGTAAAAAGGCAAGTGGCTTGACGAATCGTGATGTGAAAAGAAAAGTGGTTTGACGCCTGTAATGTGAAACGACAATTGGTTTGACGCCTGTAATGTGAAACGACAATTGGTTCGACACCTGTAATGTGAAACGGCAAGTGGTTTGACGTCTGGTAAAGGTAATTACTATTGACGAAGGTAATTACTATTGACGAAGGTAATTACTATTGACGAAGATAATTACTATTGACGAAGGTAATTACTATTGACGAAGAGACTCTTAGATGATGACATATGGGCCCCCCCATAAAATAACCAAACTTACCACAAACGTCTCATAACAGACTCTTTATATACATCAAGGATTGAATAAATATTACCATAAATCATTTTATTTTTAATCAACACATAATTAATCTTTCAACAATTATTAATCATTTATAACTTGTCGTCTCAATTATTGATTTAATAATATAACATATTATACAGATGATACTGTGACAATAATTGAATCAATAATATAAGAGATATGATGTAGCAATTACTGTAGCAATAATTGAGTATAGTTGAGTGACTTCTCACGTAAGCATCAATAATCAATATCGTGTGCTACTCACGCGTATTACTGTACTTTTACTACCTGGTAGTTCAATAGTTTTAACGGTAACACCTCCGCCATTATTTTCATAAAGTATTTTTGTCGTTTTCTCAATCCGACAATAATTCCGTTGCGGGGTCCACCAATGATTGTCTTGTCGTCTTTAATATTCCCCACAAAAAATAATATTCCCCGACCAAACGAATATTTTATAACAACTTGCTTACTTTGCAAAATTTATAAATATTACCCACAACTATAACACTATATCAAATTTATTCCATAATATTCAAAAATAATATTTATAGAAAATTCATCTTTATTTATAAAAGTTGGGGTCTTACAACCTCCCCTTCTTATGAAATTTCGCCCTCGAAATTAGGGTACGTACCTGGTATGTCGAACAGGTGAGGATACCTTGACTTCACTTCAAATTCTAACTCTTGAGGTATAACCTTTGAGCGTCGAATATGATCTTTCTTATCCAAGATGTTAACACATATCTCCTCATACATTAAATCTTCTGCTATCTCGTCCGGTTTTAAATTAATAATGTGGTTCGGGTCGTCCACATATTTACGTAACATCGATCTGAAAAAAAAACGCTACGAACACGCAAATATACTTGGCGGTAAAACGAGTCTATAAGCCAAAATTCCTACTTAATCAAGGATTTCAAATGGGCCAATAAAATCGAGGGTTTAGATTTCATCTCTTCGTCAATTCTTGCTTCTAGAATAACGCCCTCTTGAACCTTCTTAATTCTTCACATTCATCAGCTCCGGGTGTGTAACTTGAGCGGCTTTAACTTTATTGATTAAAGTCGATTAATTCTACTCGTATATTCGTTATCTTCATGTGGGTTCCTAGAGTCTTTAACTCTATCTTCATCATTTGTAAGTAATACAAAATGGTTCTTTGTGTTAACAACATCGTGCTAAATGGCATCATGCATCTTCTACTCAACGCGTCAACTACCACGTTCACTTTCCCACGATGGTATTGAATGATATGATCGTAATCTTCAACAGCTCGAGCCAACGTCTTTGGCACATGTTACATTCGTTTTAGGTGAAGAAAATATTTGAGGGTTTAAGAAATGGGTTTTGTACTGGGGTCAATACAAAAGTCGATTTCACGCTCTAGGGGTAAGCTAAGAAGTCTTCAAGAATACGTCAGAAAATTTATTAACACTAGAAATATCATTCAAAATTGTGACCCTCATCTAAGACTTGGATAACACTTCACATTGATACCTATCAACTTGCCATCGTCATTCACGACGTCTCCTACGGAAAGTTTGTCTTCGATGCATTCCACATAAGGAAGTCAACAATGAAAGAACTGGGGCTCTTTATTTATGGCTTGAAATGACAATGATTGACTTTAGTGGTTTGGTTGCTTGAATTCGCATAACAGGTTTGTTAGGAATATGAAAGCTAACAACCTTACAAAAAGCATGATGAGTAGTTAACCAATCGATTCCTAAAATCGCATCAAATGCAAGTACTTTCAAAGAGACAAGATCGACACGTAACGTGAAAGTGTTGATTTGTATAAGATTTATAAATAGTGGAGGTAACGAAGGTTTCTCGGAGTTAACTTCAAACATTGAACAGAACTAGGTGAAATAAAATAGTGAGTAGAACCAGTATTTAACACGGTATAGACTTCGCAAGATTTTATGACTAACATACCCGTGATAATTTTATTCAGGTTCCTCGTCACGAAAAAAAAAATGCTCTCTCCTAAACTACCGGCTTTGACTTTTCTGGGACGGCCTTTGGTGCCTCCATCCTAGCTGAACTTGTCTTCGGTGAACGACAAAATCGGGCTAAGTGACCTTCTCTTCCATAATTATAACATGCTTTGACGGACATCGCTAGCTTTCGATGTGTCCCTCCCTCCGCATTTGAAGAAGCATATGATAGGTGGTCTTTCTCCTTCCTTAACAACGGGTCTTTGGTGCTAACGTCTTTCCATCATTGTTGAATCTCCTCTTCTTGAAATGTCCATTCTTATTGTTTTGACCATGATTACCACCGAAGTGGTTACCATTTCTGGCATGTTGATTTCCTCCACGCTTGTTATCATCGCTTCGATGACTGCTTTCACTGGTATTATCATTTTGCCAATTCTTCTCTTTTGATTATATTGACTCGTTATCGCGCTCCACTAACTGAGCCCTATTTACAACATCTGAATACAAACACAATTTATGAGAAATAAGATGTTGACGTATCTTTAGCTTTAAACCTCTTAAAAACATCCGCGTCATTCTTTCTTCATTATCCACCAAGTGGGACGCAAACCGGGATAACTCCGTAAACTTTGCTTCGTACTGCGACACGGTCATGTTGTTTTGCTCTAACTTGATAAATTCCACCTCCTTCATATGACGAATACTTTCAGGAAAGTATTTGTCATTGAACAGCTCCTGGAACTTCTCCCAAGATATCTTCATCTGACAAAGAGGTTGAGTACGTTTTTACCGATTCCCACCAATGAATCCTCCTCAGCATGACATAAAAAGCGTAAAGGAACCTTTTTGCTCCTCGTGAGCATCCTAAGACATCAAATATCTTGGTGATCTGCTTTATCCCTGTTTCCTCCATAAGTGGTTTTGGCTCTCCCTTAAACTCCGGTGGTCCCAGCTCCTTAAATTGCTTAGCGGTGACCAACCGTGGATTGCCATTGTTTCCTCTTGCATTATGAACAGGAGCCGCCTTCGCCCGATGTTGCATGAATTCTAAAAAGCTCCTAAACTTACCGTCGTTCGTCAATTGATCAGTGTTGGTGTTTACAAGAGGATTATCGCCATCCTGTTGCACATTGTCCTGACTATTGATCTGTGGAGAATCAACGGTTTCCTGTGCTCCATTGCTATTCTCAACATTCTCGGATATCATTTTCAGATACTGCCACAAAACAAAGGTTAATTGACATCACATATTATCCCTACACTCTGACCGACCAATTAAATACCAAATAAACTTAGGTAGGTCATACTAGCGAAGGAATTCCCCGTCTCTCCCCTCCTAGTTCTAGTCTCACATCTTAGCCAGGGATCATATCCCTAAGCTCGATATACCAACCGTGACGCCCCAAAATTAGGTATACATCACCCATCTTGGGTCGCCAGATACGTGGTACATGTAATTCAAATACAACTTACTAATACAACAATGGTGTACAATACGACAAAACATAAATTGTGAGTTTGAATACAAATATTGTCTACTAGAGATTATACAAACTCAAAAGGAGTCCTCATTACAATTATTATCACACTATTTCACAAAATAGTGAGGACTACTAATGCTATCCTCCGGACCATTACTCCGCTTCCCAGACTCGTCCCAATTTATATTCTCATTTCACGAAGAGAACAAAGGAAAGAAAGGGTGAGCTCAACTAGCCCAAGAAGAAATATTATGACTAAGATAATGCGAATAAATTATCATTAGCCTTCAACAAAGTTAAACCGATAAAATATAATAAACATCAAGTTTAATCTAGCAATGAACCAAAGAATCCATTAAAAGAGTCAAGTAGAAAATAAAATCTACTATCTTTTATGATTTAAAAGGTTTTTCATAACTGTTATAGCTGAGACTCAGCTTAATATTCCACATCATCGAATCACCCTTGCACTACGGCCAATGATATTCTTTAGTATCACGACCACAATTATCCATGCACTACGGGCCAAGAATATTTGTGTATTCATTAATGGTCATGATCATGCCAACAACTGTCCATCAATGCACTACGGGCCAATAATGACTTTTAATTTTTACATCATTTGTAACATTACGGTCATGATTACACCGAATAATCCCTGGTCATAATCATACCAAGTCCATCTATGCACTACAGGCCATAGATGACTTTCAACATAATATAAACATGAGGATGATGACAATGATATAAGAATTCAATAAAAAAGTTCAAGAATTAATTTATCAAGGAACCAATAACATCCAAACATCGACATGATCTTTGCTTTGTAGAGTAAAATTCAAGAATACTTAGAAGAATATTTCCATGAAAGGATATTGGATGAAGCGCAAAATATCAAGGATATTCCACTAATTTCATGGAGTATAGAAGTCAAAGTTTTAACCAACCGAGTATAATAAAGAATGGAATAACAAAAGAAATCACCATGAATGCGATAGAAGCCTTGCACGAGTGAAGTTATTCCAATGTAATAATAAATAATGAACCAGTCCTGTCAGAAACGCATGCATGGATATTCCAACGAGAATAAAAAGAATGGAACCAGTCCCACAGAAAACACACGCACGTGATGTTCCAATGAATAATAATAAAGATTTTAACCAGTCCTGTAAAACACACGATGTGATGTTCCAATGTAATAATAATAAGATTTTAACCAGTCCTGTGTAACACATGCATGTGATGAGGATGTTCCAATGAGAATAATAGAAGAATGTCACCGAGTATAGGGTAAACCAGCGTATCAAAGTTATTCCAATGTAATAATAAGCAATGGAATAACAACAGCTTCTCTTCATTATTAAGAAAGAATAACACCCCTTACTTTAGTAGGAGATTGAATACCTACAGAAGTGTAAGAATGAAATACTCTTCTTCTTTCTCTCTTATTCTCTCTATACTTTCTCTCTCTATAGCTTGAATGAATTCGTGAAAAATAATGAAGCACTAGGCCTCTATTTATAGAAGATTTCTAGCTTAGCACCTGCCATGTAAAAAGGCAAGTGGCTTGACGACTGGTGATGTGAAAAGAAAAGTGGTTTGACGCCTGTAATGTGAAACGACAATTGGTTTGACGCCTGTAATGTGAAACGACAATTGGTTCGACACCTGTAATTTGAAACGGCAAGTGGTTTGACGTCTGGTAAAGGTAATTACTATTGATGAAGGTAATTACTATTGACGAAGAGACTCTTAGATGATGACATATGGGCCCCCCCATAAAATAACCAAACTTACCACAAACGTCTCATAATGGACTCTTTATATACATCAAGGATTGAATAAATATTACCATAAATCATTTTATTTTAATCAACACATAATTAATCTTTCAACAATTATTAATCATTTATAACTTGTCGTCTCAATTATTGATTTAATAATATAACATATTATACAGATGATACTGTGACAATAATTGAATCAATAATATAAGAGATATGATGTTGCAATTCTTGTAGCAATAATTGAGTATAGTTGAGTGACTTCTCACGTAAGCATCAATAATCAATACTGCAGTGTGTTACTACTGCAACCACGCCAGACATCGTACTTTTTACTACCGGTAGTTCAACGGTTTTAACGGTAACACCTCCGTTATTTTTATAGAAAGATAATTTTGTCGCTTTCTAACTACTGACAATACTTCCGCCGAGGGGTCCACTAATAATTGAGTAGTCGTATTTAATATTCCCTGACAAAAATAATATTCTCCGACCAAACGAATATTTTATAACAACTTGCTTACTTTGTAAAATTTATAAATATTACCCACAACTATAACATTATATCAAATTTATTCCATAATTTTCAAAAATAATATTTATAGAAAATTCATCTTTATTTATAAAAGTTGGGGTCTTACAATTTTCATGAAAAATACCAAATCAGTTCCAAAAATATTTCTTTTCTGGGATTTAGCAGAATATAGTCTCATATTGAACATATATTTTTTTTAGAATTTTTAAAATTCATTTACTATTTTTCATATGGCCAAAACCGCCGAATATTTAGACATTTATCATAAATTGTACTTTTATCCAAAAATTCCGAAATTCACAGAATACATTGATATTATATAGATGTACTCCCAATAAAAATTTCATCAATTTTGGAGTTAACCATAAGGAGTTATAAGGGTTTTCTTTTAAAATAGTCTTTTCCCATAAAATTCATAACTCATAATCTATACATCCAAAAATTGCCATTTTTGGACACAATCTAGAAAACAAATCAAATTATCATTTCAAATTTTTCCAGAATTTTTGAAGGTCAGAAAAATTATGAAACTTAAAATCATAACAACCCTTAAAATCCCTTACTATCCCTTACCTCAAAAGAGCAGCACTTCTGACTAGATATCGGATATGACGCTGAAGAAAACTTGCACTGAAGAATAGCAACTCACCAAGTATCTAAATACTCACAAAATACACTCGATAATCTAGAGAGAGAAAGAGAGAAAACTTATTTCTGGTGTGATTTTCAATTCTAACTTAGCCCTCTATTTATAGGAAAATGTTAAGACGTCAAGCAGACTTAACCAAAGAACTCGATGGCTTTACCTGCTACTATTCCCATCCACCACATTTGAAAATTCAATTGACCACATTTCTCACCAACCAAAAGTGGGGCCCACCAATTCTAGAATTTTCCACCAAAATCATTTATAACCTAATTTCCTAATCACCACCTCTTAAAATTCATAACAAACTATACGCTCATTTTTAATTCGGTTCAAAATTTGTGGACATATACTCAACTTATATATATAACATATCCAAAATTACAACGATCCAACGGTTGGATTAAATATTATAACTCACACAATAAAGTCATAATAACACCGATTTGATCTTTTAATACCTCCAATCCGACAAAATACTGATAAAACACCTCAACATTAACTCCTTCATTTATAACCGCATAAATAAACCCATCATTTATATCCACATCAAATAAATATTTCTTTATCATATAAATCAATAATTAATTATTCACAAATAATATTACAGAATCACAATTATGACAACCAGGCCATTCCCAGGAAAGAGGGGGCTTTCCGATAAGGATTTCTCCTTACTGGCGCACAATTAGGTGACCAAACCTCTCATTGACAGAACTTTCTAGACATTGCCAATAATGCTATCTAATAATATTATTCCAAATAATATGAATTATTGATCTGATAATGGAAAATATTGTGCAGTGACAATTATTGAAACAACAATAATATAAAATATCAACGTAGCAATTATTGAATCAATAAAATAAAATATTGAACAATAATTACTGTAACAATTATTGAGTAGTGCCTCTTACGTAAGGATCAATAATTCAACAATCTTGTGCAGGTAATAATGCATTCTTGTGTGCAACCACACGCCATTCATCGTATTTTAACCACCGGTATTCCAACAAAGTTAATTGGTAACAACTACGCCGTTATTCAATTTTGTCGTTTTCTTCTTCCGAAAGCGAGCTATCCGTTATGGGGCCCACAATAGCTCACAAATCGCATTTAATATTCTCCGGCGGAAAAGAATATTCCACGACCAAACGAATATTCCCCGACAATAATGAATACTTTATAACCACTTGTGTATTTTGAAAAAAAATTCATATATCACCCTTAACTTTAACTTTTATCAATTTTACCATTTACTGAATAGAAAAATTGAATACTTTTATTTCATAAAATTCGGGGTCTTACATCATTTCCTCTATAGCATGGTTCCTCCACAAAACTTTAACTTGTGGTATGACCTTCGTGCGTAGGACATGTTCTTTCCTATCCAAGATCTTAACAGGTATCTCCTCGTACATTAAATCTTCTACTATCTCGTCTGGTTCTAACTCAATAATGTGGTTCGGGTCCTTCACATATTTACGAAGCACAGATATGTGAAAAACGTTATGAACACTAGACATGCTTGGAGGTAACGCGAGTCTATAGGCCACATTTCCTACTCGCTCAAGAATCAAATGGACCAATAAATCGTGGATTGAGCTTTCCTCTCTTCCCGAATCTTATAACTCCCTTCCATGGAGCCACACGCAACAACACATGATCCCCAATACTAAATTCCACGTCCTTTCGATGAAGATCCGCATAACTCTTTTGTCGATCCTATCTGCTTTGTATCGTTGTCGAATCATTTGGATCTTCTCTCATATTCATTCGTACTCAACTCGGTCCCAACAACGTTGTTTCTTCCACCTCATCCCAAAGATATTGAGAGCGACACTTTCGTCCATACAATGCTTCAAATGGAGCCACACCTATACTTTCCTCGATAATCATTGTTGTAGGAGAATTCCACCAATGGTAAATTCTTATCCCAACTCCTTTGAAATCTAGGACACGTAGTCTTAATAGATCTTCAAGAGTTTGAATAGTCTTCTCTGATTGTCCATCCGTTTGAGGATGGTATGCCGAACTAAATCGTAAATCCGTCCCCATAGCTTTTTGCAAGCTAACCCAAAATCTTGAAGTAAATCTTGGGTCACGATCCGAAACTATGGATACTGGCATGCCATGCAATCTCACAATCTCATCTACGTACATACGAGCAAGACGTTCAAGCTTAATAAGTCTCTCGATATCGGCAAAAAATGAGCGGAGACTTGGTTAATCTATCAACAATAACCCAAATAGCATTTATGCCTTGAGAAACCGTGGGAAGACCCGTAACGAAATCCATGGTAATGTGTTCCCACTTCCATTTCGGAATCTCAAGTGGTTGCAATGGACCCTTAGGCACTTGATGCTCCGCCTTTACACGTTGACAAGTTAAACATATCGAGATAAACTTTGCAATCTCTCTCTTCATATTGTTCCACCAAAATGTATGTCTAAGATCACGATACATTTTGGTACTTCCAGGATGGATTGCAAATGGTGTATTGTGTGCCTCCCTCATGATCTGTACTTTAAATCAGAATCATTAGGAACACAAAGTCTGGAATGGACTCGAAGTATTCCTTCTTCATCGATTCTTGCTTCTGGAATAGCACCTTCTTTTACTTTCTTCTTTATACGCATCAGCTCCGGGTCTGTGGCTTGAGCAACTTTAACTTTATCTATTAAAGTTGGTTCTATACGTATACTTGACATCATCGCACTCGTTCCTACATATGATCTTCTACTCAACGCGTCAGCTACCACGTTCGCTTTTCCAGGATGGTATTGAATGGTATGGTCGTAGTCTTTCAACAGCTCGAGCCAACGTCGTTGCCGCATGTTGAGTTCCTTTTGGGTGAAGAAATATTTGAGGCTTTTATGGTCCTAATATATCTCCACTTTCTCCCCATATAGATAGTGCCTCCGGATCTTTAAGCAACTTACGATCATCACGCTAACTCTAGATCATGAGTAGGATAATTCCTCTCATATTCTTTAAGTTGTCGTGAGGCATAGGCTATGACTTTCCCACGCTGCATGAGAACACATCCTAACCCTTTGCACGAAGCATCATTTGAGATAACAAATCCATCCAAACCAGATAGTATTGTCAAAACAGGTGCCGAAATGAGTCTCCTCTTGAGATCTTGGAAACTCTTCTCGCATTCCTCGCTCCATACGAATTTTGTATCTTTACGAGTCAGCTGAGTTAACAGAGTAGCAATTCTAGAAAATCCTTCCACAAATCTCCGATAATAACCAGCTAAGCCAAAAAGCTACGTACTTTGGTCACCGTCTTTGGTTGCTCCCAACTTTGTATTGCTTCAATCTTCGCCGGGTCAACAGACACTCCATGTTTTGACACCATGTGCCCAAGGAATGCTACTTCCTCAAGTCAGAACTCGCATTTCTTCAGCTTGGCATATAGCTTGTTATCACGAAGCCTTTGCGATTACCGACTTCAAATGGCGCCATGATCTTCACGGCTTTTCGAATAGATGAGGATGTCATCAATAAAGACAACAACGAACTGATCCAAATATTCCTTGAATACTCGGTTCATCATATCCAAGAAAGCAGTAGGAGCATTAGTCAATCCAAAAGACATGACTAGGAATTTATAATGCCCGTACCAAGTTACAAAGCGCCTTTGAATATCCTCGCCTCTAACCTTCAAATTGATGATATCCGAATGAAGATCGATCTTTGAAAAGAATTGTGCTCCTTGCGCAGAATCGGGTCAAACAGTCATCAATACGAGGTAGCGGATACTTATTCTTGATAGTGACATGGTTCAATTCCGATAGTCAATACAAAGTAGCATACTCCCGCTTTTTCTTCTTTACAAATAAAACAGAGCACTCGAAGGAGATGTACTAGGGCCAGATGAAACCGATGTCCAACAACTCCTCGTAGTTGGACCTTTAACTCCTGAAGTTCAATAGGAGCCATTCGATATGGGGTTTTAGAAATGGGCTTTGTACGGTGTTCAAGGTCAATAAAGAATTCAACCTCACGTTACGGGGTAGGCACCGAAGTTCATCGAGAAATCGTCGGGAAAGTCACTAACAACAGAATATTATTCAAAGTCGACGTGTCTTTATTCAAATCCATAACATGGGCTAAGAAAGCTTGACATCCGCTTTTCAATAAACGAATAGCTTTATGACTTGATATGACAAAGATTGATTTTAATGGTTTAGTTGTTTGAATTGAACAACGGGTTGATTAGGAATATGAAAACTAACAACCTTACGAAAACAATCAATTTTGGCATGATGAGTAATTAACCAATCAATCCCTAAAATCACATCAAAAGAAAGTATCTTTAAAGAGATAAGGTCAACAGGTAATGTGATGGTACCAACTTGGATCAAACAAGATTTATAAACAGTGGATGTGATAAAAGTTTTTCCTAACGGAGTTTCCACAGATAGGTCAAAGTCTAATTTCTCCGGAGTCAAGTTTAAACGTTGAGCACAAGTAGGAGAGATAAATGAATGGGTATGCCCCAGGTATCAAGTAATGTATAAACTTCGCATGAATTTATGATTAGCTTACCCGTGATCACCTCGTTTGGGTTCCTCGCGATGTTGACCCGATCCACGACAAACGCTCTTCCAGGAACCGTTGACTTTGACTTTTCTGGGACAGCCTTTTGAGTCACCATCCCCGCTGGACTTGGTTTCGCTACAGTGCAATCTCGAGCGATATGTCCTTCCTTTCCACAGTTATAACATACCTTAAACTGTTGTGGGCAGTTTGGGCTGATATGTCCTTCTTTTCCGCACTTATAGCATATGACCAAAGGTCGTTTCTCCTCCTGGAACCGATTCATCTTGGTCTGCCGACGTCTTCACATTGTCATTGTTGAATCTCCTCTTTTTAAAATCTCCCCCCGAGTCGCTTCTTCTATTTTCATGGCCACGATTACCACCAGAGTGGTTACCGCTTTTGTCTGAATGTTTTCCTCCCCGCTGGTTTTCATTACTCCGATGACTGCTGCCACCGGTATGACCCTGGTTGCGGTCCCTTGGTTGAACGTACTCGTTATCTCGCTCTAATAATTGAGCCATGTTGACAACATCTGAATATAAAGAAAATTTATGAGAGATAAGATATTGCTGAATCTCGGGTTTTAAACCTCTCAGAAACATCCTCGTCATTCGTTCCTCATTCTCTACCAAATGAGGTGCAAACCTGGATAACTCTGCGAACTTCGCCTCGTATTGGGACACCGTCATGTTGTTTTGTTCTAGTCTAATAAACTCTACCTCCTTCATATGGCGAATACTTTCAGGAAAGTATTTTTTGTTGAAAAGTTTCTGAAATGTTTCCCAAGACATGCTAAGTGCGGCAAGCTGGGTACGTTTCACAGACTCTCACCAGTAATCTGCCTCGCCACGGAACATAAAGGTGGCGAATGGAACCTTCTGTTCCTCCGTGCATCCCAATACATCGAATATCTTGGTAATTTGCTTGATCCACGTTTCCGCCATGATCGGATCTGGCTTTCCCTTAAATTCTAGTGGTCCCAACTCTTTAAACTGCTTGGCCGTGACAAGCCGCGCGTTGCTATCATTACCCGTATTATGTACACGAGTCTCCCTCGTCTGGTTTTGCATGAACTGCAAAAAGCTCCTAAACATCCCATCGTTCATTGTCTGATCAGTGGTGTTGTTTACAGAAGGAACATTGCTAGCATGTTGCACGTTCTCCTCATTGGTGAGTACAGGCGTCTCCACGGTCTCATTAACTCCACCGTTAATATTCTCAGCTGCCATTCTTAAATACTGCCATAAAACAAGGGTTAATTAAACAATTTAACAATTCACATAAAACAAGGGTTAATCAATCTTCGCAGCGGAAATAATAATTCATTAGAAGAGTTAAGTAGAGAATGCAAACTACTATCTTCTATATATGAATTTAAAAGTTCATCGTCTATCTTTTATCCCTGTAACATCAATCAATATATATTTGGAATCAAATATTCATCTTTGCACTACAGGCCAAAGATATTCATCAGTTGGTCATGTTCATCTAAACACCTGTTCATCTTTGCACTATAGACCAAAGATATTCATCAGAAATCATTCATCTTTGCACTACAAGCCAAAGATATTTAGTTATATCATCATTTAGGACTGAGGATGATGAAAAATATTTTAAAGAAAATGAATCCAGTGAAACAAAAGAACAAGTATTAAGGATTCATACTTTAAATAACCCAAGTTCGAAAGTACTTCATAAATAACCAGAGTGGAGTAAAATTCAAGAATGAAGACCAAAACATAGATCCAATCAAAGATAGGAACTATAACAGACAATCTTGGACATAGAAAAGAAAATTTAATTTTTCCGTGAATAGTGTCGTATTGATAATGAATAATGTAATTATCGTGAATAAGTAACTCAGACACCAAAGATAGAAATTTCACAAAAACATCATCATGTTTACGTGAATAGTACTAAATGAATAAGAACTCGTGAATAGTAACTCATGAATAGTAACTCGTGAATAGTAACTCATGAATAGTAACCCCAACATGAAAAGTTCTAAATTTGATAAAAATTCACACCAATATTTCGACATAATGATATTGAAGAAATAATATCATTTTTTGAATAAAATAACATCCCTTACCTCAAAAAGATAGTATTTACATTTGGAATATTAGATATAGTCTTTGAAAGAACTTGCAACCGTATAGCAATACTACTCAAGTACTAAAATACTCACAAAATACGCTTCGATATTATAGAGAGAAAGAGAAAAACTTGGGTTTAAATTGTGATTTTTAATTCTAACCTAAGCACCTATTTATAGGAAAATGCTTAGAACATCAAAGCAGAAAATTTAATAAATTAATAATATATATTTATTAAATTCTTACGCACACCTAATCTGATTCAAATCAGCCACCACACCTCACCTAATTCAAAAAAAACGTTTTTCTTATTAAAAATAATTAAAACTTCCAACAATTAATAATTAATTAATCCGAAACTTCAATAATTCATAATAAATAGCCCTTTTATCATAAAATTCGAATCTCGCGATTTTTATAGGAAATTTAATTCTCTACAACTTTGCAGAAGAAAGTTTTTCCAAATTCCAAACAGAAATTGACCGAAATCCATAAACGGGCAATTTTTCAAGCTATAATCAAATTTCAGTCAAGAAATAGGCCCACCGACATGTTTAACATGTTTTAAACAACTTTTGCAACAAAAATACTCTTCCTCCTCATATACTCATATATCCCACATTCATTGTAAAAATATCATCGTTATTATATTATAATAATATAATAAAATATTATTTTATCAAAAAAGATAAAATATCATTTTTTTAACAATTGTCACTTTAAAAAATTTTCTCCATCTATAACCACATAAAATCAATATTTTTCTCATCATATAAATCAATAATTAATTATTCACAAATAATATTACAGAATCACAGTACTGGCAACCAGGCCGCTCCCAGGAAAGAGGGGGCTTTTCAATAAGAATTTCTCCTTACTGGCGCGCAATTAGGTCACCAATAAGAATTTCTCCTTAGACAAAACTTTCTAGACATTGCCAATACTGTTTTCTAATAATATTATTTAGATAATATGAATTATTGCTTCGATAATGGAAAATACTGTGTAATGACAATTATTGAAACAACAGTAATATAAAATATCAACGCAGCAATTATTGAATCAATAAAATAAAATCTTTGAATAATAACTCATCGTAATAATTATTGAGTAGTACCTTCTTACGTAAGAATCAATAATTGGTGCAATCTGTGTACTCTTCTTGTAACAACGCCAGCGTATTCTTGTTTTTAACCACCGGTATTCAACGATGTTAATAGTGTAGAACTACTGTTTTATTTTTATAAACAACTTATACTTGTCGTTTTCTTCATCCAATCGCTTTTTTGTTATGGGGCTCACAAAAGATCATACCATTGCAAATCGTTTAATATTCCCAAGCAAAGAAGAATATTCCACGACCAAACGAATATTCCCAAACAACAATGAATATTTTATAACCACCTGCTTATTTGAAATATTTGCGCATTATACCCATAACTAACCACATTAATCAAATCAACCCTTACTATTTCAAAATAATAAATAGAGGAAATTAAATTTTATTTATTAAAAATTTGGGGTCTTACAGCTAAGGCATAAATTCATCGGCTACTTGCGGATAGTAGACAACAGATTTATCATTGTGCACATCCAACCCCTCTTCAATCAAGTCATCCCTCTCAATCTCCATTTCAAAATTGTAAATGGAATCTAAATTCATTTCTGCACTATCTCCACAACTATCAATTTCATGGTTCATAGCATCCATAATAAACAATAGTTCCCTGAGAATAAATTTAAAAGAACAATGAAGTCCACACTCAATTAATACAGAAAAGTCTCTGAAACTGTTAACCAATATTTAAACTTTCAATCTTTTCTCAGACTCATCGTCAACATCAGAATTTGATTTAAAAAAATTCTGTCTATTTCAACTGTTTCAAATTTTATTAAGTCACTATAACATTTGAACTTTTGGCCAAAGGAAAACAAAGAAAAGGGAAAAAGTACCTGCGTGAGAGCTCAAGAATGCGAAAACTAATAGCTAGAATTAGGGCTTGTTTTGGAAGTGAAAGAGAATCGGATAAGGGAAGAGGGTCACGATCAGTCAAGGGGCTTCTCTTTGGAATACACGAATCAGTCAAGGGGCTTCAGATTTGACATACCGGGAAATAGAATTACTCGTTTCTCTTTGCTTGATTTTTCAGATGAATAATGTCTCCAGTTCGCGACTCAGTAATAGGTATGTCACGATCATGGCTTCTCTTTGGAATAATCGATTCGCTTTAAGGGCTTGATTTGGCTTGAACTCGATCGATTTTCTAGATGAGGGAGGAAGAAGGGCGCGTTTCAGTCGATTTTCGGATGAGAGAAATAATAGGGGGGAAAGCCGTGTAATGTTTGAGCGAGGAGAGAGAAATTAAAAAGAGGCTGGCTTATATAGGTAAGTTAGGTAAGCTCGATCAGGGGTAAGCCCCTGATCCGGACTGTATATATATATATATATTACGGAATACACTTATAACAAGATTGGGGGACCGGTCGTTAGCACTGGACTTTAGCATCGGACGCCCCCCCAACCCCTCATAACAAGCATGTTATGAGCTTTAGCGACGAAGAAAAATTGGCCCGTTGACGGACCAGCAGTAGCGAAGTCAGAAATGGAGTTCAGTAGGGTCAAAATTATTACTAAACTATAAATAATTTAACGGGATTCGGAATATAATAAGTAATAATATATGGTTAATATACTATATTGACTCATATATATAATAGACTTTTTTAATCACAATTGTTCATAAGTAATTAATTCATTAATTATTTTTAAAATAATATAAATTAAATTATTATTTAGTTTAAAATAGTATAGAGAGAGGATATGAGTTATATGTGGTTAAAATTTGATTGATAAAGTTATAAATTTTCAATTTGACCCCGTATAATAGAAAATTTATAAAATTTTAGTGGGGTCAATTTATATATAATAATTAAAAAATTTAAAATTTACTTTACATTATAAATCAATTATTTTTTCCAATGGGGTCAATTGACCCACAATGGTGTATGTAGCTTCGCCGATGACTTTAGTCAATTGATCAATACAGTTTTGACACGCAAGCTGAGAGGTGATTTATCTCTGCGTGTCAGCACTGTAATATTGATCAATTGACCAACTTATCATGAAATTAACTTTATGATCTGTAGCCTGCAAAGCTAATGGGGACATTATCAAGAAGGGAATTGTTAAATTCACAACAGAAATTGTTATTTCTACAACAAAAGTGTTGCTATAGATCCTATAGCGACGGATTTTACCGCCGCTATACATCTACAGCGACACTTTTGTTGTGGAAATAACAAAAAGTGTTGTGAATTTAACAATTACCTATCAAGAAATATACTGATTGGAGATAGAAATTGGCATGTCTAACAAGGTAGATAACTAATATTATACTCCCTCCGTCCCACGATAAAAGTCCTTATTACTATTTTGGGTTGTCCCATGTTAAATGTCCTCTTTCTTTTAATAACCAAACTTTTACACATTTTTTCCTATTATGCCCGTAGCATTAAATATCTCATACTTTTCTTATTCTAATTCTCTCTCCATATTTAATGACATTATTATGGGTAATTTTATCATTTTATTCATCTTCTTAATATGCGTGAAAAGTCAACCAAGACTTTTATCCTGGGATCGAAAGAGTATCTAACTAAAAGAATTACTAATAAATGACAATAGTTTTGACCATAGATCTTGATTTTGATTAGAGGGTTGAGATTTAAAGAAAGTAGAAAAAATTCTAGAGGAGTCGGATCCCCTACATACTATACTTGAGAACTTTTGGTGGCTCTTTTCTTCAACATAAAAGATTATGTAACTAATGAACTATCACAAAATGAATAAGTACATGGGATGCAATATTTATACTTGAATAGACATCAACTTATTACTCCTTCCACCTTTCAAAAATTAGTTTAGTATAATTTTTTTTTAGTAAATTCGATATAAACTCATTGTGAGTGACGCTCTAACTAAGTAGAAAATTTTAGTCACATACACTCGATATGAGACCTAGGAAATAAATTTTAAAATTATTCATTTAAAATTTTAAAAAAAAATAATTTCAAAAAATAAATAATAACTTTATTTATTTAGAACAGATGAAGTAGTAATATTTATTAATAATGCATTACATAAACGTTATACTCAACAACAGCATCTCCAGTTTTACTATCAAAGTTATGAGTTGTAGCCTGAACATAACCTCTTGCATACCGGAAAAGCCCACTTCCTCCGATCACCGGCATCTCCCTGACCTTGTCGAAAACGGCGTTCCTCCCAAACACCGTTATCGTGCTCCCGTTATACTTACCTTCGATGAAAACAAAGTTCATAGCCATCAGTAAATTCACCCCTTCTTGTGATGCCAAGCCATATAGCCCTTGGGCTCTTCCTATCAGTTTCGAGCTCAATTCGGGTCCTTGGGTTAGCGGGTCATCGATCATACTTACGGATCCGAAACCGGATTCGGATCCTTTTGGTGGTGTCATAATTGGCACGGCAGTTGGCTTTTGGCCACTAAGGATGTCATGCCAATAAACTCGAAAATGGGTGAGTTTCTGTTTTCCAAGGCCAAGTTTCTTATTGTTAATGGGTTTTGCAAAGGTGGTGTTATTTTCTCCGGTGGCTGAAATTGTGAGAAAGATGAAGATTATGAGAATATTTGGAAGAACACTAGTCATGCCCATGGGAAAAATATGGTTGGTAGGTAGAACTAACTAAGGAGCAAAAAGATAGATGGGACTAATTATATGGTGTCTATTTAATACAAAAAGTAATTAAGCTCCCTTCTTGGAGAGTTTGATTTGATTTTTAAACCTTTTATTTTGAATGTTAAAGTTCACGTAGGCAAGTACTGGACGATATATTTATGTCGACTTATTAGTAAAAACTTATCAATATATTTGGATTTGATAGAATTATAAGAGAACATCCACAATAAGTACTTATTTACGTAATTGACAATCTATAAGTCGATGTAAATAATCATAATATATATAATTTTTCTTTAAACATAAAGTGCTTTTAAAACTTATTAAATTTGTCGAATGATATTTCCGGCCTTTTGTATTAAAGTACTTATTTTTGTTCTACTTTTACAAGTGTTTGATCTCATCTGACTACAAAAAATCTCAGGTTTAATTGAATACATTTTAAATTTTAAATTTTTGCGTTTTTTCATAATTTAAACCCTAAATATTTTTGAATCAAACGACAACATGTTAAACTTTAAAATTATTATTACTCTTAAAAATTTAGACTGAAATAAATTTATAATTAGTAGTTTTTATTATATACAATACAATTATAATAATTATATCAATTAAAATTAAATAAATTCACATCGATTTAAAATTTAATATGTCGTAATTTGAGCTCAAAAATCAATTAATTTAAAACCCATGTTTCTCATACGGTTTGAATAAGGCAAGTGATATTTCCACAACAATTTTTGATATTTTCACACGCAAAGTGTTAGTGTAGATGTAAAAATCGTCGCTATAGGATCTATAGCGATACTTTTCGTATGAAAATATCAAAAACTGTTGTGAAAATATCATTTTCCTTTGAATAATGGTGTCGCTAACAAGTCTTTGATTTGAAAATTTGAGTTAATAAATAGACATGTAGAATTAAACCACATCTTAAATTCCAAATTAATTAATTGTATGACCCTCAAAAATATTTAGGGCGCTGGTCAAAGATTAAGTCTTGACGAATTCAAATTCTCTATCTACTCTCAGAGGTCAAGTATTTTGACTATGGTGTTATAGAAAAGTACCACCACAAGACTAGTCCTTAGATTCTTTTAACGTCTAGCCTGGGGAGTAACATTGGGTATTAAATTTGGAAGGAAAATGATATTTTCACAATAATTTTTGATATTTTTATACGAAAAGTGTCGCTATAAATCTTATAGCGATGATTTTTATATCTACAGCGACACTTTGCGTGTAAAAATATCAGAAATTGTTGTAGAAATATCGCTTGCCAATTTGGAATAATATTAGAGATACAAATTATTTTGGCAAAACTATGAATTTCACCACTATACTTGGCACGTTTTATTTAATACACTACTGAACTTTTAATTTTTTGCATTACACCACTGAACTAATTATTATTTTACAATTAAGCCATTCCGTTAGAAAAAATTGACAAACGTTAAATAATTGCTGACGTGGCACTGACATGGCAAAAAAATAATAAATTAATGCTAATGTGGCAAAAAAAATACATAATACTCATTTTAAAGTTTAAAAATAACAAAAATATAATAAAATAAAACAGATTTTTTTAAAAAATAAATTTTTTAATAAAACAGATTTTTTTAATAAACATAATTTTTCAAAAAACAGATTTTTTAAAAAACATAATTTTTTTAAAAAAAAACTGAACTTTTTAAAAAACATACTTTTTAAAAAAAACAGATTTTTTTAAAAGCATAATTTTTTTAAAACAGCTTTTTTAAAAAAAACAGATTTTTAAAAACATAATTTTTAAAAAACAGATTTTTTAAAAAAACGTAATTTTTGAAATATTTTTACAAATGTATTTTTATAAAATTAATGTATAATTTTTACAAATGAATTATTATTATTATTATTATTATTATTATTACTAGAAAAAAGCAGAACGACATTGGTGAGTTCAGATCGAAAAAATATATAGCAGTGACATTTTGTGAAGTAAGTTTAGATCGGAAGTTTTGGTGATCTGTTCGGAAGTTTTGGTGAATAGCAGTGACATTTTGTGAAATCTATTTTGTGAACTAAGTTTTCAGATCGGAAGTTTTTGTGACATTTTGTTTTGGTGATCTGTTTTGTTTTGATTTTTTGTTTAGTTGTGATCAGTTCAGCTGGTCTTCGAACTAATTTTGTGATCTGTTTTTTATTTTTTTTCATATCTGAACTAAGGTTCTTTAGATCTGAGTTGTTGGAGTTGGATTTGTGGTGAAGAAGATGATAAATTAGAACTTCTGTGAGATCTAAACTTCTGGATCTGAACTATTTTTTTTCATATTTGAACGAATTCTTTATCTGAACAAAGGTTTCTTTTGTGAACTTCTGTGACGAATTTAGGTGGTTAAAGTTTTAGAACTTTGTGGTGAAAAAGATGATAAATTACAGATCTGTGACGAAGAAGATGATGAAAGTGAAAGTGAAAGTGAAGAAGAAGATGAATTATTATCAAACAAACAAACAAATCTCTTGGCTATCAAACAAACAAACAATTACTATATTTTTTAAAAAAATTATATTTTAAAAAAAAATTATGTTTTTTATTAAAAATTATATATTTTTAAAAAATTTGTTTTATTTTATTATATTTTTGTTATTTTTCTTGCCACGTCAACATTAATTTTTTATTTTTTTTGTCATGTCAGCGCCACGTCAGCAATTATTTAACGTCTGTCAATTTTTTCTAACGGAATGGCTTAATTGTAAAATAATAATTAGTTCAGTGGTGTAATACAACAAATTAAAAATTCAATAGTGTATTAAGTAAAACGTATCAAGTATAGTGGTGAAATTCATAGTTTTGCCAAATTATTTTATAAATTGGTGATGCGGGATACTCCACCTCAGTATATTGTGTGGGGCCGAAGATTACATTAAAATAATTTATTAATCAATATACTGAGATAGAGTATGTCACATCAGCAGTTTGTGTTCGTAACATTAGTCTTAAATTTGGGATATCAAATAAACTTTAAATTTAGTGTAATTATTGCATTAACTACCTAAATTAATCGTGATATATAGAAATAAATAAAAATAGACCTTATTTTAGGACTCCGACTTATTGATAATATTCGGCTTATATATATTAATTTGAAATTACATCATATTAACATATTAGGTATATGATTAATGATTCATTAGAGCATTATATGTTATCAATTCTTCTCCTTATTTTCTGATCCCTGACACTATTGGATCAACAAAATTTGTAATTGGGACAGCTCAAGATTGTTTTTCAATCCCCTTAATTTCTTAAAACTTACTTATTTTAATAAAAATTAATTTGAGTGAAGGGTGCCACAAAGTTATTTCCTTTTTATAGATGGAATTATTAATTATTCACCTATTCTAATTTTGAGTAATTGCTTCCAAGGGTTGCAAATTCCTCAAAATGTTCTCTCATATTTTTCACTTCACTCATTTTATTTTGAGTCGTGTTATGTATTGCGATAAATTTATATTTAATTATAATTATAAAACTTATCAATACACGGGATTGGTAGAAATTATAGGAGGGCCTGAATTATTATTTATCTCTCTAAAAGGATTATCGGCCGCTAATACTTATATTCGTAATATATATAATTTTTTTTTTATTTTTGGATAAAATCATATAAAGTTATTCTTATGGACTCATACCATATACTTCCATCACAAATGGAGCTAATAAACATAAATAATTTCTTTAACCTTTATTTGAAACAATTGTGAAGTATTGTAAGACTTGCCACTCTTTCGGAGAAAAATTAAAATAAAAAACCAGCTTATCAATTATACCCCGATCCATATTTTATGGAGGCCTTTCCCTATGAAAGACTAGGCCCTAAACCTCAGATAGTATGGAGGCATTAATTTTAGGCAAGGGCCCTTGTTAAGTGATATCTAAACCCTCAATAGTAACCTTAAATGGAAGAACCAGTTCTTCACCAAGGCTAGCATGAGTAAAGAGATTCCTTTCGTTAACCTATCATACAGAAAGCCCATTTCCATCCGTGCGGATTTTTAGTTTTAGTTTTTGGGAGAGAGGGTGGGGGCGTAGGGGGGAGGGGGAGGGGGCGTGGGTGGGTGGGTTTGCGTTGGGTAGGGAGTAACCGTTTAAAATCACATGTACACCTTTTTATGATCTTTAATAGTGGAATGGGTGAAAATGGTGACTTGATGATGCTACGAAACATCTATATCTATATATAATATATGGTGCAAAGACCAAAAGTTTTGAATGAATTTAGGCTGCTTTCATAGATAAAAATGGTGATACTACTGTTGATAGTGGTCAGTGATTATGATTTGGTGGAGGCTAATAGTTAGGAATAGTCGATAGATTATGGCTAACTGTAAGCTGTAACCGAATCGAGCCGATTCAAATTTTGTCGAGCTTGAACCGAAGTCAAACATTGTTAGTCGAACTCGAATATAATCAAACCAACACTCATGTTTAAGTTTGATCGTTAACTGTTCGTCAATATGATCTAGTTCGAAAACAAGTCGAACATGATCGAGTTCGCAAACGTTCACGAACACATGCTTGTTCGCGAACGTGATCAAGTTCGTGAATATTTTGACGACCGTGTCGGCTGATTATATTTTCAACTTCTAATTCGGTTAATAATTTTCACATGAAAGAAATCAAAACACTCGAACCCATGTTAGATCTCGAACCAAACTCGAATTTCGCAAATCAAATCGAACCGAACCCAAATTGTTCGCGAACACAAACGAATCGAACCACATGGTCAGCGAACATGTTCGATCGAACAATCAAACGTGAAATCATGTATCAACTCAACTCGACAAAGTATCAAACTTGAACTCAAACCGAACTGATTCGCGAATGGTTGAATTCGTTTGCAAGCCTAACTAAATGTAATGAGAGAGATAGAATTCCATATGACATGTGATCATCATTAATGCTACCATTGTAAACCCTAATACCATAATAACAATGGTCGAAAAATGACGATTTGGTGTTCGTTAGTGATTTAGTTAGTGGCAGATTCAAGATTTGATATCAGTGTAGGACTGTAGGTAAATTTATTTTTTGTAAAAATATGTATATACACACTCACACTGTATTACCGGGTTTTAAAATAGAAAAAAAAGGAAAAGAAATAGCAAAAAAAAAAAGTTTTTTATCCACTTATGTTTTCAATGAGTTTTTTTTATTTAATAGTAAAGAAAATATCAGTTTCCTTATCAATAAACCTGATCTCTAACTTGGAGCGATTGCAATGTTAGTTAAGATTTTCAATTTCATGGTGACAGATATAATTTATTTATTTTTCCAATTTAATTTATTTTAATTATAAAGTGAAAATTACATAAAGTTATTTATAAAACAACTAGTGAAAAAGTGAAAATTACTATAAAGTTATTTCAATTTTATATATTTATATTTAGAAAAACAACTAGTGGAGAGTTTACCCAATTAGCCCTTCCCCTGTTTCCTATACCAAATATTAGTGCAAAATTTGATGTGTGTGATGATATATTTAGCTAAGGGTCTACAAATTACTTTGGTCCAATCCAGTCTTGTTCTAAAGAGTGACCCAACAACAAAGAACTCTCTCTCGGTACTTGAAAACACAAGCACCAACACATTGAATCAAAATCAATACAATCACAGAAATACAAATTACAATCACAGAGCTTTCTCTTACATATATATATATATATATATATATATATATATATAAAGGCAACTGAACTGAAGATTCTCTTTCATATACCTACACAGACAATCAAGGTTTTCTGGGAATTTAGCAGGTTGGAGGTTTTTGTGATGGTGGGTTTTGTTGAAGGGGCGTAATGGAGAACGCGGATTCTGATGAACCAGAAAAAAAGCGACCCCATTTGGACTCTTTTTCCTTCCCTATGGCTCGTCACTCTTCCACCCATTCGCCAGATAAAAGCAAATCTGTAAGCTTTCTCATCTCTCTCTATTAATTCGAATGAAATTTCAGGTATTAATTATTGTATTAGCTGTATTTTGAGTTTAATTGGTGTAGAATATCATGAATTAGAGCTAGCTTTTGATATCTTCTTGGAATTTGAAAGTTAGGGTTTTACTTATTTATGGCTGGGGTTAAAGTTTTGTACATATATGACCAAAAATGATGGGATTCCTTGGTACCATGTCTGGATTGCTTTGTTTTTACATTGAATTTTGTAATTTTTACAACAACTTGCACTCATTTGAGAGTTATTTTCTTATTTATTTATTTGCTTTTTGTCTACTTTTTCCCCTTGTACTTAGGTTTTGACTTTGGTTTTGAAGAAGGCTTGTAATAGTTTTATATTTGATTAAGAAAAGAGCTTGATGATCTTAGTGTGTTGAATTGAATCATTGCACTGTGAAAATATATTACTACTCTTTTATCTTATGTCTAATAACAACGTTTAATAAACTACGACATTCTTTTGGTGTTAATATAATTTGGCATGTTGAAGTTATTGTATTTTAGTTGGCCTTTTTAGAATTTTTTTCATGCTTCTCAACTATTGTTATCCCAAAAGTTCTTGTCATGCTTCCTTTATGAAAATTACAAAGTTTGAAATGATGTTGCTTATGAAATATTTTGAATATGTTGAATTTTGTATTAGGAAACACATCATTATCATGTAATTATATATATTTTTAGGGTTGTTACTATGGTAAAAAAAAAGTTTACAAGAGCTTCATAATCAAGTTCACAACTTATTCAATCCGTTTCTCAGCAAACACATGAAAAGTGTATACTTATTGGTTATTACCCACAACAAGAATAAAGTAACGAAAAAAAGTACAACTTTATAGTTTGGCTTAGGTGGTGTTTGTTTGGGTCTGATTGTCTCTGTCCAATATAGCCTCTTTTTCGGTAAGATGATATTTTTGTTTGACAAATTTTTTTATGCCTCTGAATGATTTTTTCTCCTCCTTTTCGTTTAGACTTCAACCCAAATCTAAATTATACAGAGGCAACCAAATTCCTTTGTTGTCCCTCACCTCTCCTCCTCCCTTGACTCCTCCCTCCTTCCCTCCTTCCCTCCCATTCTATTAACAAATCTAACCAAGGAGCCCAATCAGATAAATTAAATTTAATAAATTTGGAATTTTGTTTTGCAATAAAGAGAGATTTATAGAGAGAGAAAGAAAATAGATAAAATTTGATAATGGTAAAATTGGGGCGGGAGGAAGAGAGAAGTTATGTATAGATCTGCATACTTAAACTCCTCTTTCTTCACCTACCGTTTCAAACAGAGACTCCTCCTTCACCTTCCATGGCAAACCTTGTCCAATTAGAGGTGAGCTTTTGCCTTTGCCACAGCTAAGGCACATACATGACTTTTCTCAAAGAATCTTCTGATTGCTTTGCCTTTGCCCTCTCATCTAGTCTGACGAGGGAGAGGAGAGCTTTTGGGCCTGAGAAATAGACCTGAGGTTGGATTAGGCATGGTGGTGTATGTTCCTGAGGGTGTAATTACATCTCGCAAAACCTTGATCATTGAGTGCCTCTACTACCACAACGCTGCCTGCCACGATTCTTTTAATACTGAAGGCTAAAATAGTAAAATACTGATATTAAGACATTTTAGAAAAAATAATTATCAAACAACATTTCTTCATTCAGATACAATTCTGGACATATGCTCTATATTATTCAGATGTCTAAATTGTTCAGATCTTAAAATTCAATTTTATCAAACACAATCTTAGTCCTAGTTGTACAGATAGACTGTAAAATCTGTAAGATGATCCTTGGGTAAAATAGGAAATGGTTTACTGATGTTGGCCCTATGCCCTCATTATTCATTCTTGCTAGGGAGTGGATCCTTTATATTTTTGTCTTGGGAAAGGCTTGTGCTGAATAGTTGCCTGAAAAGTCAGAGATTACTCTCTAATGTCCCACAGGAGGACAACTTATGTCTCCAGAATGTTTCGAGTAGATATCAAGAAATGAGAGGAGTGTCCTTTCCTTAGGGCCCATCGCTCTTCTCCCTATATACACTGACTTTAGGGGTCACTATACTTTTTATGGGGAAATCCAAAAGAGGTGTTTTTTGATGTAGGACAAGGTGGAAAGAAGGAATAAGAGTACCTATTCCCGTAGAGAATCAATAGAGAAACACACAAAAGCACAAAGTTTTAATCTCCAATCAATATATTTTATAATCTGAAAAATACTCCCTCTGTCTAGCTTTATTTGTCTTAATTGAATATACTATCAAAGTCATTTCAAAATTTCTGATACATTTGTTTATTTGCTAATATTAGAATTGGTCAATTTGACAATAAAAAGTCAATTAGGACAACTAAAGTCGGATGGAGGGAGTAATAAAGATTACAACACTTGTTAGGTGTATCCCGCTTCTGTGTAAGATTTGTTGCTTACTCATTTCAGAGATCTTGGAGGCAGTATTTAAGATGCTTTGGAAATGTGCTACTATTTTTTGTTCTTTTGGAGATTTGGGTGAGCTTGCTTGACTTCAACTATATATCTTGTTTGTTGCAAGATAGAATCGTTCTTTTGCTTCATATGGGCTTCTACCATGGTTGCCTCTAGGGGCATTTCTGTTTCTTCTGTTTGTAGAGATTCGAAAGCTGCTCTTTTTAAAAGTGTTGTTTTTACCATTTGCTGTAAGGCAGTGTACTTCTGGTCTCCCTCTTCTTGTATTCTCTATTTTCTTTCATGTAGTGCAATCCCTTCTCACAACCCCCCTCGCCCCTCGGTTTTGAATTTCATTATGCCTGCTGTTGGTGTCCATCTTCAAGAGTAACACAACTCTTGTTTCTGCCATTTTCTTCATTTTTCACATACCTATATTCATACATGAAACTCATGGATTATAGTTTATTGCAGGTTGATGCAGCAGTTCTCCAGTATCAGAATCAAAAACTTGTTCAACAGTTAGACGTGCAGAAGCATGAGTTGCATGATCTTGAAGCCAAAATAAAAGAATTACAGGATAACCAGACGTCATATGATAAGATCTTGATTACAGTGAACCAACTATGGAATCAGGTTACCATCTATTCATGTCCCGTTATATGTGGTCTATTTTTACATATTACTTTCTCTAAGTTTCCCCTCTCCGTTCTCTATGTAGTGGGTTGATGATTTAATCCTCCTTGGTGTACGTGCTGGGGCAGGGAAAAGTACTTTAAAAGTTATGGATCGTGCAGACTGTATTAGAGGTTTTTAGAGTTAATCTTCTGTTTCATATGAGATCAGAATTTTCAGTTACACAGATATTAAATAGTTGATTCTACTATGTAGGTTTAGTTCCATCATGTCCAGCGGAGGATATCTTTCTTTATAAACTGTTAGAGTTGGATTTTAGTGAAAGCAATGGAAGTGATGGATCTCTATATGTTAAAGAAGCACTTGCTTCGCGTCATTCTGCGACTCAGGAATTGATGAAATTCTTGGAAGATACCATCGAAGCACAAAGATTGAAAGCCGAATGCATATCTCAGGTTTTGAATGGGAAGCCATCTGCAGAAGGTCGGGGATACCTGCCCCATAAAAACAATTATTGTTCTCAAATTATGAGTGTTTTAGCTCTTAGGCAGCTTTATTCATTTGTTTATTTATCTTATGTTTTTATATTAATATATAAAGCATATATTAGATGTCAAGATTCTAAATTGTACATGAAAATTATCAAGAATTTTTTTGAAGGCACAATTAATCCATTTTAAGCATAGTTGTCCTGGTGTCGCCTAGGCGACGACTAGGCGTCCTGGTGTTGGAGAAGGGCAAGGTAACGCCTTAGACGCTAAACCGCCAAGGCTCACGCATTGGTAGAGAACCCAAGTTAAGTAATTAAGTCATTTTTTACCCTGACCCATCATAACCCATGGACTTTTCCAATTACCCAAGTAACTCAACCCATGACCTTAACCTAACCCATGACCTTACTCTTTTGAATGAGAGTAATGCTCGTGAGGGAGGCGGAAATGACTTCGTAGTCGATGACTTTGCTTGAGCTGTGACTAGAAACAAAATAAAGAGTGGTGACTTTTTCATAGTGTTAGTTATTATATTTTGGGTTTTAGTGTATATAAAATTTTGTTGTGCAATATATTTTTAAAATAAAATAAATAATGTATAAATTGCACATTGTTTACGACTCGACGCCATGGCGGGCACCTTATCGCCTAGGCTTCTTGGCGGTCAACTACCGTCGTGTCCCGCCTTGTTGCCGTGACAACTATGATTTCAAGTATTTGTACGAATTAACTTTACTTTTATTCTCTTAAACATCATCAGAAGGAAAAAACAATTTTTTGTAGTGATCTGGGCCGAATCGAGGCATTGGTGGGTCGATTCCATGTATTAAAATTTTCAACATTGTCAAATATCTCAGAAACTTTGTATTGATGATTTGTTTTTTGTTACAATATGGAGTCCTCAGATGTTATTATCCAATTGAGTAAGATTGAGAATTTGATGAAAGAGGAGGCTAATAATCTGCATGAGGTGATTGATATTCTACGCTTGAAGCATAAAGAATATGCTGATGGGATTCAGACATGTATTCATAGCCATTCAGTGGGCCAATCTGAGATAAGACGTCTTACAGGTTCCTAATAGTTCTTTCACCTCATTTTTACTTTGTCAGTCTCATTAATATTGTATTTGGTTGATAATGTGATTTGGAAATTAATACTCCCTCCCTAAGAGAATATTTTTTCTTTTATTGACTTACTGTAATTTTTTGAATGTTTAGGTTTGCATAAGACATAATTTGTGGATGTGTTTTTTTTGTGTTAACTTTAAAGGCTGGAATTATTATTGTCATGTCCTTTTAATCACATATATTTTTAAAAAATGGTCAACAAAATTAGTAGGACATTCATTTTTCAGAAATTGCTTTTTAATTTCCAAGAGTTTGGTGACTGATAAGTATTTATTGTTTTATACTGCAATTTCATTCATCAAGATTGTGTATTTGACCGACGAGCATATATTTTTGTCTATGCTTAAAAGGTGATCTGGAAGAAAGCATGACTGAACTTGAAGAAAGTAGAAGAAAACTGGTCAATCTTAAAATGCAGACGGATGTGGCATCTGGTGTGCAAACTCCAGTGTCAGGGGCAGTAAATGGAACCTTGTCACCTGAAAAAAATGCAGACAAGACAATGGGTTTGCGGGAGTTGAAAGATTCTATCGAGGAAACTAAGGTATCTTGTAGTCTGTAGATGTAGTTGATTCACTCTCTCTCACACTCTCTCTAATATTATTCGAGTTTATGTAGATATTGGCAGCTGATCGTCTTGCTGAGCTGCAAGATGCACAGGAGGACAATCTAATCTTGTCAAAACAATTGCAAGATCTTCAGGTGTGTTTATGGATTTCTCGTCTTTGATGTGATACCATCATTTTGGCAGAAAAATTGGCAAAGTTGTTTAGTTTTGTTAAGCGTTAATCTAACTTGTGTTGGTGCTTTTTTTAGAATGAACTGAAGGATGATAATTATGTTCACTCATCACGTTCGTATACTTTACTGAACGATCAGCTCCAACACTGGTCTGCTGAATTAGATCGGTACAAAACGTTGACAGATACTCTGCAGGTGAAGCTGCGTTGCTATATAAATTTTTTAATTGCTGCTTTAGTTATGTTATATTTCTTAAAAGTTCAATTCCAGGCTGACAGGTCTTCCGTTATGCGAAGGGAGAAAGAGTTGAACGTAAAAGCAGATTCAGTAGATGTTGTGAAGACTGGCATTAATAATGCTGACTCTAAAATTGAAGAACTTGAACAGCAATTGCAGAAGTCTGTCACTGAGAATAATGAGTTAGAAATTAAGATGGAAGAAGCTGTGCAAGATTCAGGTTGAATTGCTTACCCATTGAGTTTTTTTATTTAGTGGAACTCAGTAAGTTTGTTTCTGAAGAATGGTAGTTTCTCCAGGAAGAAAAGATATTAAAGCAGAGTTTCAGGTGATGGCATCTGCTTTGTCTAAAGAGATGGGATTGATGGAAGCTCAGTTGAATCGGTGGAAGGAGACAGCCCATGAAGCTGTTTCCCTACGTGAAGAAACCCAGTCACTAAAAGATTTATTGAGCAGAAAGGTTCCGTCTTCCTTTCATTATATGGTGTTCTCTATGACCACAAGTATAAATTAGCATAGTTGTCGTGGCGATAGCCGACTGCCTGGACGCCTAGGCGACCGCCATGGCGTTCATATGGCAACTAGTCGTTTACAATGTGTAATTTATATATTATTTATATTACTTAACAAGTATATTGGCAATAAAATTTCATATACATTAAAACCCAAAACATAAGAGTTTTTTTGCCTTTCTCCCTTTCTCATTTTTTTAAATTGATGGGTCATGGGTCAGAGGGTAGATGAGGTAAACATTTAAGTTGGGTCAGAGCTGCTACTGCCAAGGCGCACGCCTTAGCATCTCCATCTCAAGTCGACCTCTCACTGTGCCATTTCTCCATCGCCTAGACGCCTAGGCGACGCCGTGACAACTATGTAAATTAGTAGTTATGGAATACTATGAACAATTACCAAAACAATCAGACATCCTAGTTTGCAAAACTCGAGAAATCTAAGATGAAGTTGTTAATTGCAAAACACATCCAAAATATGTTGAGATTTGCTACCGAATATTAAACTGTTTGATTGTTGTATGCTGCTTCAGTTCCGTCTGTCTTCTGAGATTAACGTATCTATTCCTTTCTGGTAGACTAGTGAACAGAAGATTTTGGTAGATAAATGTGCTGAGCAAGTGGCAGATATCAAGTCTCTAAAGGAACTTGTAAGTTTCTTACACTAGTTCACTCTGGTTTTGCTAGTTTTTTCATATATGCATCCTTTTTTTCCTTCCCTATAATCATACTAATGTGGCACTGAGCTCATTTTGGTAGTTTATGTTGGGGAAAAATTGTTACAGATTGAGAAATCACAGAAGGAAAAACAAGAACTGCAGATCTTCCTGGACATGCTTGGACAACAAATACATGACAGCAGGTACTTGTCTGGGCTGTTGTTCAATCAAGCGTCAGGGAGTTGTGTTGCTCCTGGGTATTTAAATATTATTATTTTTATTTAAAATGGCATGAATCCCGATACCAACTCAAAAGTAAAGGGTACACCCTTTTTTTTTAGGGGCCTTGAAAGTGTTTTTGAGCAGCGATGATTATACTAGAAGTAAATATAATAAGCTAATTTCTTAGACAGATGAAAATGCTAACACTGTATGCATGAATATAGTAGAATTCTAGAATCTGCAAACTTTGATAGCCCAAACAACAACACCCATATAACTAACTGTTGTCTAATGGATTCTTTCTTATCTTGGTAGTTGAAGTGCATTTAAAGAGTTTGGGGTCGGGGAATTGTGTTAGTGGTTGCTTGCACACACTTGCTTTGCCATTATTACTGTGGCTCCATTGTTGGTGTAGTTATGCCTAATATTGTATTTCAGTATCATATTTTTTACTGATTTTTCACTGATGATACATATGTAGCGATGTAAGTGTTCTGTCCCCAAGGTTCAGGGAAGAAAAATTGGTAATGTTGACCTATGGCCTTAGTATATGATCCTTGTACAATTAATAGAAAGTGATATGATGTATGTGTTTTGGCAGATGATATTATGTTAATCGATTAGACTAGAGTAGGTGTTAATGCTAAGTTGGAGATATGGAGATGTACATTGTACATTGGAATCTAAAGATTTTTGATTAAGTTGTCGTATGAAAGAAAATTAGAGTGCGAGTTCAGAAATGTAAGAAGAAGAGATGCAGGCATTGTGAATATGTGGAGACGTGAGGTTCCCAAGAAGGATATATTTTAATATTTGGTATCAATATTGTATAAGAAATGTTGATGAGGATGTAAGCATGATGGATGAAGGTGTGGAGTGCATTGGGGTGTATTGCGATCATAATATTTTGGTGAGGTTGAAGGGGAAGTTTAATAGGACATAGATGAGGCTAGCAATGCCATATGGAGCTGAATGCTGGGGACCAAGAATTAACATGTGTACAAGATGGGCGTTGCTAAAATAAGAGTATTAAGGTAGATCTAAGTTCATATAAGGCTGGATAGGATTAGAAATGAGGTAATTCGAAAGGAGGATGGAGTAGCATCGATTTAGCAGAAGATGAGTGAATAAGTTGAGATGGATTGGTTGTATTCAAAATTGGCCTAGAGATTAATAGATTAGAATAGGAGTCCTGTATATTAAGAGGAAGATACTAGAAGAGGGAGGGTTAGGCAGAAAAAGGCTAAAGGAAAAGTCGTACAAAGAGACTTGAACGAGCGGAACAGAACTGAGAACATGATTTGTGATAGGAACGTGTAGAGATGTAATTCGCATAAGGCTGAGTAAGGAATTCCACCTTTATTCGCGTGTGGTTTGTTTCTCTTCTTTCTCTCCACTGCATTTTTTATTTGTTTTCCATTTTAGTTTATATATGTGGCCTGGGTGTATATGTATGCATTTTTCTACTTTTGGGTATGCTTTATTTTACTTATCTCCTTTCATTTTTTATTCTTTTATTTTCATTTATTAATTTTCTTTCTTTATTTTCTTATGTATTTATTTACTTATTCTGTATTTAGTTTTCTTTCTTGCCTTTCCACTTTTAATGAGATTCATTTTCATCCTATCCCACTTTTAATAATTGTTTCTTAAGGTTTATCAACATGACCATTAAATTGACAATTAGCTCTGTTTTAGACCATTTATTGGAACTTTTTATTTTCGTAGATGCAAATCCGTCAAGCGTTTAATGATAGAATAATTTATTATTTCTTTAAGTATGTATAAGTAAGAAGCACCTGATAATTTTGCACATGTGAGTTTTGGTATTTAACTAACTGATAGAAAGGGAATATTGAGTCAATTAGCTCATTCTGCAATTCTCTTGAACTAGTTATGTGGAGTTATGGATCGATATATTGCTGCAAGTGTCATACTGGTTCATTCTAGTTTGTGAAACCCTTTTTATAATGGATAAATGAATATTTGACACCAAAAAAATTCAACTATCTGATCCAGAGATGTGATGGAAATTAATGAATCGGAACAGAGAGCTCTCTCTCAAGTAGCTGTTTTGAGAAATGCTTTGGAAGAGCATGGTTTAGAATTGAGGGTGAAAGCTGCAAATGAAGCCGAGGCTGCATGCCAACAAAGGCTCTCTGCTGCTGAATCTGAAATAGCTGATCTAAGGGCTAAACTGGGTGCCGCTGAAAGGTCTCATCTCTGCTTCTATCTTTTTTGAAAACATGTATGAAATTTCATTTTCTGCTTTGAAGCAGTATCATGCAAGTTGGTTTATATTTATTAATTCAAAAGTTGTGTTTTTCTTTTCTAGCTCATCTGCTGTGAAAAGTGGTTATGTTTTATCTTTGTAGTAGTACCTTGTGTTTTTCTCAACTCAACAATTCTTTCTTAGCCCATATTAGTTGAGGGAGCTAAAAACGATTCTCACATATAAACATAAAACCTAATAAATTTTAAAAAATAATATATAACGTAGTAATATACATAGATGACACAACCAATATAATAGAACTCACATATTATTGCAACATTGATCTACATGTGTCTGTTTCCTGGATTTAGCATGGCACAAACTTCTGTTGTTTTATCTTACTAAAGTTGATCATCTGCATAATTTGCTAGGCTACATTATTTGCATAAGTATAATATTTGGTTAAACGAACATTTTAAAATTTTTTTATACTTTGTTCTCTCCTCTTCTACTGTTAAGATGTTCATAGTGCTTACACCTGGATTAGTTTTTCATCAAATTGTTTTTCTGTTTCTTTGTAAGATACTTTCTTTACGATACTGTGCTTTCTTTGATAATGTTTGAATGTCACTTCACCTTCAGAGATGTTTTGGAGCTTACAGAGGCTATCAAAATTAAGGATGGAGAGGCAGAGGCTTATATTTCTGAAATGGAGGTTTAGAAACTATATTTATCTGAAAAGATTCTTTCATGTGCTTGTTCAATGTTGTGCAGTTTGGTACCTAGATCGATACAATCATGTTCTATCCATTCGCGCTTCTATTGACTCCCTTCTTTTGCGATGCAGACTATTGGTCAAGCATATGAAGATATGCAAACACAAAACCAACATCTGTTACAGCAGGTTACTGAAAGGGACGAGTACAATATCAAGGTCTCTTTTTTTGCTTGCAACATTTTAATCTGACCGAGTGTTACAATAGGATGCTAGGGCTGGTTGTTCGTTATCTTAGTGTGGCTTTTTGTGTGCAGCTGGTTTCTGGGAGTGTGAAGACAAAGCAGGCTCATAATTTTCTACTTTCTGAGAAGCAAGCACTAGCAAAACAGCTTCAACAGGTCAATACATCGCTCGAATCTTTGAAATTGAGGATTGCTCATGGTGAAGAGCAGGTAAGGATTCTTCAACTTAACAGACATCTTTGCTGCTGCTTATCCTTCTCCAACAGCAGATGTTAAACCTTGCAGATGAAAATTTCCATTACGGAAGCTTTGAAATCTACTGAAGAAGATAGACATCTAGCAGTCAACCTGGAAACTGCAAAGTGGGAACTTGCAGATGCTGAGAAGGAATTAAAGTGGCTGAAATCTGTAGTTTCTTCATCTGAGAAGGAATACGAGCAGGTCCAGCGAAAGATTGATGAAACTCAAAAGGAACTGGATATCGAAAGGTCGTTTTTTCTGTCTCTAATTTTTAGTATTTATTTTTATTGTCATAAGATGGAGCTTCTACTTTTAATTATGTCATTCAATTTCCTGTTTTCTACCTTAGCAATTGGAAGATTGTAAACCTGAAACCAAAAGTAAACTTGATGATGTGATGTAATTTTTGTGCCATTAGAGATTTGTAACAATTTTTCTTAGGCATGTGCATTAAAGAATCTTGAGAGCTGCTCCATGTGGACTGATATTTGATGTGCATGTTCATCAGAAGATCTACCACTCTACAGCCTACCTGTGTCACATGTCTCGAGTTACTTTTCAAATGAGGAAGATATGAGTGCATAACAAATATTTTTCCCAAGTACTTTGCATAGAAATTTGTTTGTGAAGGCCTATAGCTTTTTATGTGCATCTATTTACTGGTTCCTGAAGCTAGATCTGAATTAACTTGGTGATTTCATGTATACACCAGAGGTGAGAGGAAGAAGCTTGATGATGAGCTCATGGAACTAAATAGAAAGGTTGAGGAGCTTAGTTCTGAAAGCGGGGAGGCTGCCATTCAAAAGCTCCAGGATGAAATCAAGGATTGCAAGTCTATTCTCAAGTGTGGGGTGTGTTTTGATAGACCAAAAGAGGTACGTACACATGCAAGGTTATGATCTTTGAAGCTTGCTTTGGTCTCTGGTTATACTCGCTACATAAGCATGCAGGTTTCGCCTTTCTTTTCCATTATTTTTTTGAAACAATATTTGGGTAAATGTTACTTGCTCCAAATTTTTTGATCCTCGTGCTGTTAATATAAAGCCTCTGTGAGGCTTGCCCAACAAGATTGGTAATTTTGGGTCACTGACTTGCTTCTTTTTTCTTCTTTTTCCCTTCTTTTTAACTCTTTTGCCCATACAATTTTAGATATATTATTATTTTTCCCTTGTTAATAATAATTTTTTATGTCTTTCTATTTACTCTAAATTTTATAAAGTTCCTATTTTACCCCACATAATTGCGGTGGTCACTAATACTATATAAAACATATATTAGATGTTCTATTTTAAAAATTTTACATGACAGATTACCCAAAAAAAAAAATTCTTTTAAAACTTCACAAATTCATTTGAGTTTCAAAGCCTTGTTAAATCGCGGTAGAGGTCTGCTTCCGCCTTGGCGGCGGGGGGTAGACGCCCAATCAAATCTAGGTGGTAGAGGACCCGCATATCACCTAGGCAGGGATATTTTAGAACCCTGTTTAATGGGCATCCTCCATCTGCAAATTCAGATTTCAGAATGTAAATATGTCACACAAAGCATAAGTGGGGTATGGTGTGCATGTATTATTTAGTGACAAAAGATTTGGTTTGCTCTGTATTTGGCAGGTTGTAATTGTGAAGTGCTATCATCTATTCTGCAATCCTTGCATTCAAAGAAATCTCGAGATCCGCCATCGCAAGTGTCCAGGTTGTGGAACTGCATTTGGGCAAAGTGATGTTAGGTTTGTAAAGATATGAACGAGCTTCGCCATGTAGGTCTGCATCTAGTTGTCTTTGCATCGATCCGTAGGGACCGGCCACTCTGATTCTCTTCTCTTTGATATCACCAAGGGACTCTAGTTTAATCCCTTGTGCAGTTGCTAAGATGAAAGAATCCCCAACTGTTAGCTGAAAGGAAGTTAAAGCTAAAAGCTTTAATCTTTTTGGAAGAAAAGCTCTGGACATGGGGGGTGGCAGCCTAGTAGACTAGTAGTAGTATCAGGTTGTAAAAAAACTGGTTCTTGGTATTATCCCCAGTTCATGTATTTGTTTATTTTTTTTCATATATTTGGCCTGATGAGTTGTGGGACATAAAAAGTATCCGTTCAGCTCAACTAACCCTATTATTACTAAGATGATACACAATTTAGGAATTGTGAAAATGGAACTTTGCAGCTTCTGATTAAAAAATAAAATTAACAACTGAAAAATTAACCATTAGTTTTTACCGTGTGCTTATATAATTGTGGAATTTTAAAAAAGAAAGTACAATGGTGTATAATTAAGGTTCAACTTGTAAACATGAATGTTACTCCCTCCTTTTTATCTCTATAATATAAGACGACTAGTCGTACAACTCGTGTCTCTAACACTATGTACTAAGGACATGAGAGATTGTTGGTGTTAGAGAATGGAGGAGGATAAAGTGAGAAAGAGTAATTTTTTATTCTTTCAAATTAAAAAGGATATAATGGACGGTGAGATTTATTTCAAATTTTAGACGGTTCTGATCGTTTATTAAGGTGAGCGGGAAATTTAAAATCAGATAGATTTACATATATATCCAAGAGAAAGAATTAGTCCCTAAATAAATAGAGTAATTGAAAGAGAGGTGGATGAGTAATTAATTAGTATGTGTAGTAATGAAATTTTAAATCAATATTAATTATTTAACATTAGAATTAATGAGATTTCTTAATATGTGTGATACGGCTTATATACTTAGATTTCAGAGCAGAGGGTGCAAATTATTTTAGTGCTCAAAGTTTAGGTGTAAATTATTTAGTGGTCAAAGTTTAGGGTGTAAATTGTATTTTTGCTCAAAGTTTTAGGAGGTGTGAATCAAAACTAAACTTGGGGAGACAATTGACTTTTATTGAAGTCTAAACTATAGGTTAAATTTGTGATTTATTCCAAATTTCGAGTGAATACAAATGGGATGTTGTCAAGAAGTGGATAATGTTGAGTTATTTTATTGTTATGGATATAAGGATTCAACCGATTGAAATACTATTTTATTATTTGATGGAGTGTCTTTCAAATTGTTCACATATGGCATGGAATCCCATTTTAAATTAATTATTCTCAGATAGTACACACCTTTTCAAGAATTGTGTCCTAGCCACATTTTTATTTTATTTATTTTAATTGTACCCACTACGGAATGATAATTGATATTTTTATAAGTAAAAATAAGATCCTTTTATATAGATAATAAACAAGTCACACACTTACGGAAAGATGTATTGTGAAAATATCAAATTTTAGTTGTAAAAATTGTTATGAAAATTGAATAGACAAGGGTTCTATATATATAAAACTTATCTGTTGTACACCAAAGTTGAAATGCAAAAAATCAGCAGGGACGGAGCTAGGCTTCTTTGGAGGGGCATGCCCCCCCCCCTCTCCCCTCCCAAGATTTTAAAATTTATCAAGTACCAAGGCTCATCCACTTGAATTGTGAGATAATATTATGTATGTGCAGAAATAAATTGGGGTTTAAAATTGTTGATACGAGGAGTTATCAATTCAATCTATGTTTGTTTATGTGTTATAATTTTTCATTGCGTATTTGCGTTGTTAGATTTACTTTTATTGAGATTTATATGCACTCCCAAGTCTCAAATAATGCTAGGAATTAGGATTGGCGGAGATAATGGATTTGTTTAAGTAAATACGATGGGACTATATGTTAGAAGAAATAATGCCCGAAATTAGGATTAGTGGGAATTATTTTCTAGAATTGGGACTTGAAAAGCTCAATGGCATAGCCTTTGGCTGAAAGTTTGATTTTGGCCCCCCGCAAGATCAAATCCTGGCTCCGTCCCTGAAAATCAGTATGTCAAGGCTAGTACTTTGTACTATGTCCTTAAAACAATTATATCATCTTTACGGTGCTCAAAGTAAATAACACTCGTCTCTTAGGATACAATGACAACATATGTTATAGCAACATATGTTATAGCAACACTACAAATAGCCTACACAACAAGTCAAATAAAATGCTCTGGCTCTCCCTCTCAAAAAAATGACTATGAAATTGTGAAAAGATGAAGACTTGAATGACTGAGAATGCTTGTGAATTGAATGAATCAAAATGTTGACACTCCTAGGCTATTTATAGGAGAGTTTAGTGACCTATCAGTTGGGACACAACTCCTTGAAAAGACACGTTTAGTAAAAAACGACGTAGTTTTTTGGCTTTGTCAAAAAGAGCACGTCCGTTCTGTGACACCCCAAAATAGGTCTACATCCCCCATTCTGAGTTGTCAATACACGGTACAGAAACAACTACAACTTTATTATTACAATAGTAAAACTGTGAGTTTAAATACGAGATATTGCCATCTGATAATATCCACATACAAATAAATCCTCATCATAATTATTGATACATTATTTTACAACAATGGTGAGGACTACTAAACAACTCTCCCTAGAACTTTCATTCCATACCCCACTGTACGTACTTGCTATATTCTCGTCTCCACGAGAAGAAAAATGGAACAAAAAAGAAAAGGGTGAGCTCGACTAGCCCAAGAAAGAATATTATGACTAAGATAATATACAACAAAATTATCGTTAGTCTTGAACAGAAAAAATATAATAGAATACAATAGACAACAAGTTTTAAATCAATATTCGCATGAAAATAATAATTCATTAGAAGAGTTAAGTAGAGAATGCAAACTACTATCTTCATGTATGAATTTTAAAGTTCATCGCCTATTTTTATCCTGTAACATCAATCAATATATATCTGGGATCAAATATTCATCCTTGCACTACTGAAGCAAGGACATTCACCATTGGTTATGTTCATCTAAACACTTGTTCATCTTTGCACTACGGGCCAAAGATATTCATCGAAATCATTCATCTTTTGCACTACGGGCCAAAGATATTCATCGAAAATCATTCATCTTTGCACTTTCTTGGCCAAAGATATTCATCATAAATAATTCATCTTTGCACTACGGTGCCAAAGATATTCAATAATATCATCATTTAAGACCGAGGATGATGAAAATATTTTTTTAAAAAAGCGAATCCGATGAATCAAAATGACAAGGATTAAGGATTAAGGATTCGTACTTTGTTTTATCCACGTCCAAAAATACCTCAAAAATAATCATAGTGGCGTAAAATTCAAGAATGATCAAAACATGGATACAATCAAAGCTAGTATCCACAATAGATATTTTGGACGAAAAGAAAATTTTTTATTTTTCATGAATGAATAGTGTCGTGATTCGTGAATAAGATGCAAGTATACGTGAATAGTGCCATATCGTGAATAAGAACCCCGACACCAAAAGTTCCAAATTTGATAAAAAACTTGATCAATATTTCAAAGATAATGATATTGAAAAATAATATCATTACGAAAAAAATAATATCCTTACCTCGAAAGATCAAGATTTAACCCGAAATCTTTGGATATAGACTATATCTTGAACTTTCACCGTATAGCAATACTCAAAGTATACTCAAAATACTCACAAAAATACGCTCGATAATATAGAGAGAACTTCAATTTCGGTGTGATTTTCAATTCTAACCTAAGCACTTTATTTATAGAAATTGCTTAGAACACCAAAAGCGAGAAAATTTAATATAATATTAATATATATAAAAATATTATACGTATTCCTTGAAATCTTAATCTCAAAGAATTCACACATGCCAACCTTCTAGAAAAAAAATAAATAAAATGTTTTTCTAATTTAAAATAATTTAAACTTCCAAAATCAATTATTTGAACTTGAACTTCAATAATTCATAATAAATAGCCCTTTTATCGGAAAAATTCGAATCTCTCGAAGTTTTTATAGGAAATTCAATTCTCTACAACTTTGTAGAAGAAAGTTTTTTCAAATTTCCAATGTAAATTGACCAAAATCCACAAACGGGTGATTTTAGAGGCTATAATCAAATTTCGATCGATAAATGGGGTCCACCGAGCATGTTTAACATGTTTTAAACATTTATTGCAACAAAAATACTCTTCCTCCTCGTATATACTCATATATCCCACATTCGTTGTAAAAATATCACCATTATTATATTATTAAAATATAATAATATATATTTAAATGAATTATTTTATCGAGAAAAGATAAAATTTCAATTTTCAACAATTGTCACATTAAAATTTTCTCCATCTATATCCACATAAAATTAATATTTTCCTCATCATATGAATCAATAATTAATTATTCACAAATAATATTACGAGAATCACAATATTGATGACGAGTAGCCCTCAGGAAGAGGGGCTTTCCAATAAGAATTTCTCCTTCTTGGCTGCCATGAATTAGGTGACCAAACCTCTCCTTAGATGAAATTTCTAGACATTGCCAATAATGTTATCTAATAATATTATTCGGATAATATGAATTATTGTTTCGACAATGAAAAATCAATGTGTAATGACAATTATTAAAACAACAAAGAATATAAAATATCAACGCAAAGCAATTATTGAATCAATAAAATAAAACACCTGAGCGATAATTATCAGTAACCATTATTGAGTAGTGCCTTCTTACGTAAGAAATCGATAATTGGTGCAATACTGCAGTGCTACTGGATTCAACAACGCAGACATTCGTGTGTTTTAACCAATGGATATTCCAACGATTAAACTTGTAACAACTACGCCTGTATTTTTTTAAACAACTTATATTTGTCATTTTCTTCCTCCAATCGCTTTTTGGGGCCCACACATGGTCGCTACTTGTCGCATTTAATATTCCCCACAAGCATTTAATATTCCACGACCAAACGAATATTCCCAAACCAACAATGAATATTTTATAACCACTTGCTTATTTTGAAATATTTGCGTATTTTACCCGTAGAATTATCCACATTAATCACATCAACCCTTACTATTTCAAAATAATAATTAGAGGAAATTAAATTTCATTTATTAATTATTTGGGATCTTACAAACTCCCTCCTTATGAAATTTCATCCTCGAAATTGGCGTCACGTGCACTGTGTGTTTGAAAAGATGAGGATACCTCGCTTTCATTTCCGCTTCCAACTCCCGTGTCATTTCCTCTATAGCATGGTTTCTCCACAAGACTTTAACTTGTGGTATGACCTTCGTCGTAGGACATGCTCCTTCCTATCCAAGATCTTGACAGTACTTCCTCATACGTTAAGTCTTCTATTATATCGTCCGCTTAAACTCAATAACGTGATTCGGGTCTTTCACATATTTACTGAAGTATGCGATATGTGAAACACATTATGAACACGAGACATACTTGGAGGTAACGCGAGTCTATAGGCTACATTTCCTATTCGGTCAAGAATTTGAAATGGACCAATAAATCGTGGATTGAGCTTTCCTCTCTTCCCAAATCTTGTAACTCCTTCCACGTGGGCAACATGCAACAATACATGATCCCCATACTAAATTCCACATCCTTTCGATGAAGATCCGCATAACTCTTTTGTCGATCTTGTGCCGCTTTATATCGTTGTCGAATCATTTGGATCTTTTCGGTGAGTCATACGTATTAACTCGGGTCCCAACAATGTTGCTTCACCCACCTCATCCCAACATATTGGAGAGCGACACTTTCGTCCATATAATGCTTCGAATGGGGCCACACCTATACTTGCCTGATAACTGTTGTTGTAGGAGAATTCCACCAATGGTAAATACTTATCCCAACTGCCCTTGAAGTCTAGGACACAGAGTCTTAATAAATCTTCAAGAGTTTGAATAGTCCTCTCTCGATTGTCCGTCTGGTTTGAGGATGGTATGCTTTGAATCGAATCTTAAATCTGTACCCATAGCTTTTTGCAAGCTAACCCAAAATCTTAAAGTGAATCTTGGGTCACGATCCAAACTATGGATATCTTGGCATGCCATGCAATCTCACAATCTCATTTACGTACATTTGAGCAAGACGTTCAAGGGAATAAGTCTCCCGTATTGGCAAGAAATGAGCAGACTTGGTTAATCTATCAACAATAACCCAAATAGCATTTATGCCTTGAGAAACCGAGGGAAGTCCCATAACGAAATCCATGGTAATGTGTTCCCACTTCCATTTCGGAATCTCAAGTGGTTGCAATGGTCCCTTAGGCACTTGATGCTCTGCCTTTACACGTTGACAAGTTAAACATGTTGAGATAAACTTTGCAATCTCTCTCTTCATATTGTTCCACCAAAATGTATGTCGAAGATCACGATACATTTTAGTACTTCCGGATGGATTGCAAATGGTGTATTGTGTGCCTCCATCATAATCTTGTACTTCAAATCGAATCGTTAGAACACAAAGTCAGGAGTGACTCAAGTATTCCTTCTTCATCAATTCTCGCTTAGGAATAGCTCCTTCTTGTACTTTCTTCTTCATATGCATCATCTCGATTGGGTGACTTGAAAGCAACCTTAACTTTTTCTATTAAAGTTGGCTCTATGCAGATACTTGACATCATCGCACTCGTTCTCGCATATGATCTTCTACTCAACGCGTCCTACCACGCTCGCTTTTCGGGATGGTATTGAATAGTGTGGTCGTAGTCTTTCAATAGCTCGAGCCAACGTCATTGCCAATGTTAAGTTCTTTGAGTGAAGAAATATTTAAGGCTTTTATGGTCCGAATATATCTCCACTTTCTCTCCATATAGATAGTGCCTCCGGATCTTTAAGCGGCGTCGTCTGCTGCCAACTCTAGATCATGAGTAGGATAATTCCTCTCATATTCTTTAAGTTGTCGCGAGGCATAGGCTATGACTTTCCCACGTTGCATGAGAACACATCCTAACCTTTTGCCCAAAGCATCATTTGTAGATAACAAATCCATCCGAACCGGATGGTATTGTTAGAACAGTCTTAAAATAAGTCTCCTTTTAAGCTCTTGAAACTCTTCTCGCACTCTTCGCTCCAAACGAATTTTGTATCCTTCCGAAGTTAGATGAGTTAACGAGTAGCGATTCGAGAAAACCCTTCCATGAATCTCCGATAATAACCAAATTAAGCCCAAAAAGCTACGTGCTTGATCAACGACTTGGTTGCTCCCAACTTTGTATTGCTTCAATCTTGGCGGTCAACAGATACTCCATGTTTTGACACCACATGCCCAGAAATGCTACTTCCTCGCCGAACTCGCATTTCTTTAACTTGCATAAAGCTTGTTTTCACGAAGCCTTTGGAGTACCAAACTTCAAATGGTGCTCATGATCTTCACGGCTTTTGGAATATATGAGGATGTCATCAATAAAGACAACAACGAATCGATCCAAATACTCTTTGAATACTCGGTTCATCATATCCATGAAAGCGCAGGAGCATTAGTCAATCCGAAAGACATAACTAAGAATTCATAATGCCCGTCTCGAGTTCTAAAGGCGGTCTTTGGAATATCCTCGATTCCTAATCTTCACCGATGATATCCGAATCGAAGATCGATTTTTGAAAAGAATTGTGCTCCTTGCAAATCGGTCAAACAAGTCATCAATACGAGGTAGAGGATACCTATTCTTGATAGTGACATGGTTCAATTCCGATAGTCAATACAAAAGTCGCATACTCCCGCCTTTCTTCTTTACAAATAAAACAGAGCACCCCAAGGAGATGTATTAGGGGCCGAATGAAACCAATGTCCAACAACTCCTGTAGTTGGACCTTTAACTCTGAAGTTCAATAGGAGCCATTCGATATGGGGTTTTAGAAATGGGCTTTGTACCGTGTTCAAGGTCAATAAAGAATTCAACTTCACGCTACGGGGTAGGCCGGAAGTTCTTCAGAAATACGTCGGAAAAGTTAATAACAACAGAATATTATTCAATTTTGACGTGTCTTTATTCAAATCCATAACATGGGCTAAGAAATCTTGACATCCGCTTTTTAATAAACGAATAGCTTTATGATTAGATATGACGTTGATTGATTTTAATGGTTTAGTTGTTTGAATTGAACAACGGGTTGTTTAGGAATATGAAAGCTAACAACCTTACGAAAACAATCAATTTTGGCATGATGAGTAGTTAACCAATCAATCCCTAAAATCACATCAAAAGCAAGTATCTTTAAAGAGATAAGGTCAACGGTAAGATAAGGGTGCCAACATGGATTAGACAAGATTTATAAACAATGGATGTGATGAAAGTTTCTCCTAACGGAGTTTCCACAGATAGTCAAAAGTCTAATTTCTCCTGAGTCAAGTTTAAACGTTGAGCACAAGCGGGAGAGATAAATGAATGGGTAAAGACCCAGATATCTAGTAAAGTATAAACTTCACAAGAATTTATAAATAGCTTACCCGTGATCACCTCGTTTGGGTTCCTCGCATTTTGACCAAATACAACAAACGCCTTCTTCCAGAACCGCTTGACTTTGACTTTTCTCGGGATGATCTTTTGAGTCACCGTCCCCATTGAACTAGGTTTCGCTACTGCGTGCAATCTCGAAGCGATATGTCCTTCCTTTCCACAATTATAGCATACCTGAATCTTTGTGGCGGTTTGGTGATATGTCCTCTTTTCCGCATTTATAAGATATATGACCGGTGGTCGTTTCTCCTCCTTGGAACCAGATTCTTCTTTGCACCGCTGTCTTCACATAGTCGTTGTTGAATCTCCTCTTTAAATCTCCTCTCCGACTCGCTTCTTCTATTTTTATGGCCATGATTACCACCGTAGTGGTTACCATTTTTGTCCGCCTTTTTCTTTCTCCACCGATTATTGTTATTTTGTTGATCGCTATCTCCCGGTATGATCCTCGATTGTGGTACCTCGGTTGGCCGTACTCGTTATCTCGCTTCTAACAATTGAGCCACATTAACAACATCCGAATAGAGAGAAAATTTATGAGAGATGAGATCTTGACGTATCTGCCGGGTTTCAAACCTCTCGTAAACATCCGCGGTCATACGCTCCTCATTCTCCACCAAATGAGGTGCAAACTCGATAACTCTGCAAATTTCGCCTCGATCTTTGAGACACCGCCATGTTGTTCTCGCTCCAGCCTAATAAACTCCACTTCCTTCATACGACGAAACACTTTCGGAAAGTATTTGTCATTAAATAGTTTCAAACGCGTCCCCGAAGACATCTTTGGCGGCGGTGGATGGAGTACGCTTCACGACTCCCACCAAGAGTCCGCTTTAGCCACGGAACATAAAGGTGGCGAATGGAACCTTCTGTTCTCTGTGCATCCCAAGACATCGAATATCTTGGTAATTTGCTTGACCCATGTTTCGCCATGATCGGATCGGCTTTCCTTTAAATTCTCGTGGTCCCAACTCTTTGAATCGCCATTGGTCATGACAACCCGTGAATTGCTATCATTTCCTCCTATGTTTTGAACACGAGTCTCCTCGTTCGATTTTGCATGAACTGCAAAAAGCTTCTAAATATCCCCTCGTTCATCATCTCGCTTTCGATGGTGTTGTTCACAGGGAGGAACATTGTCGACTGTTGCACGCTCTACTCGTTGGTGAGTATAAGCGCTCTCCTGTCTCATTTCCATTGTTAATATTCTCGATTGACATTCTCAAATCATCGTCATAAAACAAGGGTTAATTAAGGAAATCAATATATCACATAATATCCCTATATATCGACCAACTATCAAATAAGCTTGGTAGGACACACTAGCGAAGGATTTACTCGCCTCTCCCTCCTAGTTCTATTCCTCGATCTCCGCCAGAGATCATATCCCTAAGCTCGATACCAACCGTGACACCCCCAAAATAGGTCTACATCTCCCATTCGAGTTGTCAATACACCTGCGAAACAACTACAACTTTATTATTACAATAGTAAAACTGTGAGTTTAAATACGATATTGCCATCTGCATAATATCCACATACAAATAAATCCTCATCATAATTATTGATACATTATTTTACAACAATGGTGAGGACTACTAAACAACTCTCCCTAGAACTTTCATTCCATACCCACTTGCATTTCTGCTATATTCTCGTCTCTCCGAGAAGAAAAATGGAACAAAAAGAAAAAGGGTGAGCTCGATTAGCCCAAAGAAAAGAATATTATGACTAAGATAATATACAACAAAATTATCGTTAGTCTTCAACAGAAAAAAATATAATAGAATACAATAGACAACAAGTTTTAAATCAATATTCGCAATGAAATAATAATTCATTAGAAGAGTTAAGTAGAGAATGCAAACTACTATCTTCTATGTATGAATTTTAAAGTTCATCGCCTATTTTTATCCTCGTAACATCAATCAATATATATACTGGATCAAATATTCATCCTCGCACTACAAAGCCAAGGACATTCACCAAATTAGTTATGTTCATCTAAACACTGCTCATCTTTGCACTACGGGCCAAAGATATTCATCGAAATCATTCATCTTTGCACTACGGGCCAAAGATATTCATCGAAATCATTCATCTTTTGCATCGGCCAAAGATATTCATCATAAATAATTCATCTTTTGCACTACAGCCAAAGATATTCAATAATATCATCATTTAAGACCGAGGATGATGAAAATATTTTTTAAAAAACGAATCCAAAGAATCAAAATGACAAGGATTAAGGATTAAGGATTCGTACTTTGTTTTATCCACGTCAAAAAATACCTCAAAAATAATCATAGTGGCGTAAAATTCAAGAATGATCAAAACATGGATACAATCAAAGCTAGTATCCACAATAGATATTTTGGACGAAAAAGAAAATTTTTATTTTTCGATGAATAGTGTCGATTCGTGAATAAGATCAGATATCGTGAATAAAGGCCATATACGTGAATAGTAACCCCCGACACCAAAAGTTCCAAATTTGATAAAAAACTTCAGATCAATATTTCAAAGATAATGATATTGAAAAATAATATCATTACGAAAAAAATAATATCCCTTACCTCGAAAAGATCGGTGATTTAACCTAAATACTCGGATATAGACTATATCTTGAACTTTCACCGTATAGCAATACTCAAAGTATACTCAAAATACTCACAAAAATACGCTTCGATAATATAGAGAGAAAACTTCAATTTCGTGTGATTTTCAATTCTAACCCAAGACCTATTTATAGGAAATCGCTAGAACACCAAAAGCGAGAAAATTTAATATAATATTAATATATATAAAAATATTATACGTATTCCTTGAAATCTTAATCTCAAAGAATTCACACATGCCAACCTTCTAGAAAAAAAATAAATAAAATGTTTTTCTAATTTAAAATAATTTAAACTTCCAAAATCAATTATTTTGAGCTTCTAACTTCAATAATTCATAATAAATAGCCCTTTTATCAGAAAATTCAATCTCGCGATTTTTTATAGGAAATTCAATTCTCTACAACTTTGCGGAAGAAAGTTTTTTCAAATTTCTAATGAAATTGACCGAAATCCACAAACAAAGATTTTAGAAGGCTATAATCAAATTTCAAATCAATAAATGGGGTCCAATTTACATGTTTAACATGTTTTAAACATTTATTGCAACAAAAATACTCTTCCTCCTCGTATACTCATATATCCCACATTCGTTGTAAAAATATCACCATTATTATATTATTAAAATATAATAATATATATTTAAATGAATTATTTTATCGTAAAAAGATAAAATTTCAATTTTCAACAATTGTCACATTAAAAATTTTCTCCATCTATATCCACATAAAATTAATATTTTCCTCATCATATGAATCAATAATTAATTATTCACAAATAATATTACGTAATCACAATATCGACAACCGTGCGGTTCAGAAAGAGGGGCTTTCCAATAAGAATTTCTCCTTCATCAAGCGCTTGATTAGGTGACCAAACCTCTCCTTAGATGTAAATTTCTAGACATTGCCAATAATGTTATCTAATAATATTATTCGGATAATATGAATTATTGTTTCGACAATGAAAAATATCTTGTGTAATGACAATTATTAAAACAACAAAGAATATAAAATATCAACGCAAAGAATTATTGAATCAATAAAATAAAACACCTTGAGCAGAATTACTCGTAACCATTATTGAGTAGTGCCTTCTTACGTAAGAGTCAATAATTGGTGCAATACTGCAGCTACTTCTGCTCAACAACGCCAGACATCGTGTTTTTAACCAATTTGATATTCCAACGAAGTAAATTCAACAATAACTGTAGATTATTTTTAAACAACTTATATTTGTCATTTTCTTCCTCCAATCGCTTTTTAGTTATGGGGCCCACACATGGTCATACTTAAATATTTAATATTCCCCGACAAAGATGAATATTCCACGACCAAACGAATATTCCCCGACAACAATGAATATTTTATAACCACTTTTGCTTATTTTGAAATATTTGCGTATTTTACCCGTAACTATCCACATTAATCACATCAACCCTTACTATTTCAAAATAATAATTAGAGGAAATTAAATTTCATTTATTAATTATTTGGGATCTTACACGTTCGAGCAAAAAATAACGTAGTTTTTTGATTTGATAGAAAGGGCGCATCCGTTCAGGCAAAAAACGACGTAATTTTGGGCCTTCTGGTCAGGCAGATAGCTCTTCTCAAAATGACGCAATATTGACGTGTCCGTTCGAGCAGATGACTTCTCAAAATGACACATTTTTGATAATAGAACTCAAATAAAACAAAATTTAAATAAATTTTGTCCAAAAATTATATACCTAGACCTACAAGGTCAACCAAGCCCGTCGACGACATGTGTGGGTTCAAACCAAATTTTGGCTAGATCATTTCCTTTTCGCAAAAGTAGAGTACCCTTTGGGATCCAAACCCAAGAGCAATTTTATTGTATATAAACTCATTCAAACTTTAGTTCTTAACGGACGTGGAACTTAGCTTCTCATAAATATTTATTATCATTTTCAAGGATAAATTTTTGGAATTAATTTCTCATTCATTATCTCATGAATTTGAGCTTCCAAATAGTTTACTTTAATTTACTCATAGAATAAAACACATTATTATGTGAATTTATTTTAAATAATTAATAAATCTCGCTTCAAATTAGGCTCAAATTATAACAAAAATAACAATTCCCCTAAAAAAAAATTCCAAAAAACTTCCATGTTTTCAATTACTATCCCTTTTTTCTCCTTTTTTTAAACACCACCCAAAAAGGGTAAAATACACATGGCTAAATAAGGTTAATTTTGTTTACATGCTTTATATTTATTTCCTTTTGAAAGCAAGATATGGAGTACTTTCATAAACATTTCATTTTTTTGACAATTTACGTTAAAAAACTTAAAAAATTACAAAATAATCAATTTAAAAATAAAATTAATATTTCTATAAATAAAAATAAAAATAAAAATTTGACAAAATCTCATCAAACTATCGCATGTCACTTCCATTTGAAAATGTTATCCTTTATGCAATTTATTGCCTTGTCCTCTCAGTGAGCGTTGCCTTGGGCCTTGGCAAGATCAGATTAAAAAAATATCTCTTCCTTTTTTTTTCTTTTTCTTTTTCTTTTAAAGTAAGTGTATATCTGCTGAATCTATCTGTATAATAATCATCACTGATCTCAAACTTCAATTCTACACCATTTTCAGTCTGCGCAAAAAGAAATGCTTCTACACACCAAGAATCTAAGCCCTACCACTGGTTTTCTTACTAAAACTCTTTGTCCTAGTTTTCATATTGAGCTGAATCTTTTCAATAGGAAAAAGGGTAAGCTCAATACCAAGTTCATTTCTACCTCTGCTACCAATGGACCAAAAATTCAGGCTTCTTTGATCGAGGCTCCTGTGTTGTGGGCGGGCAGGATTTGTATTCAGTATGCCCTTTTGAAAGCTGGTTTGGCTGGATCTCCAGCTAATCCAATTTTTTCATCAGGTCTTGATTTTCTTGAAATGGGGTTTATTTGTTTGTGGAGTTTGATGGGTTCTTTCTGTTTTTGTTTAGTAATTGTTGATTCTTTTGGTTTGTAGAATTGGAAAATGGTGGTGATGATTTGGGGTTCTCAAAGTGGTTCGAGGAGTTACGAGGCAAACCAGGTAAAAATTTAAAAATTATTCCCTTTTTACATTTAATTGCTGATTCTAATACTTGTCAGTTAGTGCGGATTGTGGAGTAATACCCAGATAATTCTTCTATATTTTTATGGTTTTTCTTTTAAAAAAAAAATTAATATTGGTTTGCTGCTTGGGAATCTGGATGTTTTGTTGTGTCATAGAATGAATTTCAGAGCTAGATTTTGATTCAATTTTTTTTTTTTGTTTTTGAGTTTTTTACTTTTAATAAATCCGGCAGTTATATATTTTCTTTGTTTTTGACTTTTGAAGTATTTTCTTTTCATTTAGCAAAAAAAAAGTATTTTTCTTTTTGTCTCTCTGCCAAGGTTTATTTGTTTAATGAATAGATGCAAAGGCTAGATTGTACAAGAAATAAACTCAAGTGACAAATAAGAACAGCAATAAACCGATAATATCCATTGTTGCAAAGTCATTGATACTTATCTGCTAAGTCTCAGAGGATGCATCAATAATTTATGTGACTTTGAATATTAGTATAATTTTATTCAAGTCCTCATGAAAATTCACCATGAGGTGCTACCTTCTCCTGCCATGGTATCACGCTCCATCCATGAACTCATTACTCATGTATACACTGACACAAATATTGAAAGTCGAAACCAATAGAATTGCACATTTGCACGAATACACAACTGACTGCGATTGTAATATTCAGTAAATCTTTTACTAAAGTTATAACATAAAAATGAGATTAAAGAAAATTATGCTTATGGTGGAGCTCAGAAGGAAGGGAAGGTTTCAATATCAAATGCAAGGATTGCAAAGACTTGCCAATTTATATATCTTTTGCAGCAAAAGCACACTTTTCATATGTATTTATCACCTTGTCTCTCAAAAAAGGATGTGAAACATGTCTTTTGCTCAGTACCAGTACCTAAGTAGACGTTGTACTGTACATACTTCTATTTTTCTTTATAGACAAATAAAATAATTTTATAACACTATAACACCAACACACCATTAGATGTACATTCACCTTTTTTTAATATGTAAATAGAATGGCACTAATACACCATAAAATCAACATACTTTCTGTTTTTGCTGCAAAAAATGAACTTTGTATTGCCCAGGGTTCTAGAGAAAAAATTGGAAATTATCTTTTTTGAGGTTTGGTATTTTGTTTTAATACAAAAATACAAGGTGCATCCAGTTAATATCAAAAATGGCTTTATCTTGTTTTCAATCAATTTTAAAAACTTAAGAAATAAGTAAATAACAGCTATCTAAAATAAATAGAGGACACATATCAATACTTGTGTGCACAAGATAAGGCATTGGTAGGGTAGGAGTTGCACAGCTTCACCTTTTAAGGGGGAAGGGTTTACTAGAGGATGTTAATATGTCATATTAGAGGTCCTCAAACTTTTTATTATCTCTTGATGACTGAGGGAATTATGTATCAAACCATTAAACATGTTATGGAAAATTGTGGTTTTACTGAAGCATGATGACATATTTTGAAGGTTCTTTAGCCTCTCTTAGCATGCTCTTGCTTCTGACTTGTGCTGAAGTTATAGCCATTTACAAGATGAGGAAACAAATGAAATCATGATTGACAGATCCCTCTCCCTCTCCACTAACCAATGCCCAACACTCCAACTTGGGAATCCTTTTGTGCTTGAACAGATCTTTTTATTTATGTTTTTTTGAGTGGTAATTGTATAGGTTGTTTGTTTCATATAAATCTTTACTAAGAGGGTTTTAACTAGAAAACAAGAGGGATGGTAATGGTATTGCGTGTATGCTTTGTTAGCATAACTTGGAGATTCTCAAAATGCCATGGGGCATGGGCAAAAGATGATCAAATATCAATGCAAGCTATGAGAGATCTATGGTTCAACTTCGAGATGATTCTGAGTAATCATGATAAGAAGTTTTTGAGTTTCCAAATGTCAATTGAATTGTATCCATGATTAACAGTTACACAGCTATTAGATTTGCCGAGGCCTTGCTTACATAGAGTCCTTTGTACTATGTTTGCAAACTCTTTTCCTGGTAGTGAAGGAATATGCAATTCTTCTTTTGTTCATACAGAAAAAGATGCAGCTGATAAAAGGAAACTTGTGAGCAAATGGCATCCTACAACAAAGGGTACGCTTAGGCGGAATTACAGGATACCTTCCAAATCTGAAGGGCGACGCCTTCTCAAAGCAATTGCTTCCTTACTATCTGATGACGATCAATTTAGAGATGCCACCTCTCACAAGGTAATAAAACTCAACATAATGTTTCTTTCCTCAGCATCATTTTTCACGCTAATTTCATCTTAAATTTTACTATATTTCCGGTGAAAGAAAAAATAATCCGAAAGTCGATGCATCGATCCTTGCTTTTACGAATTCTCATGGTGCTTGTAGGGTTGTCAGATAAGGAGGGAGAGCGCTCATGGAGAAACCGTTTGTTGTAATAATGTGAGAGCTTTGTTTGATGAGCTGCCAACCCCACACTTGACTGTGGAGATTACACCATTTCCTGCTGGTCCTCTTACAGATAAGGATTACGACAAGGCTGAGAAATTAGAGAAGGTGCTCAGGTCTGGTCCTTCTGTTTGATTTAGTGTATCTAATTTCGCACCTGTATATATTAATTTCATGAAAAGAAACCTTGTACCATTGCATACTTTTAACAGCCTTAACGACGTCTAAGTTATCTCTCTCGGACAACATTAGGTGTATCGTTTGTTGATTTCCTTTTACTGTTACAGCTTGATTAGCCACAAGTACTGGAAGGCTTAGTTTTTTGTTTGAAATCTGCAGAAACGCATGGCCTTGACCTGATTTTATGATTGTCTAGTGTTTAATTAAAAGATAAATGCAGAAATTTAGATATGATATATCACCTTTGGTACTATGTTATTTTTGAGTATTTTTTCTTCATTTAGAGTGATATTAGCTCCCCTTTTTTATTAGATGGAATTTCAATGAATTAAATTTAAACGGACCTAAGTCCCTAGCTTTTCAACGATAATAATAAAAAAGAATCGTGTATTTCTAGCTGAACCCATTCTATTTTGGTAGTTTGACCATGGCATTTCTTTGTTTTTGTATTTTTGGAATATGAGTGCGTGACTTGTTATATTTACAGAGAACAGGTCTGTCATCTTGGAATGTAAAAAAAAAAAGAAGGAAAGCCAGTCAAAGCAGATTGCTCAAACCTCAGGCAGATATGGAACACCTCATCTCTGCCCTTTTTCTGCAAATACCTCTCTTTTAGCATGGCTAGGAACCTGGCAGATCTAATGGCATTAGGAAATAGGAGGACCAGAGTGTTTTTTTTTAAATGGGTAAAACTACAGAAAAGAACATGGCTTAAACATTTTTATATAATTCTCAAATATAAAGTTAAAGTTCAAAAAAAAAAAAAATGAAGCTTGTACCCCAGATGCAACTTTCTTTAATACAAAATGTATAGAATATAGTTGCTTCCACACATTATTATTAAAACATCAATCAGACTACCACATCTTGTCCTCCTCTCAAGACAACGTTTGGAGAATTCAGCTTCAATTTTTTTGCTTTCTCGGTCAACTCCTCTCCCGGGTCCCAAAATTCATCAAGATGTCGGAGCCAAATATTCCTACAAATTTCCCAATAATTACAAGAGTAGGATCTGGAATCTCTGGCCCATTCACAGAATCAAAAATGCACAACATCTTCTTACATTTTGGGTCTTTCAAAGGGAGTGCCAGCCAAGGCATATTCACTTCCACGGGCAAAAGTATGTCGGTGAAACACAAATAAAATATAAGATTTAATTATTAAATAAAAGAATGGCAAAAATAAAACTTATTTAAAGTCAATTATGTTGAGCATAGGCGTGTTGTGCATTGTCTTTAAGTAACAATTTTGCCTTTCGGTGAACTTTTCTCGTTACTGATGTCACTGACGAAATCTTACTCCATGATTCAACTGCTTTTCATCCAACTAATCAGCACTCGAAATAATTGAATGACAAAAAAATAGCTTTCAAATTTTTTTACTCGAACTCAAAATTAATCCGTGTATAAACAATAAAATATAGATATGAAAATTATTGTTTATATATATATATATATAATATTAGAACAGGCTCGGTAATATATATAGATCTCTCTCTGATAACTTAGTTTATATATATACATATAATACTTGCAACAGAAATCAGAAAGTTATCAAATAGTAATTAGCTTTATGTCAGCAACGTTTTTTCAAATGTGACGGTTAATCACGGATCCGGTTAGTATGAAGTTATTTTTTTGGTAAATTGGTCAATTGACCAATAGAATATTAACACACATACAACCTCGCATTCGTGTCAGTATTCTATTGGTCAATTGACCAACTTATCCCAAAATAAACTTCATACTAACTACTTCCGTTAATCACACCCTTCACAAACAATGTTCAGTCTTATTTATATATAAAAAATAGCAACAGTACACTGCTAAAACAAACGATAATATAATTAATACCCAAACATGCTAAAATCAAACGGTAATATAATTAATATCCAAATGAATATGCAAACGACTAAAAAATTTATTATTATTGAAATTATATCAAAAATCCCCCACTTTTAATAATAAGAAAACAAATTAAAGTAAGGAATAAAAGAATGCAGGTTCATGTGACCACCCAGTAGAGGCCCAAGAATGGGTGGTCACAAGACCAAAGGAATTATTTTTTAAATGGATAAAACAGATAGGAAACACAGAAAAAAACATGGCTTAAACTTTTTTCTATAAATCTTGAATATGAAAAGTTGGGACTGGGGTATAGAAACTCTCTGTGATACAAACTACATAGAAAAAGTTGCATCAACGATATTTCCCAAACGATGCCTCAATCATTATTGTAAAACAATTTAAAAGATTAAAATATTTGAGTTTAAAATGTAAACAATTTAAATATTTAAAGTCTATTTAAGTGGAGTAGATTATATATATCACAGGGATTTAAGTTTTAAAAGTTGGGGTCTGATCATGAAGATTGCCGCGGCGGGTGGTTTCCGGTTTATCGGAAGATGATCAACGTGAAACCGACAACTGAAGAAGAAGGAGATCATTAAAGAAGCAGATAATATTAATATCTCTCATCTACTCTTCACCAAAGAGAGGGATTATCTCCAACTCAAATCGATCACATCCGATGACTCCCAAGTCCAGTGATTCAGCGAATCAATCAATGACGAGCGAATCCCCAACTCAAATCGATCACAATCGTATCGTTTTCCGATCAGCAATTGCATCGAGACTGTTGTTATTAGCCCTAATTATTCTGTGGAGATCTCTCGTCAGTCCTTATGACACATCTGCATCTATCAGCCCTAATTGTCTCTCTTCTGATCATCATCAATCATCTGTTCCGATTCTCTTTCGTCGAATTGCTGGGATAATTGAAGAGAGTATTGTATGGGACAGCGTGTATTTCGTTCGTATCGCGCAGTGCGGGTACGAATACGAGCAGTCTTACGCCTTCTTGCCGTTGCTTCCTCTCTGCATTTCCTTTTTGTCGCAAACAGGTTTGTCAAAAATTTGATCTTTTTGGTCATCAATTTTTATTTTTTTTCCCTGCAAATTTATAGGTAGCTTTGTTGTACATGGAAATGTAATTATTTCTAAAATGTAGCGAATGCTTTTTTTAATATATATTTAAGTTATGCGATTCTGGGATTGAGGGAAATTTCTGGATTGGGATTTAGGCCATATTGTTGGATAGACCCAATTCAAATTCCTCTATAAAGCAATTAACTGATTTATATTATGAAGGTTAATTATGTACTTGTAATCGAAGTACTTTAGTAAAAGCTTCTTGCCTTTGCTTCCTTTCTGCATTTCCTTTTGTTGCAAACAGGTTTGTCAAAATTCAATCTTATATATATATATATATATATAGACACGCGCATTTTAGGTAGTGTAACTGGATAGGCCTATTAACTAATTTATATAATGAGTGAGTGAGATTAAGTATATACTAGTAATCAACTTACTTTAGTAAAAGTTTCTTATAAAGGAAAGTTTAGTGCAAGGTCTGAGGCAGAAATTACTGCATTTTAGTGACAAGAAAACACATTTATTAATTATATTGCTGTCCAAAAAATTTGTAATATTCATTTGAGTTTTCCTCTTCTTTTTTTTCAGATTGTGGGTTGTCGTCTTTAAAATTAAATTATCACCAAAATGCAATAAATGATTCTGCTTTTAATAGTTTGCTATTAAGTAGACAGTATTTTTGGACTTTTAGTGAACTAGGCTGGTTATATATATTTTGTTTGCAAATAAGAAATATAATAATAATAAAATAAAAGGTCTTATGAATGGTTTGTGATCACTTCAAATTGGAAAATTGGATTTAGGGCTAAAAGTGAGCTCGAGTGGTTGAACTACCTAGTTCAAGATCGACTCGAAAAATTCGAGCGAGTCTCAGATTTGATAGTTAAACGAATTGAATTCGAATCCATTTTAATACTCGAACACTTGTACAAGTTGAATATGAGATGCATAATGTTCGCCCTTTAAGTATCGAATTTCTCATACATGTCTGATCCCTACTCGATACAATTTCATTGATACTTACTAGTATAGTATATCTAGTATACTCGATTTATTAAAAATATAGTATTCAGAATTAATTTGTCCACATATTTTGAGAAGTGGAAGCAATTTTCATATCTTCTGTACATGTCAATCAATTAATTCAAGAGACGATTGTATCGTCTCATTAATTTTTCACAAGACTTGACATTTAGTTTGAAGAGTTTAAATCTAAATTATTCCAAATAGTTGGCTGAGTTAATTTTACCCGAATGATCCCGTTCTGATTCGTGTATGTCTCAAATGCTTGCGAGTAGCTCAACTAAAAAACGGAGGCGAGTCTAACTCGAGTACAATAAAATGAGACGAATTCGAATATGAGTTAAAGATTGCAAAAAAAATTATATTTAAATTTGAGTACGAATCCGAGCACCTTTAAAAAGTTTCAAGTAGAATCAGAGCAAGATAATGTTCGACTCGTCTCATAATCATTTTCATCCTTAACTGGATTTTAAGTACAATGAAATGCACAATTGTTGAGTTTGATTGCTGTTTAAAGTCTTATGATGTTAATTATTGATGATTTTTTAAGATTCTGCTGATATTGATTTAAAATTTAAAATGTTGTAATCTGAATGTTGCAGTTTTTGCTCCATTAGTTCCGCTTATTGGATATAGAGCTGTGCTTGGATTATCTGGTTATATGCTGAATAACATATCATATGTTTTTGCGGCAGCATATTTTTACAGGTGAGTTTCTTGCTAATACAACCTACAAGTAGGTATGCCATGAATCTCTATATGGGTATGCATAAGTATATTTGTACTATATTATGTAGGACAGGGTGGAAAGAAGAAATAAGAGTACCTATCTCTGCAAAAAATCGGTAAAGAAACACAAAAAATTTTAATTTCAAATCAATTCATTCAATAATCTATAAAATAATGAAATATTACAATGCTTAAATAGAAAATCCAATACTTGGGGACTAAGTAAAAATCTTAATTTAAAAAGGAAACAATCTCCTAATTAAAATCTACTTGTATAATTAAAACTTCTAATTAAAATCTACTACCATAATTAAGGGTGTAAATGAACCGAGTCGAGCTGAGTATTGAGTTGCTCAGATTTGGTTCACAAAATTTATCGAGTATAAAATAATGTTTGATTGAGGCTCGTTTAGCTACCAAGTCGAGCATGATCTCGAATCGAGCCCGAGCAGTTTGAGCTTTTCGTACGAATATAATCCGAGTATCAATAAAAAATTGTAATTTGAGGAGGTTTGAGTAATTTATCGAATTTTAAAATTTGCTCATATTTGAATCATTTATATTTCGAGTCGAGCTCGAATCGAACTTTTAGTCGAGCGAGTACGAATCGAATCCAAACTGTTTGCTCATTTTACAGCCTTAACCATAATTAAAATTCTTCTAAATCCTAATTAAAATCTACTACTATAATTAAAACTTGACTTAAATATAAATTACTGCATTGAACTATTGACCTTTTTCCACTTTGGTGATCGACCGTTCAATTTTTGCAATTAGGTGATCAAACTAATATTTTTTCACTTTAATTTAATTGAAGTTGCCACGTCATAAATTGATGACGTGACTTTAACACATAGGCTGGACTGATGATTTGGTAAAAGAAGACTTATTTTGTAATTAATTTAAATCATTTTATAAAAACTAAAAGGGCATCAATATAATATAACATTACAATTTAACAATTAAAACTATCATTAAATAATATAAAAAAACTAGATACCAAAAAAATCAAAATCATCTTCTTCAAAACCTTAACTAATCAAAATCATCACTGCCCCATCTTACATTGTGATCCTGCCTCCGCCGCTAACCGCCATCATCCATCCTTAGGTCTTCAATTTTATCCATCTCAGATCTCACAATCATTTACATATACTTTTGTTTTCACACAATTAAAGTACACATCCACCAATTGTCCCCTAATATAAATAGGGCTTCAAATCCGTAACCACAAAAATTTCAACACTCGCACACAAAACAAAATTATTTGGCTTCGAAGACCTAAATACTGATAACCCAGTAAGGCAGTGATGAAAAGAGGAGAGTAAAAGGAAGGGTACACCATCATAAGTTGGTAGTGCTGAGGCATACCCGAAAAACGCAACCCAAGCTTCCGAAACATGCCATTATCGGCAACCTTCAATAGTTGGTGAACCCCATTCTTCAGAGAAGGCAAAGATTGTGAGCGGCACGATGTTGGTGAAAACAGCCCGAGGTTAGGCAGCAACGGTGATGGTGGGGCTGAAAATGGATGAGTTCAAATTCGTGAGATTGAGGTTTTAAATGAGTGAAAGTAAGAGGATATTTTTAATCGATTATGAAGAAATTATTTCAAATGAACTTGAATCTAAATCTGCGTGTGTGTGGAGAGAGAGATGAAAAGATGAAGAAATGGGGTGGGCATTCCGGGAATGAAGTTTATGGAGTTTTGGTGTTGATTTTGATATAATATTGCTTTTGATTTTTGTTTTTGTTTATTTGTTTTTAATTTCGATGTTCTTTTTATTATTACTGTTGATTTTTGTCAGGTAGAAAGGTTTGATTTAATGTTTAACTTTTTTCCTTTTTTGTAAATTTTTTACTACTGTTGTTTTTTGTGTGTAAATTGTTAATTTTTTTTTTGATAAATTGTTTAATTTGTTTATTTAATATTAATTGCGTAAACTTTCTAACTTATGTTAATTTTGAAATTTAATTATGTAATTTCTTAGTTTAATTTGTTATTTTACTTTTTTGACCTTTTATCTTAAAATATGTTCTTTATGTAGTTCTTTTTATACATAAGCACTCATTTGTCGTGTCATAATGCCGCATCATCAATTTATAGTGTGACATATATGGTCAATTGAACATAATTGAAATTTTTTTAACAGTTTAATCATTTAATTGAAAAAACGATCACCGAAGTAGAAAAAGGTGAATAGTTCAGAGGTAGTAATTTATATTTAAGCCTTAAAACTTCTAATTAAAATCTACTACCATAATTCAAACTCTCCTAGAATATCCTACTAAAATAATTACATTAATAACACAATATTTATCTCTAAATAACAATACAAAATTAATAATAAACTTCTTGAATTTCTTCTTCCGTACTGCATCACTATACACCTTGGATACCCAGCAAAGAAAGCTTTATGTCAGCTCTGTAGTGTCGGTTGCAATAGCATATACAGTGAGTAACTATATATAGCTTGTTTAGGTAGCAGTAACACTAGTTCTTTTAGCTGAAGCCTTATAATTTGGGATGCAGTTGATTAGAGTCAGTAGTGAGTGAGATACCTGGAAGTCTGGAACCATTTTCCCTTTAGAAAAGTAGGGAAATTCTTGAATCAAATGATCAGGCTTCAGAGGACAGAGGAAAATTGATGTTATCTGTCAGTTTTCTTTCATTTGATATGAAATGTTTATGTTAGATATTTCATTATTAGAAATGAAAATAGAGTGGTCAACAAAATTGATATTATTACTGAAGTGGAATTGTCAATCCTATGTTACTTATTACAAATGAAATTTATATATTGATGAATGGCTATATGGATAAGTGCAAGACCCAGTCATACAAACATATTCCAATATGTGTGCTATATGGTCATTTGTATATTTATGTTCAAAATATGATGCGAGTTTCTGAATATTTTCATGCTCTTTCCTTTGCAGGCTGTCAGTTTTCATTCTGAAGGACGCAGAGGCAGCGATGAGGGCATCACTCTTGTTTTGCTTCAATCCAGCTTCCATATTTTACTCATCAATGTATACTAACTACTTTTTCCTCTCCTTACATTTCATGTCAATATTTAAAGTGATTAGACTGATTATTTCTTGACTCTGTTATTTGCAGATACTCTGAGAGTTTTTATGCCCTTTTATCAATTGGAGGATTATGTCACCTAATGTCTGGTTCAAATAATTTAGCTACACTGTGGCTTGCTCTCTCTGGGTCTGCAAGATCAAATGGGGTGCTTAATGCAGGCTATATTTGTTTTCAGACAATGCATCGAGTTTACGATGCTGTCTTTCTTAAAAGGCATGCTTATGTAAGCCTTTCATTTGATTTGTTTATATATGATAGCTATAATTGAATTCTCATGCATTTTCACGAGAATTTTTCCTTAATGTTCAAGAAGGGTAGAATGTTATCTTTATAAGAATCTGAAACTTCCCCCGCCTCCTCTAATTTTACATTCTTGAAAGACTCGCATGTTTTAAACTTTTTCTTATTATTTCTATTGTCTTTAATTTTTTATTGCCTTTTTTTTCTTTACATTGTCATATGGGATTCATTTGCATCCAACCCGAACTAGTTTTGGAAAAAGCGTAGTTCAGTTGAGTTAATACTGATTCATTGACAAGAATTATTAGTTTAGATATTAAAATATGGCACAACATTTTAATTGCATAAAGTTTTCCTTTTAAGTTGTATAGGTGTTGCAAGTTTTTCCTTAAATCTTGAGTCATTAGCACAAGTAATTTCTAAAATCTCAAGTATGGTATTCTCATGAATTCTTCTACTTCTCTGCCAGTTGGCAGTACAGGTTCTTATTGCCGGAGCTTTGCGATGTATATTCATTTTTCTCCCATTTATTACTTTTCAATCATATGGCTATTACAATGTATGTCTTGGACATTTCCCGGATGAGATAAGGCCTTGGTGCAAGACAAGACTTCCTTTGTTGTACAATTATATCCAAAGTCATTATTGGTATGTTTGTACTTTTTACTGTTTTTATTGTCTTTATCGCCAAAGTTTGTTTTTTAATGTTAATAATTTTTTATTTTATTTTATATTTATAATAGAAATTGAATACATGTGCTTCTTCACCTCCTTCCCCTTTCCAAAGTCAAAAAAAATTATGCTGGAAACTAGAATTGTATAAATTTTCCTTTCTGTTAAAATCTCACTATTTATTTGATTATAATCAAACTCTTGTTTAGTAAAAGAAACTTATGCTGGTTGTTTCTTTTATGTCAGGGGAGTTGGGTTCTTAAATTATTTCCAAGTAAAACAGTCACCGAATTTCCTACTTGCCTTCCCTATATTGTCCTTGGCTCTCTGTTCAATCATCCATTTTGCTAAGCTACGATCGGATGTATTTTGGTCACTTGGTTTCCAAGCTTCTCATGTGGATAAAAGTTCTTATCCGCTGCTCTTTAATATGGAGGCAGACACAAGATCAAGAAGTGTTGATGTTTTAAAAAGAGAAACTTTTAAAATATCTCGAGGTATCAATTTCAATTATAAACTGGCCTTCAAATTATTACTTCATTCCTTTTATTCTTCTTTGTATGTCTTATTTGAATGATGGTTGATAGGTTTATTTCAATGTCTAGCATTAATGCAACAAGTTTTCTCTACTCAATTAATAGTCTACTTGGGGCCTCATTTCTGTCTTAAGTTGCTGATGGCATATATCGTGGTTTTTTGAGTAAAACTTATCATGTGCATGCAAAAGGAGATTAATTTTTAATGAGCATATTTAGTAAGCGTCGATATATAAAAACTAGTCAACAAAATTCATCATTCTTTCTACTTGAGGCAAAGCTAGTAATGGCTTGACAATGGTTATAGAAGACTGAATGGAATGTTGATGAGAAGGTGGATTCGTATACACTTATACTTGGGGATGAGGCTAGTGATTAGGGAAGAGGGACATGTTACCCCTAAAATTTGGAACTTATATGTAGGTATAAAAATGAATTCAACAGAAAAATAGTTCTAGAATAATGCTAGGAGTACCAAAAATTAATACTTCATATTATTCCATTGGTCAATTAATAGTTGACGTTTATTATATAATCAATCACCATAACTAACTTGGGCATCCAATGTAATGATGACATTTTAGTTTTTGTATCCCCACATGATGACATCACATGCATTGCAGTGAAGTCTTATCTTTTGTTTTGTATTTTTTCTTAATGAATTCCCTCCAATGGATAATTAAATAACCCGCTCCCGATCGTGGTATTAGATACTCTCACGTAATGTATATCTATGAATACTGGGAAAAAGATCCCTGCAGTAAAAAAATTCATTAGTCCTGACCCAACATACACACCAAACATGGCCTTAAGCTTTACCTGTCAACTAGGGCATTGATTACTTAAACCTTCAAAAGTGATACAGGTAATGCACTGTTGATACTTGATACTAACTGGACAAACTGTCCCACTTCAGTTCCACCTATTATGGTGCATGTTCAAGCACGTCTTATTTCCTATAGAATTGGATCTTTCTAAATATTTTGGTCAACTCATTTTGAGATTGTTTATGCATATTTCACCAATGTTATTGTATCTTCTCCAGCTTGCTTTAACTTTTCTCAGATCTAATGAGCTTATGAATTCTGGACTGACATGCACAAGAGCATTCATTAAGTTACTCTTCTCTCACCCTCAGATAGCATTTAAGTGAGCTTTAAACCCTATGAATTTCTCTACCATGATTACTTGGTCTTTTGTAAGCTCAGAGAACAAAATATTTTTTTCTATTTAGGGAATGCAATATTGTGGTTATGCTCGCGATTGAGATATAATTATGCTTCAAGTTCTTGTAGTACGGAACGGATTCAGAGTATATATAGGTGCCAATATATCAGCTGAAAAGTGAACTCTTTTGTAAATCAATGAGACCATAGATGTTTCTCTGTAAAGATTTATAAGTTGATCAGCAATATATCAAACTTTTAGTGTTGCAGTGAAAATTTTAGTTGGATCTTATATAGCATTCTATGCAGAATGCCATTCTTTTTGTTTTTCCTTCTTATGGTAAGTTGCTATTCTTTACTGATGAATATAGAAACTTGGCTATTAAGGGGTGTGGTTAAATTTGTACCAAGGTGGCCTGCTTAATTCTACCAGCACTAGTTTAGGTTGTTTGCTTTGTTTAGCATGATATTTTATTGTTTGCGACTTGCAGATAACGGTTTCATTTGATTCTTTGGTTCCTAATAGAAGAGCACACTCTTAGACGGCGGGGACGAACCATCAAAGGAAAGGATAAGGTCATGCTTCCACTTGATAATAGTTCGTCAGGCAAGGCAGGATATTTGTCTGTGATTGTTCTTCCGTTTGTTCTACACTTGGGATTCATGTCAGCCACAACGTTTTTTGTCATGCATGTGCAGGTCAGGCTCCCACTTTATAATCTACTTTTCTTTGGAAGTACCCTTCTGATAATTATATGGCCTTGATGTGCTCTTAGGTCCTCTTTTCTTCTCTCTTTTACTCTCTCTTAACTATTGATGCTCTTGTCAAATTTGTTTACTTTTGTAGCCATCTTTTGTTCATTGACTTGCAACTTTTAATGTCTATTAGTTTATGAGAAATTTGTTATGTTCAACTTATCTCATTTGAAGTTGGAAAATGGGTTTAGCTGAGGTGATATCATTGTCCAAAAACATTTCATGTTTGGATGGATGCCTTTATGACACTAGATGATAATGGCAGGTAGCAACTCGTTTCTTATCCGCCAGCCCTTCTCTTTACTGGTTTGCTTCATACTTGACGGTATATTTTAAAAATGGCAAGAGATGGGGATATTTGATTTGGGGGTACTGCGCAGCCTACATCCTTCTCGGCAGCTTGCTCTTCTCAAACTTTTACCCTTTTACTTGAGGAGCGTATTGTTTCCTGATATTTCTTGGCCGAATGACTAATACTATTTTTTCCGAGTCGCGGGCCCAGAAGCCACCAAGCAGCAAGCTAAACGGGACATTCGTTCGGATCTCAACACGTAGAACAAGGAACACATGATAGGTGAAAAAGAAGAAGTTGGTTCTGTGTGGCTTATTCCTAGATTAGGTTAGGTTACAGCATACTGGCTATTATTTTGTAGTCTGTTGTAAAATATGGAGATGATTATGTTTCTTATGGACATGCACAGCACAAGGGATAAAAATATCTTTGTTTCTTTTTCAAGTTGTAGTTCTTCAAGTATTGAACTAGTTTGCTTAACTTGTAATATTGGGCTGATAATCTTACAAGTATAATGTTTGAATTGGTTCAACTCTTCATTAAATAAGCCAAACTAGAACATGTTTAGACAGGCAAGTTTGAATTTTTTTTAACCATCCGTTATGCTATTTAATTTTGTCAAGATTTAAATTAGAGATTTATATTTACTTTTTGCATTCTAAAATTCAAAATAAATATAAATTTATTTTACTTCAGTAAAAATACTAATATGATCTGATTCGTATTAAGGACCACCATTGTTGAGATTTTGCAGAGAAGGGAAGAAACGTTCGAGAGAGAAGAAGAGAGCTGAAGCGTCTAAATTTCAAATTGGCAGGTAAAACTGTCAAGTTTGGTGAAGTTTATTTTTTATACTGACGGTTACACGGTACACGAGGACGGCACATTTAATTGACAGTCATAATCATGAATTTGAAAGGGTATCGTTTGGTTCAATCCTTCATTTTTAAACTTTTGGGCCTTTCAGTTGGGTTTCCGGTTTCAATTTATCTTATCATTCTATTTCCTTACCGTTTGGGCCTTGATAAAGTTTAATTTGGGCATCTTTTGATTTTATTAAATTCTTCATATCATGGGTAATTTATAGTTTTCTGTTAAACAGTTTGTTGAATAAAAAATTAGGGAGCAATGTTAGGTCATGATATTTCACATATTGGGCCGAGTAGATTGGGTCTGTTCATTTGATTAAATCTCTTGGGTCATCTCTATTGGGCTTGGCCAGTTGGGCCAATTTAGTTGATCCTCATGAACATATCTTGAAAGACTTGGGCCAACTTGAGTGGGCTAACCCACTAGATATTTTAATATCTCCATCTTTGACTTGTAATGATGAAAAAGGAAGGTTTTTGTTGGCCAAAAGTGGCCTGCAGATCATTAATGTGGATGAGATTATAGTCGGCCGGCGGTAGAAACAGTATGAAAAAGGTGACAGTCTGCATGCTATTGGCTGCGATCACTGAGTAGTGGGGAGCAGTGTCTGACGGTAGTGGGTGGCACGGTAAACTGGGCTAGAGAGTATAACATAGCAAAGAGGTCGTCCAAGTAAAGGTAACTAATATTTTTTTTTTCTCTCAATACACTAGATATTTTATCCTCCATTATTAACCTTGTGATCACCTGTACTGACTCTTACGCCTGAGCTATCTCCCAACGGTCGAAGCCGTCAAGCTTGTGGTGTTGATCGTGTTTATTATGCAGGATCAGGACGTCTTACGTGATTGGGACGTGGCAGAATATCTTGACGTTAACAGATACCCTACCCTACCCTACCCTACCCTACCCTACCCAAAGTGATCTATCTATCTGGTTGTAGTGTCATGCCGCCTTACATTACATGTACCCGACCGACAAACAACCAAGTTAACCCAAGATTATGGAATTGACATTAACAAACAAAGTCCTCTTTATTTATTTCTCTGCAAAACCCCAGCTTCCGCAACCTCTGAATGAATTAGTCCTAAATTGACATACCACCGGTGGTCTAAGTTAACGTAATGAGCATAAATAAAGGTACATAAGGTCTCTTTGCATCCATGGCTGATTCATGAACAGCTAGCTCCAATTAAGGGCTATTATGAGGGAGGGAGGGAGCAGTTGCAGATGTTTCATCCTGTGGAATGATTCTTTTCGAATCACTTGCTGGTTGTAACCTGATCAACTTGTACAGAAAAAAGTAAGTTTTAAATTTCCAAGTTGAAGAAGATACATATATCCAAGATTTTTCATATACAGAGTACAAAAAGAAGCTCATCTCCGGAATATTTGATACTAATCCCACAAGGGTAACATTTGATCTCGACCAACAAAAAATTTTGACGTAAAATTACTAAAACTCTCTCAATATAAGAGATTGTTGAGAATAATTGGTTTCAAACATTTTCTGAGCTTGTGTGTGGGAATTGAATGTCATGAAGATATCAGCTTGGATAATGTTCATGCAGGTTTTGATGATAATCGAACCAAGCAGATGATAAGAGAATTATGTAACCCCGACCCTATATATATATATACATACGAGATAATGATACACAATACCCCAACTTATATCAATGCCTTCACTAATAAAGAAGGTCGAGAGATCTCAATTTGTTAGGGCTCTTTGATGAATGACCAAGTTTATATATATCAAGACATGAAACCTAGATTCATCAATCATACAAGCTTATTTTCCTTGAATTACAATATTGAGTGAACTCCTCCCAATTAGGAAATGAAATGAAAAAAAAAAAAAAAAACTTGGACCCAAAGCACGCAATCAAGAAAACCGTAAGTCATTGCAAAGGACTTACTCTCTTGGATCGAAAGGATGATCAAATCCAAGGTACAAATAATGTTTCGCCAGAAAGAACATCCAAAGTTTTGTGAGATTATGATCCCATAAAAATTTCTGATGAAAATGCATCCTGACGAGAAGATGAATAGATGTTCAAGATCGTGTTTTGACATCTCAAAGCAGAGGTACGCAATAGTTACCTATTTTTACACAAAATGTAAGATATCAAAATCCATCTCGTAATTGAGTCAACACCCACACATTGTCATAGATTTATCCAAGTCTGCAAAGGAGCTGGGTATATATGTTTCTGAAAGCCTATTAAATTTATCCATTTGCTAATCTCACGTCTATAGAAGACGGTTTAATCAAAGATACTACGAAAAACAGAAAGTCACATGTCAAAATCTATATCAATAAAAATTTCAGACAATTGTGCAATCAAATAATTCAAAACTTACATTTGTGCTCATATAACTAGGCTTGCTTAGTAAGAAGCAAGTAATTCCATTCTTTCGATGGGAAGTTTTTAAACAGCTCTATCATTTCACTTGCGCGTTCTTCCGGGATGTCACCGAAGTCAGCAGAAACTACATCTTCAGTGACCCAACCCGGTAAGGAAGCAATTTCTGGTCCTTTGATGAAGAACACCCTTTATGCCATCCTCTATTGCTGGAAGGAGTATTGATTAGAGAGCGTCTTTCGAACTTCTCACCTGACTTCGATGGTAATTTGCTCAAAGCCTTAAACCCTTTTTCCCGGGTTTGGCCAATCTTGTAAATAGTGAAGAAGAAGTCAAGAGTGGGCTCTACTCCTACTTCGTGGCAAAAAGCGATGAAGGCGATGATATGAATGTAGGAGTTCGGCACCAACTGGGCAAATCCAACGCCGATAAACCCTAGAAAGGTAATCAAGAAAATGTGCAAAGGGAATCGAACCCCTTTCTCCAGAAGGGTCACTGGAACGGCCGTCCAACCTTCCGGTCGTTGATACATTCGCTCTTCAGACCGTGGAGCTCTCACCTGATGGTATCAGAGATTTGATATCGAGTACGGATTTTCTTTAAACCAATCTCTGTTATTTCAGAAGGGGTATTGGCGTGTGAAAAACGCTCCTTACTTCTGAAGAATTCATAGGGAGTAGGTTTGGAGGTGGATTCGTGCTTGATTTCGCAGCTTGAGGGTTAGAACTCGAAGCTTCTTCGTTGGGACCTGGGTTAGGTGGAACGACAGTATGAGGGGTTGCCCGAATTGGGGAGATCTGATTCGTATTAAGGACCACCATTGTTGAAATTTTGCAGAGAAGGGAAGAAACGTTCGAGAGAGAATAAGAGAGCTCAAGCGTCTAAATTTCAAATTGGCAGGTAAAACTGTCAAGTTTGGTGAAGTTTACTTTTTATACTGACGGTTACACGGTACACGAGGGCGGCACATTTAATTGACAGTCATAATCATGAATTTGAAAGGGTATCGTTTGGTTCAATCCTTCATTTTTAAACTTTTGGGCCTTTCAGTTGGGTTTCCGGTTTCAATTTATCCTATCATTCTACTTCCTTACCGTTTGGGCCTTGATAAAGTTTAATTTGGGCATCTTTTGATTTTATTAAATTCTTCATATCATGGGTAATTTATAGTTTTCTATTAAATAGTTTGTTGAATAAAAAACTAGGGGGCAATGTTAGGTCATGATATTTCACATATTGGGCCGAGTAGATTGGGCCTGTTCATTTGATTAAATCTCTTGGGTCATCTCTATTGGGCTTGGTCAGTTGGGCCAGTTTAGTTAATCCTCATGAACATATCTTGAAAGACTTGGGCCAACTTGAGTGGGCTAACCCACTAGATATTTTAATATCTCCATCTTTGACTTGTAATGATGAAAAAGGAAGGCTGTTGACCGAGTGGCCTGCAGATCATTAATGTGGATGAGATTATAGTCGGCCGGCGGTAGAAACAGTATGAAAAAGGTGACAGTCTGCATGTTGTTGGTCATGCGATCAACGAGTAGTGGGGGGAGCGGGTCCGACGATAAGATGGGTGGTACAGAACCCAAAGTAGAGAGTATAACATAGCAAGGAGGTCGTCCAAGTAAAGGTAACTGATATTTTTTTCTCTCTCAATACACTAGATATTTTATCCTCCATTGTTAACCTTGTAATCGCCTGTACTGACTCTTACGCCTGAGCTATCTCCCGACGGTCGAAGCCGTCAAGCTTGTCAAGCCGTCAAGTTTTAAATTTCCAAGTTGAGGAAGATACATATATCCAAGATTTTTCATATACAGAGTACAAAAAGAAGCTCATCTCCGGAATATTTGATACTAATCCCCACAAGGGTAACATTTGATCTCGACCAACAAAAATTTTTGACGTAAAATTACTAAAACTCTCAATATAAGAGATTGTTGAGAATAATTGGTTTCAAACATTTTCTGAGCTTGTGTGTGGGAATTGAATGTCATGAAGATATCAGCTTGGATAATGTTCATGCAGTTTTCAGTATAACTGAACCAAGCAGATGATAAGAGAATTATGTAACCTGACCCCTATATATATATATACATACAGATAATGATACACAATACCCCAACTTATATCAATGCCTTCAGCTAATAGCAAGGTCAAGAGATCTCAATTTGTTAGGGCTCTTTGATGAACAGCCAAGTTTATATATATCAAGACATGAAACCTAGATTCATCAATCATACAAGCTTATTTTCCTTGAATTACAATATTGAGTGAACTCCCTCCCCAATTAGGAAATGAAATGAAAAAAAAAAAAAAAACTTGGACCCAAGCACGCAATCAGCAAAAACCAGAAGCTGTTGCAAAGGACTTACTCTACTGACTGAAAGGATGATCAAATCCAAGGTACAAATAATGTTTTGCCAGAAGAACATCCAAAGTTTTGTGAGATGATGATCCCAATAAAAATTTCGGATGAAAATGCATCCGGACGAGAAGATGAATAGATGTTCAAGATCGTGTTTTGACATCTCAGCAGAGGTACGCAATAGTTACCTATTTTTACACAAAACAGAAGATATCAAAATCCGTCTCAGGTAATTGAGACAACACCCACACATTGTCATAGATTTATCCAAGTCTGCAAAGGAGCTGGGTATATATGTTTCTGAAAGCCTATTAAATTTATCCATTTGCTAATCTGACCATGGCAACTAGTTGTTCAAAAGTTTATCAAGTACGCTGACAGAAGAATCGCAGTCATTGTCACTGCAAGAGCCCAAGTAACTGAGTGAAAAAGAAACGGAGTATGTGAACCAAAATATGAATTGCATATACAACGCTTCGGAGTATGTGAACCAAAATATGAATTGCATATACAAGACTTCGGATGCAAACGAGTTCCTGCATTTAATTAACCAACAGATAATTAGTTCAGACCATGTGGACCAATGACTGAGATAATCAACAAATCTTACTACATATATGGAGATACAACCAATAAAATATAATCCTATGAAACAAAGATGAAGCAAACAAATTAAGGAAATGTTCAAGTCACTTGATAACACAGAAGATGTGGTGGACTAATGAGCCTAGTTTAGAGTCAAGTAGGGTTGGAACCTGTTCTTCATCAAACATTTGTGTAGGTTGAATACTTAATTCAACTGATTTCTCTCCAATGTATAGTTATGCTGATAGATAGCAGAAGGACAGTGATATCTTCTCCGAACCATAATAAACGGCAAATAAAAAATTTATGGAGGAAAATAAAGTATGGAAAAGAGAGATGAATTAATCTAAATTAAGGAGTCCCCAAAAGGACCAAAGAGGTGCTCTAGCTTTATCAAATACAAACTCTATACAGAAACAGTCCTCTGCTTATGTCTTTTACACAGTTAATGGTACTGAGTTCTAACAGGCGAATTGTATTATTTGTATATAAATACATAGTGAATAACCTTTGCTACACAACTATTGATTTGCAAGTGATGAGAATTCAATCACATTAAGAACCCTACAATGATGTCTTGCATCTACAAGAACAAATAAAATTGGAAGTCTTAAAAGGGTAAATCAGGACAAATCTTATCCTGTTTAATTTAACTGTGAAAAATGTTGACTTAAAAAAAGATCATAACATGAGTTGAAAAGAAAAATATAAAAGGACTGCAATTATGCTAAAATTCAAAAGCTCTTTTTGTTCATTCAAACAAATATAGAGAAATGTAACCAAGAATTCCACTTGATTATAGTTCTACCTCCTTCTCAGTCACAATAGTTTACTGGTATGTACTCAATTTAGAATATAGTGCTATGATATTCATTTTTAAAGACCTTCAGCAAGTAAATGTAGTTAGTTTTCAATTTTGAATTTCTATTCTTCTTTCTTCTTGTTGTTTGTCCAAGAGAGTCGGATGCAGGGGTTGAATAAACAAAACCACCAAAATGAGTATAAGAAGTGAAGAACCACCAAATTATTGATCTTTTATTTATAAACCCATACCTGAGACGGCGGCGGAGAGAAGGGAAGAATAGGATTCTAGGGCTTGCAGAAAACGATTTTCTGGAGGGGATTTAGGACTTCGATTTCAAGGGCTTCGATGTTGCACTTACTTCCTTCAAAGGAAATCGATTTTAGTAGCTTCGATTATCTGGAGGGGAACATTTCAGTCGTGAGGAGAGAGAATGAAAAAACACGGAGTGAGATGGGTTAACAGAGTAACTGGCATGACTTAGGGTTAAAGATTGAAACACGTGTACGATCAGATCCTTGTGTAGAGATAGAATGTAAAAACCAACAGTGACCGAATATAACAAGTAGCACCGCCACCGTCGGGCCAGGATATTTTCTATTTATAGTCTTCATTTTCAAGTAGCACCGCACCGTCCTATAAATCAACTTAAAAATCGAATTACACCAATTTTTAAGGGACATAAGGGTTAGTATATATTTAATCTAATTTTATCTAACCCATTCACTTCTCCTTTGACAAGTCTTCTTCTTTGGAAGATCAGTCTACCCTATCCTCTCTCTCTCTCTCTCTCTCTCTCCCCCGCCTCCATCTTGCCTCTTGGATCTCTCCTTGGCTTTATGGATCTACATCTCTCTCCATCCCCTCTTGGTTCTACCTATGCATGGATCTACATCTCATATCTCTCCTCCCTCTTGGTTCTATGGATGCATGGATCTACATCTCATATCTCTCTTCTTGATTTCCTCAATCTATGGTGGTGGTGGTGGTGTTTTCTTAGATTGGTGATGTCATACTCGTGCTAATTCGAAGAGATTTGGGTATGTCACCCCCAATCCTAGACTACTCCATCAAAAAATGATTCTTGATGATGGTTAGACTTCCAACACTCCCTATATATCATTAATTTGCATCTAATAATCTCTTTTTTTAAAAGATTTGTTTGGATTTAATTTATATATATCTTTTGTGTTTTTAATGATTAAATTTCTTATTGATTTTCAATTCTAAGATTTTACAAATCGTATTATTTGTTGCATACTTCTTTCAATCAATATATTTTCATAATACATATGTTGTTCATCACATAATTTGAGCCATCCATAGTCTTTAACCCGGCCCACAAGTTTTGGTAAAACTATCCAACTTATTTTGGCCCAACCCCTAAATCTTTCCTGTATAGTTACTTTTTTTTTTTCTCTAATTTTTTGCTTATTTTTCTATGAATTGAACACAAACATTATTCCTAGCTCTCTTTCTCTATATATAAATATAAATATATAAATTTATTTTGAATAAATTAAATTGTTTAAACTCTATTCTATTCTTTGAAATGAACACAAACATTTATATATCAGAAGCAACATTACTATTTAAGACCTCCGTGTTTTTTCATTTCTCTCTCCTCATTTGGTTTCTGTTTCACGACTGAGAGCAAAATAGGCTTTGAGTTCCTTCCAACTGAGACCTGGACATGCCCTTCTCCAACTTACATTAGAAGAAGCCCTTACCAAATCAGAAGCAATACAGAGTTCCTTCTATAAACTTGAGCTTCAGAAAGGAAAAGCCCTATAATCGAAGCCCTGCAAAGCTCGCCCTGCCCTGGAATCGGAAGCAAGCCCTGCCCTAGAATCGGAAGCAAGCAGTTTGATCCCCCTCAATCCCTTTTGCTGGTTCCACACTTCGATTCGGTAAGGGCTCCTATTCGGATGACTCCGATTTGAAAATTATATATTTCATCTTTGTTTGGAGTTGGAAAAGTCTGCTTCTAAACTTCTAAAAGGGCTGGTTTCTTATTTTTTTTCTTTTTTGTTTCTGTTTTTCTCTTCTCTCTGTTAAAATAAAATTGTTTGTGAGACTGAGGTATTAATCAATTTTTTGCTAAGCTATTATTTTCCTGTGATTGATGAGGAGTGGAAATTGGTAAGTATGATGCCTTGGGTAATTCTTTTATATTATCTTTAGCAGGACAACACTTTCGATGGTAGGATATTGGGAAAGCATGCTTTTCATTTGTTATTAGTTATTACTTGAGAATTTAAATGAATGCCTTGGGTAATTGCACGTTATAATTACTATTTTTCCCAAATTGCCCCTTATTACTCCACCTAATCTTGATCCATATTTATGAGATACGTGAGGTGAAATGTATTATAGACAATTGATACTATAGTTAATGTTTTTCAATCATTTTCTTAATTCTTGTGCACATGTCTAAAACGACCTATATTAAGGAACGGAGGGAGTACTATATATATATATATATATATATATATATATATATATATATATCAAACTTTTTTCTTTTTGAATCAATTTTTTTTTATTAAAAACGCCACTGGACCTCGTAATGGGCCAAAGCCGGGTTTTTAAGTTCTAAGCTTCTCAGCTCGGTCAGGTATAAAGTCCTTTTTGGTTAGAATTTCCTTTACTAGTTAATGATTTCTAGGGCTTGATGTTTCATGTTCTCTGGGTTAATCAGGTATAAATTTGTTTATTTTGATTGAAATCTCCATTGATGGTGGTGTGTGTGAATCTATTTTTCCTTATCATTTCTTTATATTTTGATCTATTTCAAACCTATGTACTGCAAATCTATTTCTTCATTTCTTAATTGGGTTTTGTATTAATGACCTGAGTTTTAAGTTTGTTTAATTAGATCCTACTGGCACAGCGGCTTATTTTGTAAAGACCTAATTTAATACCATATCATCAAGGATTACCACAACTATTTTTGTTTTTTGTTCTATTAGTTACTCAAGTACATTTATAAGATGTCAGTGTGTTTCCTGACTAACTTTGTTATTGAATATTGAGGTTTTTCATCACTTATATATTAATGTGCATTAGAAATTATCAAAATCATTGTCTGGAGAAATTTTGGTAACATGCTTGAGAGACATAGGCAAGTTTGATTCATTTTTGGAGCTTAGTGATGAGGGCAGTAAAGAAGTAACTGCAGTTTTGGCAGGGAATAGCAAGTTCTAGAAGGTTTTTGTGGTACTTTTCCCATGCTCTGTAAAAAAAGACCATGGCATTTTATGTTTACAAGCTCTAATGAACCAATTGGTTATAATTTTTTTTAAATCAGTTTTTTTTTGTCTTTTGATTGAAAACTCCATTGGGCCAAAAGCCTGCGGGGGGCTTATAACTCAATTTCTAAGTTTCCCTGAAAAAATTGAATCGCAGAGCTGCAGAGTAACCTCTCTTCTCCTCTTGGTCTGCTCCACCTAATCAGGTAAAAAGTTTTTATTTGATTTTTTTGTTTTGTTCTGAGTTTCTTCTGTTGAATTTAAAGATTTACATGGGACAGAAGGAATAGTACTTATATAATATTATCTCTTATTATAAAGCCTCCAAAACTTGTAACCCCCTCTTTGGTGAAAATATGATAATAGCATGCATATTTGGGCTTTCTGCTTATTCATGAATTACTGTGCATTCATCGTGATTATCTGTAAATCAATACAAATATATTACTACTTAAAGTTGGGACTGATTAATTAGTAATTAGATTATATGAAATAGTATACTCTCCGTTCAAAAATTGATATTTTATTTACTGTTTTTTTCCTCGTATCCCACAGTAATATTTAGTAGGCCTCTTTCCAAGTTAATTAGAGATATTATCATCTTTAATAAAGTTGTGGTCATTATTTTATATATTATAATATTTAATGATATTCTTATGCTCTTAGATTTCTATATAATAACAGTATTTAATAATCTTTATGCTCTTAAATTTTCTTTGAACAATGTTGTGAGATTCTGACAAGAGCTATAATGATATTTAAAATTAACGAGTCTGGTAAATGAATTCTTAGTACAATGATGGGTCTGAAGAAGTTGATAAATGGACAATCAATCAAATAAATTAATAATATTTTACTGCATGGTCAAACTATTGATAAAGTCTTTACAATGAATTACAATGTAAATATTGACACTATGATTAGTTCAGTCACAAGTTCTGCAAAAATAGTGAAATTTCAATCTCTAACTTTCAATCTCTGCAAGATTTGATAGCTAAAAAATCATATTGAGATAAAATGGCTGATAATAGGTCTTTTTTGGTATGATGATAATGATTAGTCCAACTTGAAAATCAAACTCCTACACCTGTTTACACTCCACAACTTTTTTCCTCGCTCCACAAGTTTATACCCCTCCACAAGTTTGGTGCTTGTGTCACACATTTTTCCTCTTTTTTTTTCTTTTCACTTTACACTTTTGTTCCTACAACTTTAGATATATTACTATTTTGTCTTTTTTAATATTAATTTTTTATATCTTTCTATTTACCCATCTAAATTTTATAAAATTCTTATTTTACCCCCACATAAATTACACGCGTCGCGTGAATTCGTTTTTAATATAAGCCTCCAGGTTTTATAACTGCTCTTTGGTGAATTTGGGTCTCAAGCTTAGGGTAAAAATAAGTAATTTAGTTCCTCTCCCACGTGAAAGAACCTGATAACCAACTGGTAACTATTGTGAACATGATTAACCGACTGTGGTAAGTAGCCAGGATACTCCTTGGTTGTCGCCCACAATTTTATCAGCGGGTTTCATTTATACTCTTTCTTCTCTCACGACTACACCCATCTTTATGAAGTGATCGCATCTTTCATAACTTCATCTAGCAATTTGATTTGTTCAAGGGGGGAAATGCAGTATACATCCATTAGTGTTCTGATTATGTACACGTATGTGAATGCTGATATTACAAATCACCAAAGAATCCATCAAAGAAATCATATATTTAATGAGTATATTTTAGTTTCACTTTGTAAGAAAATTCTTCTTCCTCCTATTATATTTTTCTCGTGATGTTGTGATGTTTCTCTGTATTCTCTCACTGCTATACCAGTTTCTTTCTCATGTACTGAATATTTTTACCACAACAGTTTAATTGCAGAAGACAATCCTCCCAGCGTTGGGGTCATTCACACAAGGTATTTTGAACTTCACTTATTTCAAACTTCCTTTATGTATTTATTGTATTCTATAACATAATTTGTAAAGTCGTGAAAAAGAAAAGATGGCAACATAATTTTGGGAACCTGTCTTGGTTTTAACTTTTGTTCTATAGCAGAGAATAAATGTTTTTGTTGTTTCCATTTAAAAAAAAGAAAAAAAAAGTTAGTTTAGTCAACAAAAGTAAGATATTTTCAAACTCAAGTTTGATTTAGTTTCATTCAATTTAAGATCTTATTATTTGGAGCAAAAGGAGCATATGTTCTTAATACGAAATCAATTAAATGTTTTCAATAGCGTGAGATTTTAGAAATTTTAATTTCAACCTCTTGATTTATAATTTTTTTCCCCCTCAAATTCAATTTGTTTGTAATTATTGTAACTTTGTATTACAGACCTGGGTTTTACGTGTTGCGTGTTTCCCCCTCAAATTCAATTTGTTAGTAATTATTGTAACTTTGTATTACAGACCTGGGTTTTACGTGTTGTGTGTTGTTGAGGGTTTAATTAGTCCCTGCTGGCAAAATATTTGGGCACCTTATTTTGTCTTTACACGACCAAATTTAATTTCATATCATCAAGGATTACACAACTACGTTTAATACTCTATATTTTTGAATTTTTTCTCTTAGTTATTCAAGTACATTTATAAGATGTCAGTGTGTTTCCTGACTAACTTTGTTATAGAATATTGAGGTTTTTCTTCATTTATATATTGATGTGTATTAGAAATCATCAAAATGAATGCCTGGAGAAATTTTGATAACTTGCAGAAGCATCAATGGGTAAGTCATTCCTTTGATGACACTGTAGGAGACATGGGGAAGTTTGATTCATTTTCGGAGCATAGTGATGAGGGAGTAAAGAAGTAACGACAGTTTTTTTGGATTTAATTTTGCATGATGACTTGTTAGAACAAGTCTTATCGTGTTTTCCCATTGAAAGCATCTTTAGGGTAGGTTGTGTGTAAAAGATGGTAGGGAATAGTTAGTTCTAGTAGGTTTTTGTGGAGAACCATGGTATTTTATGTTTACAAGCTCTCTAATGAACCAATTGGTTATAATTTTTTTGAATCTGTTTTTTTCCGTCTTTTGATTGAAAATGCCAATGGGCCAAAGCCTGCGGGGGCTTTTAACTCAATTTCTAAGTTTCCCTGCAATCGCAGAGCTGCAGAGTAGCACAGCAACAAGGACCTCTCTTCTCCACCTTGGTCTGCTCCACCCAATCAGGTAAAAAGTTTTTATTTGATTTTTTTTTTTGTGTCGAGTTTTTGTTGTTGTTTTATGTTGTGTGAACTTTAGTATAAATTGCATGAGTGAAACATATTATTGAACCAATTTATAGATTTACATGGGACAGAAGGAATAGTGCGTGTATAATCTTCTCTTATTATAAAGCCTCCTAAACTTGTAACCCTTCTTTGGTGAATTTGGGTCTCAAGCTTGGCGCAAAAGTAATCACTTGTATGTATATTAGGACTTTCTTAGTTTTTTCTTGCATTGCACCTTTAGATTTAGGAGAAGCATGTAAAATCATGCCCTGACATGAGATTATGTATTCAGTGCTCCATATCTTGAAATGAATATGTCTGGAGACATTGTAAGAGACATAGGTGAGTTTGATTCATTTTCGGAGCTTAGTGATGAGGGGAAGTAAAGAAGTAACTGCAGTTTTGGTGGATTTAATTTTACCTGATGACTTGTTAGAACGAATATCTTATCGTATCTCCCCATTGAAAGCATCTTTAGGGTAGGTTGTGTGTGTAAAAGATGGCAGGGAATAGTAAGTTCCAGAAGTTTTTTGTGCTACTTTTCACATGCTCCGTCACAAAAACCATGGTATTTTATGTTTACAAGCTCTAATGAACCAATTGGTTATATTTTTGTTTTGAAACTGAAAATGCCAATGGGCGTGGGCTAATTGGCCACGAGGCCACGCTAATGGGCAAAAACCTGCGGGGCTTTTAACTCAAGTTCTAAGTTTCCCTGAAAAAATTGACTCGCAGATCTGCAGAGTAGCACAGCGGCGAGGGCCTCTCACCAAATCAGGTAAAAGTTTATATTTAATTTGGAGGATCTGATGATGTTTTTGCTAGCAGTGGTACAGATGCCCTCATATCATATAAATATGTATCTTTCTTTCTTAAATTGGACAGAAGTTGGGCCACTCAGCATGGGATCTCAGAAGGTTCCAAGATATTATTCTCAGAGGGATTGCAATGAACTGAGGTTGTTTTATGCACCTTCGCATAGACCAAACAAAGGTGCACTGGATGAGAATCTTTCCCGCAGTTCAAGTTTATATCCATCATATCAGAGGCATGAAGAAAAGGACCATAATGACCAAGTGTTGGTGGTCGGGAAAATACAACACATTCAAACTACCCCAAAGTATGACATTAAGATCAATTACAATGGACCGGATGTAAGAATAGTGAAATCTTTTTATTCAGACTATATTTTAATCTCCCTTTTGTTTGTTTTGTTGTTAATGCAGTTGTGGTTAATGCAGGAAGCGGTGGGAAAAGAATTAAAAAATTTTTGGAGGGCCATTAATAATGGTTTATGGAAACACGAGTGGAATAGACACGGAAAGTATAACGATTTCTTAAATAGGGATGATTACTGGAGGCTCACCCTAGAAGCTGCAAGCCCGTTTTTGGATGAAGAAAGTCCCAAGAATCTGGGCAACTTTTTGCGACAGCTGGGGTATATTTCAGGTCAAGAATATAATTGCTTGACACTTCGACACCAACTTGACCAGCTTGTTGGCCACAAAGTCGAGGTTTGTTTTGGTCATGGCTCTGGATATCTATATTTGGAAGAAGTTTGTATCCTTTTCGACAACTCAATGGGAAGGATAATAGACAACGAGCAGGCGTATATAGACAGTGACGTCAAGTTTCTATTTGAAGACTGGTGCGGTAGGTTCAACTTACCACGAGAAGAAGGTGGACAAGCAAATGTCACTGGTAGAAAAAATCAAAAGAAGGTTTCGAGAAAGCTGAGGCAAGTACCATTCTTCCTGAATTCTATCTTCTTAAAATTAACCTCATTCTTCTTAATTGGTGAATTTGGTAGGTTCAACATGTGTGGTAGATTCAACCTGTGGGCAAAGATGCTATGCAGAAAAGGAAGAAGGCAAGGAAGGGATAAATAGTTAAATACTTCCAGTTGGGTAAGTTAAATACACAGAACCACCCATCTCTCACATCTTACCATTTTTTAACTTTCAGTATATGATGGTCATTTGTGTTATAGATCTAGCAAGCTTAAGAAGCATGTTTGGATTATTTTGCTGAAAAGTGTTATTAGATATGTCTCTTTTTCAAATTTATGGCCCGATTTTTCTTGTTTGATATATGATGTGCTAAGGAAAAAAATTCTATCCCTGTCAATTACAATAGTCTTAGATAAACCATATAGCCTATGAATATGATTCTTAGCCACAGTTACAGTTAAGATAAATTAAATGACCAAAATTTGAGAATCTATCTACTATAAATATCACATCCCTACCTTCAAAATTAAGCAGTCCCTCAGAAAAATCCATAGCTATATCCTTCCCCTAGTGGGAACCTCCAAAGTTTGCAATAACCCATGATATGGTACATTTTCAGTTGTGTTTCTCTGGCAAATATCACAATCATTAACCCATTGCTTGGTATTTGCAGCATAACATGACCAAGTGAAATACTTGTAGAAGCTTGGATACCTGATTTGCCTACTAATAAACTGACATGGAAAACTGAAAATACTTTTTTCTTATGTCAGTTCCTTTGCCCAGAATTATCATTCCTTTGTATCTCAAGATGCCATTTTAATGAGAGAAAATTCAGAATTGGCACTAGTATCAATGGAGAATTGTTGTTTCAATAACTGTGCTTCTGTATCTGCCATATAAGATTTTGATATATCTTGTATGAGTATCCACAATAGTGCACTACCAGTGATAGCTTGAAAATATCCATTCTTGCCATTTGTATTGTCATGAGTGCCATCTGTGTTGACATGAGTTTGTCTTGAAAGTGCATGCATATGCCACCATATTTTTAGTACCCTTTTTGTAAGTGATTTCACAATCATATCATAGCATCTTGCTTAGCCACTTCTGTTGCAGAAAACGTGTCAATCTTTGTTCCATTAAAAAACTTAAGGCTTTGGTGATTAGTCTTGATAATGAAATGTGAGCTTATGAGACAAGCCCTCCATTTAGAAACAGTATGTTGGATAGCCAATAATTCTTTCACATATATTGAGAGACCAAGGTGTTTAGGGGCCAATGCTTTACTTAGAAATGCCAGGGGTCTACCACCTTGCATAAGAACTGCACCAATACCTTCAGCACTTGCATCATTTCCCCCCTCATTTACTAACAAGATCACTGACGGAATGAATCCAGATAGAACACAGTTTCCACATAAAATAATACAGCAGTGCGTTCATGGACCTAATTCAGTTGGGGTTCAAAATTTTTTAATAGGTTGAAAAAAATGAAAATGGAAGATATCACTTTGGTTTTTGCATGATTTAATTTTCTTAGGATTTTTTAACAATTTCACACGGCTCAAGTAGTTGTACCAAATAAAAATAATATGTCCATTCTATAGGCTTTTAGCATTCCAGGCCAGAAGCCTCTTCCTTTTTTGTTTATAAGATTCTGTTACTTTAAATATATACTTGATGGGAATTGAAATGACATAAAGCAAGGATTTATTATACTTTTGTTAAAAAAAAATGACAAGGAACTTATATGTTTGAATTACATGAAATGGAAAACTATGAAATCCTTCAGCAGATTGGGAGAGGTTCCTTTTCTTCTGCTCTACTACTACTAGTGAGGCATATACATGAAAAAAGAGAGAGGCTTCAATCAATTTCTAGCACGTGACTTGGGATATTATCTTGAAGAAGTCGTCATCATCATCATCATCTTCAGATGTGTCTGATTGGAGATCATTTACGTGTTGGCATGAATTGATTCACATCCTTGAGAATTCATTTAAGCCCTTATTATTAATTTTAACTGGTATGCCATGATGATTTGTTATGAATTACGATGTTCATTTTATTTAAATAGATGCCCAGTTTCGTATGTATAATTTTCTACTCATTATAATATTGACACCACCCTTGTTGTGGATTCTTATAAACTGAATAACACGCGGTAATGATTGGTCATTATTGTTAATATATTATCTTCATTTTGATTGAAAAGGATGTGACAAATAAACCTTTTAAGAAACTATTTTGAGGAATTGTTGTTAATATAATATATTTCATGTCATTCTTTTTAAATAGGAACTACTGCTGTACTGGGCTACTTCAATTATGGTGATGGAATTTATTTTATGATAATCGTTTCTATACTGTTAGTTTGACAACCATTGCTCATATTTGTCAATTTTCAATTTGATTATTAGGATGTATTTGAATCATTCTTGGTTGGGGTCTTTCTACGAGATCAGGGTCGGCAAAAAGGATTTGTCTTAACTGCTTGCTTGCATAATAAGTTTCTTCTTAGCTTTCTTTTTCAATAATCTGGTATAAGAAGTAATTTATTCAGACACATCTGTATACTACAAAACCGACTGATGATTAATTTTTCACCAGCTAATCTACCTGCCTCCCACGAGTCCCACCCATGGATGGTCTTTTACCGAGTTTGTCTCCATACTCTCCTCTTTTTGACAGCATGATATCTCTTGTTGCTGCTCTTCAACTTGGGGTGACAAATACGCACAGGAGAGTACTGACTTGACTTGCTGCTGCTGCTATTTGATTCATTTATATATTAAGTGATAATAATTTACTTCCTTTTTTTTGTATTTTTGATAATAATTTACTTCCTTTTTGTATTAAGTGATAATATGATATTCTTTTTGTATTTTTGATAATAATTTACTTCCTTTTTTTTGTATTTTTGATATTAAGTGATATTAAACTATGTGCAGGGATCAGAATACCGTGTATGCGTGCGTATGCAAGACAGAAAAAAGAAAGAAACAAACAATGCACAACACATAGGTTTATATTTTCATGTTTTTTTCCTGCAAATTTATAGGTAGCTTTGTTGTACATGGAAATGCAGTGAATGATTTTTTTTTAATATATATTTAAGTTCTGCGATTCCGGGATTGAGGGAAATTTCTGGATTTGGATTTAGGCAATTCAAATTCCTCTATAAAGCGATTTAACTGATTTATATTATAACTGTACTTGTAATCGAAGTACTTTAGTAAAAGCTTCTTGCCTTTGCTTCCTCTCTGCATTTCCTTTTTGTTGCAAACAGGTTTTAGGTAGTGTAACTGGATAGGCCTATTAACTAATTTATATAATGAGTGAGTGATATTAATTATATTACTGTCAAAAAAAATATTGTAATATTCATTTGAGTTTTCCTCTTTTCTTCAGATTGTGGGGTTGTCTTTAAAATTAAATTATCACCAAAATGCAATAAATGATTCTGCTTTTAATAGTTTGCTATTAAGTAGACAGTATTTTTGGACTTTTAGTGAACTAGGCTGGTTATATATAATTTGTTTGCAAATATGAAATATAATAATAATAAAATAAAAGGTCTTGTGAATGGTTTGTGATCACTTCAAACATGGAAAATTGGATTTAGGGCTGAAAGTGAACTCGAGTGATTCGAAACCTAGTTCAAGATCGACTCGAAAAATTTGAGCAAGTCTCAAGTTTGATAGTTAAACGAGTCGAATTCAAATCCATTTTAATACTCGAACACTTATACAAGCTGAATATGAGATGCCTACTGTTCTCTCTTTAAGTATCGAATTTCTCATACATCTCTGATCATTTCATTGATACTTACCCGCATAGTATATCTAGTATACTCGATTTATTTAAAATATAGTATTCAGAATTAATTTGTCCACATATTTTGAGAAGTGGAAGCAATTTTCATGTCTTCTGTACATGTCCATCAATTAATTCAAGAGACGATTGTATCGTCTCATTAATTTTTCACAAGACTTGAGATCTAGTTTGAAGAGTTTAAATTTAAATTATTCCAAATAGTTGGCTGAGTTAGTTTTACCCGCATTATCATAATATGAACAATCCAGTTCTGATTTGTGTATGTCTCAAATGCTTGCGAATAGCTCAACTAAAAAACAAAGTCGAGTCTAACTTGAGTACAATAAAATGAGTCGAATTCGAATACGAGTAAAGATTGCAAAATTATATTCAAATTCGAGCACCTTTAAAAAGGCGCCGAAGACAAATACTTCTTTATTCCTTGGAAAACATCTTCACACTCCGAAGTCCACTGAAATGTCTTAGTGTTCTTCGGCCATTTCAACGTGTCAAAGAAAGGCAAGCACCTTTCTGCCGACTTAGACATGAATCTCCTCAGAGCTGCTATCCGACCTGTCAAACGCTGAACATCTTTATAGGATTGTGGAGACTTCATATCCATAATAGCTTGGATCTTCTTTGGATTTGCCTCTATTCCCCTTTTGCTGACTAAATAACCCAGGAATTTACATGTTCCAAGCCCAAAGGTGCACTTGGTCGGGATATCCTCCTTACACATGACCTCGAATCGACATACTTTTGACAATCATATCATCAACATAGACCTCAATGTTCTTCCCCAATTGCCTCGTGAAGACGTAGTTCATCATCCTCGATAAGTAGCTCCCGCGTTCAACAAGCCAAATGTCATCTTCTTATATACATATACTGACCGATGAGTGATAAAAGCTATCTTCGGGATATCCTCCTTACACATAGAAATTTGATGATATCCTGAAAAAGCATCCATAAAGCTGAGCAAGGCATACCCCGAAGTCGCATCAATAAGTTGATCGATGTGAGGCAGAGGATAAAAGTCCTTCGGGCACGCCTTATTTAGACCAGTGTAATATGTGCAAACTTGTTATTTTCCATTCTGTTTCTGTACCAGAACTACATTCTCCATCCATTTTGGATAATCGGTCTCAAATATAAAATTTGTTGCCAACAACTTTGCAATTTCCTCGTCACTTATCTTCTGTCTTTCTGGTGAGAAAATCCTCATCTTCTGCCGAACTGGCTTCTTCGTTGGGTCCACGTGCAAACTATGTTCAGCAACTTTACGACTTACCCCATTCATGTCACTGGGGACCCAAGCAAAGATATCAGCATCGCATCGAAGCAACTCCATCAAGTTCGCCCGGAAAGGTTCCGACAGTCCCAAACCTATCTTCACAGTCTTCTCCTTCTTTCCTGGAATTAGTTTAATCTCTTCGGTCTCTTCCGCTGGCATAACCAATGGCTCTGTACTGCTTTCTGTAAAAACTCAATTTCAATAGTCATGGTTTGTTTCTGCCTGCTAACCCCTACACCCGAAGCAATCAAAGCATTCTGGTAACATCTCCTTGCCAAGTCCAGATCCCCAACAACTTCCCCAACACCATGCGGCATCGGAAACTTGATTTTGAAATAGGGAATTGATGTCACAGCCTGAAGAGCTGTCAAAGTAGGTCTTTCCAAAATAGCATTATATGCTGAGTCTACAAGCACTACATAAAATTTAGACATAATTTGAACCTGTTGTGGAACCGTCCCGAAGATGACTGGCAACTCAATAGTCCCTGCCACCTTGACCGGATCGTTGCTGAACCCATATAGAGGAGCCTCCTGCCCAATTTCCATCTTCCTTCCATCTAAGTGCATCCTCTGGTAGGCATGTGCATACAAAATATCCACTGAAGACCCATTATCTATCATCATCCTCTTCATGTCCATCGAACCTACTTGTGCCGTAATTACCAAAGCTCCTTCGTGTGGTTCGATAGGTTTTGAAGGGAAATCATCATCTATGAAGGAGATCACCGAACCTGGGTACGCCCTTTCAGTCTTCAAGGGTTTACCCGCCACCGTCATTACTGCATCCAGATACCCTCGTTTCTTCTTCCCAGCAAGCTTACCAATGTTTCCTCCAATAATCACATCCACAACATGTCTCACGGCTGATTCTCGAATCGGGTCGCTTCGTTTAGGCACTGAGCAGCCCCCCTATTCTCACCGCTCCCTGGGGATCTCGTCCCCGCCAGACATGAACCAAAGCACCACTTTGGACTTTTCTTTCAATAAACTCTCTCAAATTCCAACAAGAATTCGTATCATGCCCAGTCGCCTGATGGTAATCACAGTATTTATAAGGATTTCCAAACCCTGGTTTAAGATTATCTTGAGGCTGCTCAAAATAGGGCTGGTCCTTTATTTGCTCCAGAATAGTAGCCCGATCTGTATTAAGCTGAGTATACACCTTATTTACCTTCTGACTCAGAAAAGGTGGACGACCTCCTCTTGATCCCCAATTGTTGTTATATTTCTTCTGATTCCCATCAGATCGATCATTGTTGTCACTACTCTTTCTCTAATTACCATCGTATTTTTCCTTGTCTTTTTTCTTTTCCCTTTCCGAAGGACCCTACTTCAGGCTGCACATTGCTTCTTCTACTACAATGAAGCCTTCGGCCTTATCGAACGCTTCAGCCAAACTCTTCGGATGATTAAACATCAACTTCTTCACCAGTTTCTTAGACTTCACCAAATCTAAGCCGTTCTGAAATAACCCTACAACCTGAAGATCATTGAGGTCAGTTACATGTCCCACTGCTTCTCTGAACCTTTTCACATATTAGCCCAGAGTCTCATTCAGATACTGTCTAATCTGTGCCAACGACCCTGTGGGCTTTCCCCTCCTCTTATTGCTCCCGAACCGAGCATGCAACTTATCACACAAATCAGCCCAGGATGAAATTGAGTCTGGAACCAAAGTCCCAAACCACTGCCTTGCATCTTTTCTCAACGTCGTCACAAAAGTCTGACACTTAGCTGCATCCGAATAGTCATAATAATCCACAAGTCTATCAAACGCCTGACTGTGGTCATACGGATCCCTTGAGCCATCGTAACTTTCCATATAAAGAAGCTTTTTAATGGGATCTGCCTTCTCCCGAAGAATTTCCGAAGAGAAATGAGACGCCTTTTTACCCAAACTTACTTTCCCTTGCTGAACTTCTGTCAGCTGCCTCGGAAGCTCTTTAATCTCCTCGGCTAAGAGTTCAACTCCTTCAGGCTGCAAAGAAACTTCCTTCTTCGGGGAGCTTTTCTTCTTCAGTTCAGTTCGGCCTTTACCACCTGAACTGGATGCCCCTGAAGTGTGATGCCCCCAAAATAGGTATACATCACCCATCTTGGGTCGCCAGATACATGGTACAGAATATAACTACAACTTAATTATACAACTGTCGTGTAAAATACGACAAAATATAAGCTAAGAGTTTTAACACGAATATTGTCTTCTAGACAATATCCATACTCAATGGAGTCCTCATTACAATTATTACCACACTATTTCATAGAATAGTGAGGACTACTAAAGCCACTTATCCTGGACCATCACTCCATTCCCCGACTCGTCCCAGCTATATTCTCATTTCCTGAAAAGAACAATGAAAGAAAAGGGTGAGCGCAACTAGCTCAGTAAGAAATATTATGACAAAGATAATGCAGAATAAATTATCTTTAGCCTTCAACAGTATAACAACTGATAGAATACAATAGACAACAAGTTTTAGATCAACAACTGCAGCGGAATAAGCAATCCATTAAAAAAGTCAAGTAGAGAATGATATCTACTATTTTATATGATTTAAAAATTTATCATCAATTTTATCGCTGAGACTCAGCTTAATAAATAATCCATATCACTGAATTATCCATGCACTACGGGCCAAGGATATTCATTAGTATCACGACCATGAATTATCCATGCACTACGGGGCAAGGATATTCGTGTTTTCATCAACGGTCATGATCACGCCATAAATCAATTCATCTTTGCACCCTTGGCCGAAGAGAACTCATGGTCATGATCATACCAACAACTGTCCATCAATGCACTACTACCAACGATGACGACTTTTACCACATCATTTGTAACATTACGATCATGATTATACTTAGAATAATCCTCGGTCATAATCATACCAATCAACAGTCCATCTATGCACGTAAGCCAAATATAAATTTCATCACAATATAAACATGAGGATGATGACAATGATATAAGAATTCAATTAAAAGAAAGCAAAGGATAAATTTTAAAGATTTATAATTTAATTTATCCAGAAATCAATAATGTCCAAATTTTTAACATGATACTGGTTTGTGGAGTAAAATTCAAGAATAATATTGTATCAAAAATGATTTGAACAGAAAAGAAATCAATTTTTGTCATGAATAGTACCCCAGATGAATAGTACTTTATGAATAGTACTTTGGGAATAGTACTCTGTGAATAGTATCCCATGAATAGTATGTTGTGAATAGTAACCTGTGAATAGTACTTTGTGAATAGTACCCGTGAATAGTACTTTGTGAATAGTATCGTATTTATGAATAGTGCCCATTAATATTACTTTATGAATAGTACCGTATTTATGAATATACCGTATTTATGAATAGTGCCGTATAAATGAATAGTACCAATGAATAGTACTCCGACATGAAAAACTTAAAATTTAACAAGAATGTTCAAAAAAATATCCTTGTGAAACGATACTAGATGAAGCGCAAATTTCAATGATATTCTACTAATTTCACGGAGTATAGAAGCAATACTTCAACAAAATGAGTGTAGAATTAGGGATACGAAATGAAATAATATTACTTACATACTACAGAGTATGGAGAAAAATATTATTTCTTACGAATACTGACAAAAATAATATCCCTTACGAATAAGAAATAAATAGCATCCCTTACTTTAGTAGAAGACTGAATACTACAATAGTGAAGTAGAAGAATACTCTTCTTCTTTCTCTCTATAGCTTCTCTCTCTATAATTGCTCTTGTGAGTCTTAGTGAATTGGTGAGAATGAAAGAAGAATGAACTTCTATTTATAAAAAAATATAGTTTCGATAATTGCACGTTTTGGGGCTCGAATTATTATATTATAGTACCTTCATCTTTTCCTTCATTTTTAATTTAGTCCTACAAGTATAATCAAACATGCACCACCTCTGTGACGCCCCCAAAATAGGTATACATCACCCATTCTGAGTCGCCAAATACATGGTACAAAATTCAAATACAACTTAATTATACAACTGTCGTGTAAAATACGACAAAACATAAGCTGAAAGTTTTAATACGAATATTGTCATCTAGATAATATCCAAACTCAAATTCAATCCTCATTACATTTATTATCACACTAAATGGTGAGGACTACTAAAACAACCATCTCAGACCCTCACTCCATTCCCCGACTATTCCCGGCTACGTTCTCATTTTCTGAAGAGAACAATGAAAGCAAAAGGGTGAGCTCAATTAGCCCAGTAAGAAATATTATGACTAAGATAATGCAGAATAAATTATCGTTAGCCTTCAACAGTGTTAAACTGATAAAATATAACAAACATCAAATTTAACTGCAGCGGAACAAGCAATCCATTACAAGATTCAAGTAGAGAGCATAATATCAACTATCTTCTATGATTTAAGAAGTTTATCATCAATTTTATCGATGAGACTCAGCTTAATAAATAATCCACATCATTGAATCATCCCTGCACTATGGGCCAAGGATATTCATTAGTATCAAGACCACGAATTATCCATGCACTACGGGCCAAGGATATTCGTGTTTTCATCAATGGTCATGATCATGCCAACCATTATCCATCAATGCACTACGGGCTAATGATGACTTTTACCACATCTAAAATTAAGATAAGGCACACTTAGAAGGTGGGGTTGAATAAATGTGGGAACGAACTATGACCAATTTTTAAATTTTAATCCAAACTATCGAATATAGCCTACTATATTCAAGAATGCAGCTTGCTGAATGAATATGGCCTACCGAATTGAGTATTTGATTTTATGAAAATATCTTGCTGAAACTATAACTTAGTAAAAATATTTGGTGTTAACAAATTATCTCAAGATAATGCAAATATTTAAATTTTAATTATTAAGATAATATTTTAGCTTTTGAAAATAAGCAAAGCAAGCAATAAAAATCAACACCAAATTTTTTTACGTGGTTCAGCTATTACCCTCTATAATAATAGCCTAGTCCACGTCCAATACCAACTAGTATTGGAGACTCACTTTTATTTATTTAAATAGACCCTTGTTACAAAACAGATTCTATCAAATTTAAATTACAATAATTCACTTGAGCACACTTGCTTCTTGTGCACCAATGCACTCCTTAAGCACCAATGCACTCCTTAAGCACCTTTGCTTCCTTCAACCTGTTTGTAAATAAACCTTAATCCACCTGGATTAAATTCCTTTAGACAACACTTAGTCTATAAATATAAGATTACAAATATAGAGTGTTAGTTCCTAGTTGGCACAATAGTTATCTAGAGGGGGGTTGAATAGATATTTAAAAATCTTTTCGCTTTTAAATCGGTTCTTTGATAATGATTAAAACTTAGCGAAATTAATATTTGTTTTAATCTTCTTTACCAAGCGAGGAGTTATGAAAGTGAGGCGCTTATAGCAGCTTATGGCGGAGATATAGAGTTATAGTTATGAATGTAAAAGATATGTTTTTAAGTGGTTCGAGCACTTAAAGCTCCTAGTCCACTCTTCTACTCAACGAGTAGGATATCCACTAAGGATATCTTTTACAACTTCCGAATCACACGATTCCTTCTGCACCGGCCAGCCTAGAACTTCTTAGTTCACTCTTAAACTCTTCAAGTCCAAAGCAGACTTGGCTTTCTTACGATTCACTATTTAACTCTTCAAGTCCAAAGCAGACTTGGTACTCTTCTTTAGTTGGTTGATAATGTTGAGTTCTTGATGGTTGCTACTCAGTTGCTGTGTAAGCACTTGTTCGTAAAGAACCCGAGTAGTAAATGAGCAAGCTTTGCAATATCTCAGATCGTAGAGTTGAGCTTAGAGAGTTCTTCACGTTGTTTGTTCAATGCTTGCTTGCTTCTCTCTCATCTGTCTGATCTGCATATATGTGATCTTGAAAACTATCCGTTGGATCCATCCGTTGAGGCATTAAATGCATTTGACTTTTCTGATCTTTGATGGAGACATTTTTGCACATTTTCTGAAATTGCATTCTGGCCCACTGATGTTTTCTCACCTAACACCTGAAAAGATGTTTTGCCCCCTTACCAATGGTACTTTCCTTAGCTTCTTCAATACGCTTCTTTGTTGCATACTAAGGATATTTTATATTACTTTGGGACTGATGAGTGCTGCAACGTCTAGAATCCATTCCTCATATCATGAGGCTCGACATTTTATGACATAAGACAGATGATGCTCGACGATTTATATAGTGATACTATACGATTCAGATCGTAGTGACTTGTCGCCTTGGTGCTTGATCTGATGCTATCAGCTGAAAGCAATACGATTTCTCTTAAACCTTTGCACACTACGATCTTTGCTTGCTAGGTACTAACTCTATGTTTCCGAGAGCACACTATGATCGTTGACTTGTAAACTCAATGTTTCCTTCAGCACACTACGATCGTTGAGATGGCTCGGCAAACGTTAGGACCACTCTACGATTTTTGAAGAGTCCCTTCAAGGCAGGCACACTACGATATTCAAAGCTCTACGTTTTCTGCCTTGACTTCTGCAATGTTGATCAGATGATACACTACGATTTCTAAGAAGCCTATCTATTACATCTCAAGATCAACCTAACAGCTTTGATCTTTCTATCTATACATTCCATTACAAAATGATATACTTTAAGAGCTTAGATCAACCTAACAAATTTGATCTATCACTAAGTCCTTGTACATATATTACTTGGAAGGACTTTACAAATAATCATGAGCATATACACTAAAACATCAAATCATAATATGCATTCTCCCAACATAGAGGTCTAATGATCAAAACAAATAAGCAATTTAACAATGCAAGGCCCAACTAATGAATGCAATGATCAAATAGTAATAGAGATATCACCAATATGAAGCTCACGAAAATAACTGATAAATAATCTGAATATAATTGCACAGCGGCTGGAAATTTTGCACAAAGAATAATGAAGTAGCTTTTCAAGTATATGAGTGAAATAATTGATTCAAGCGTTGTATAGTTCACTGATAACAGTCCTTCTTTTATAGCCCAAATATTACCGTTGTATAGAAAATATTTACGTTGCCAACAGATAAGTAATGTTCCAAAAATACATCCGTTAATGGCTAAGAAATAACAAGTCTGATTATCTTCGGTAGTTACAAAATATGTTGGACTCTTTCAACAGCAATCCATAAAGAAACTGAGTCAGATAAAACACTTTAAGTTAGACTTTTTCAATTCCTATAACAATTATGATTACTAAAGTCTGCCGTTACTTATCAAGATGATATATCAATTCGGAAACAGAAGATGTCATTAATGTATGAGTGTTAAATTATACAAAGTCTAACAAATCAGGACATACAAACTATGAAAGTTCCGAGGTTATATTAATCATGACTCTTGATTATTATTCAAACTTAAAACAACTTTTAAGTTTCCTACAACAACATGCACATACATCAATATTTTATATAAACAGGATACCTCAAATTAACACATGGCAGTCATAATATAATTAGACCGGACAATAAAACATTTTATCATGTTATATCAATTTTAAGCATGCATAATATAAATCATGTTAGATGCACACATAAAATGTCCTAGAGCCTTGTATTGAAAAATTAAGTATTTGCAATGACCTTACATAATTTTCTTGGGACTCAAATCTTCAAAGTCTTTAGACAACAATCCTTTCATCAACTTCCTGAAATTTCATAATAAACAAATTAGTCCAAAATATCAAGTCATCATCAAAATAATAAGGTTAGAATATTAACAAGTCAACATTCTCCCCCTTTTTGATGATGAATACACCCAAAATTATAACTCCCCCTGAATTCATGCATATTTAAAATATTAGAAAGAATCAAACATAATCCACATTATTTATCATCATGCCTTTTGTTTAGGCATTATTTATCCTGCAAAATTGTCAGCTATAACAAATATTAGATAAAATAAAATTTAGCAACATAATATCTAATATTGGCTCCAGCCAAATTGTTTTTAAACAACCCATCAAAAACTTAAACAAATATTGGTACCAACCAAAATCGTTTTTTAAACAAAATCAACAAAACCCAAAAACAGTCCAATACTTCTTCATAACAACTTGCTTCTTTACCAGCAACTCATCAGTGTCTCCCCATTTGTCATCACCAAAAAGGTCATCAGATATCAATATCGTCAATGTGTATCACAGGCAGAAGACGAGAAGTGAAATAGGGACGATGGAGAAGACGATGAATCCTTTCTTCCTTAGAAAATTCGTGAACAAACATAGGAGGACGAGGAATAAAGGTCTCATTGGGTAAAGGCAAGTCAAGAAAATCTCTAACGTACTCGGCCATCCAATTACATCGAGGTCATTCCGGGATTGAAGAGTGCATCCTGTAAAAGTGCAGTTTCCTACCAACATCATTCATACGATGAGCTATAAAATCAGCGAATTCTCCAATTTAGTAACTCACAAACTTTAATTCTTGACTTAATTGACAAGAATTTTGGTTGATCTTCCTGTGAAGAGATTCAACCATAGCCATTGTGTGCAACTCAAATCCGGCTTGTAAATCAATAAATTCATCTTCAATTTGAGAAAAACAATTATTCAAATCATTGGCCTGAATAGGCAGTTTTCCTTTTTCTAAAACCAAAAGCCTTTGTTTAACATCAAGAATATCAGAACACATAAGCTCTTGATTTTTGAAAATTTGATTCAACAAATCAACTATTTCTTGAGATGAAACTGATGAAGTAGGAAGTGTAAAAAAAGTAGGATTATCATATGGTAAATCAGACGAGATAGAACTTAGTGGAGGAGGAATAGGATAAGAAACAATTCAAGCAAACAGACCATCAACAAACGTGATATGGGATTGTTTTAAATTAGCAGAACCAATGAATTCATTGTGTGACACCACAATTTCATCATCAAGATAGATTTAAAATGCTAAAACATTTTTCTCAAAATAAACTATAGGGTAGACATTTTTTTACCTTGTCGAATACAACTAAGCATGTGGGACAACATCATGAGGGAGTAATTAAAACTAACACCTTTCAAAATCATAGCAACAACCACAAGATCTTGATAAGTAAAATTTGCTCCACCACCTACTCGTGGAAACAGATTGTAACGAAGCAGTTTATGCAAGACACATGCAAGTGGACACACATCAACAGTTTTGGGGGTAAACAGAGTAGTCAAAGATGAATCATTCATCACTGTGTGAAGTTGTTCAAGAGGAGGAAAAGGTATATTAGCAGCACCTTTTAGAGTAAAAGGACACGGACCAGAAGATGGAATATCAAAAATACTTTTAAAATTAACAACTGTGAAAAACAGAGACTTTCCTTTTATAAAGGACGTATAACAATCCCCATTACACTCTAAATTTGTGTAAAATTGTAGGACCAATCGGGGATACGCCCTAGTGGGAGGAAATAACATAGCAGAAATACCACAAGAAGTGAATAGTTTTTCCAAAGAAGAATTTTTGAAATAAAATAGGTCCATAATTTTTTCATAAATAAACTGTTTAGTAGCAATGGAGGTTTTGAAGCGGGCTTCAAAATTCTGACCCCGAAAGAAGTTGTCTGGCAAATCTGAAGTAGTAGAGAAACGGTTTACCAGATTAGATGGCGAGTCTGGTTGAGAAGGAGGAGGCTCCGAACCAGGAGATTGTGGGGATGTCTTTAGGAAGAAAAAGTTGGAATCGGACCCATCGGAATCGTCGGAAGAGACATGAACAGATGTCTGGCGAGGTTGTCTTTTGGACTTCTTTGGTGATCGCATAGAATAAGGAGATCGTGGATGTTTCTCTTCTTTAATGGTGATGCCGGAAGATCTTTTGTTGGCCCGAGTCTTCATTATCGTTGAGAAAATTAGAGCGTTGAAAAACAGTAGAGAAATTTCTGATTAAATGTGAAAAGAGGAGATGCTCTGTGTTTAATAGGGAAGAGTTAGAAGTCGAAATGACTCCTTGAAAATATAAAACACTCCTCAGCTCTTGTCTTTTCAAAATTCAAAACCCATAATGATATCTTCAGAGAATTGTGCCAAATAGATACGTCTCCCTTAGTCTCCGGTTATGAACAGATAATGTTTATCAATAATAACATGCAGATATACTGTAAATATGAAATATTTTAGTACGTGATTATTTTATACCATGCACATTCCAAGTTCTCTTCTTAACATGCAAAACCTTTCTTCATTTAAGGGTTTGGTAAAAATGTTAGCTAATTATTTTTCTGTTGGAATAAAAATTAATTTAATTTAACCTTTTGAAACATTATCCCTCAGAAAATGATGCCTAAGTTCTATATGTTTTGTGCGTGAATGCAAAATAGGATTCTTTGAAATGTCAATAGTGCTAGAATTATCACAGTAAATAGGCACACTATCACATAAAACATCAAAGTCACATAGAGTTTGTTTTAACCATAAAATTTGAGAACAACAATTCCCTGCAGCTAGATATTCACCCTCAGTGGTTGTTAAAGCCACTGAAGTCTGTTTTTTATTGTGCCACGTAACGAGACTGTGACCTAAAAATTGTGCAAGCACCACTGGTACTTTTTTTTATCAATTTGACATCCTGCATAGTCAGCATCTAAATAACCCATTATTTCAAAATGATTACAGATCAGATAAAATAATCCCAAATTGATTGTACCACTTAAATATTTAAAAATTCTTTTAACAACTTGTATATGAGATTATTTAGGTTTTACTTGAAAACGTGCACATAAACAAACACTATACATAATATCTGGTCCACATGCAGTTAAATATAATAAACATCAAATCATACCTCGATATTTAGTTACCTCCACATCTATACTTTTTTCGTCAGACGTAAGCTTTATTGAAGTGCTCATTGGAGTAGCCTTTGAATTTGATCCTTCAAAACAAAACCTTTTGAGTAGATCTTTTGTATATTTGGTTTAATGGATATATATTCCTTTGTTTGCTTGATTTGAAGTCCCAAAAGTAGTTAATGTGAGATCCCAAAATTATGAAATGAAAGTATTCAATTTTCTTATAATTATTATTTTATTTAGTAAATGGTTAAATTGAGAAAGGGTTAAAGTTAAGGGTGATATGTGAAAATTTTGCAAAGTATGCAAGTTGTTATAAAATATTCGTTTGGTTTGAGAATATTCTTTTTGTTTGGAATATCCGCAGACGACTCAAGACAATCATTGGTGGACCCCACAACGGAAGTATTGTCGTAGTTAAAAAATGACAGAATTATCTTTTTATAAAAATAACTTCGAAAGTGTTACCATTAAAACTGTTGAACTACCCGGTAGTAAAAGTACAATAATACGCATGGTTGCATAGTAGTACACGGTATTGATTATTGATGCTTACGTAAGAAGTCACTCAGTTATACTCAATTATTTCTACAGTAATTGCTGCAACATATCTCTTATATTATTGATTCAATTATTGTCACAGTATCATCTGTATAATGTGACGCCCCCAAAATTAGGTATACGTCACCCATCTTGGGTCGCCACTTACATGGTACAGAATTCAAATACAACTTAATAATACAACTGTCGTGTACAATACGACAAAACATAACTGTGAGTTTGAATACAATTATTGTCTACTACAGATTATACAAACTCAAAAGGAGTCCTCATTACAATTATTATCACACTATTTCACAGAATAGTGAGGACTACTAATGCACCATCTAGACCATCACTCCATTCCCCGACTAGTCCCAAATACGCTCTCATTTCCTCAAGAGAACGGAAAGAAAAGGTGTGAGCTCAACTAGCCCAGTAAGAAATATTATGACTAAGATAATGTAGAATAAATTATCATTAGCCTCCAACAATGTTAAACTGATAAAATACAATAGACATCAAGTTTAACTACAGCGGAACAAGCAATCCATTAAAAGAGTCAATTAGAGAATAGAATCTACTATCTTTTATGATTTAAAAAGTTTTTCATCACTTTTATCGCTGAGACTCAGCTCAATAAATAATCCACATCATGAAATCATCCCTGCACTATAGGCCAAAGATATTCTTTAGTATCATGACCACGAATTATCCATGCTCTACGGGCCAAAGATAATCGTGTTTTCATCAACGGTCCTGATCATGCCATAAAACAATTCATGCATAAACTATGCAGGCACTATGCATAATAAAATATAATATATTCTATTTATAGAATAACTTTAATAAAGTATTCTGTTTTATATAAAAAGATTTTACTATGCAAAACACTATGCTGACACTATGTAAACACTATGCATAATAAAATATAATATATTCTATTTATGAATAACTTTAATAAAGTATTTTGTTTTATATAAAAGATGTTTCGCTTTTATTACGTTAATAATACTGAATAAAACAAAACTTCTAAATCAACAATAATTGAATCAAATAATGTGAGATACTATGCAAAGAACTATTGTAGCAATAAATGAACAAAACCGAGTGACTTCTCACATAAATATCAATAATCAATACCGTATTACTACGCAACAACGCCAGACATCGTATTTATACTACCGAGTAGTTCAACAAGATCAACCAGTAAAACTTTCGCCGTTATTTTCAATAAAATATTTTTGTCGCTTTCTCAATCCGACAATAATTCCGCTAGGGGGTCCACTTAATGATTGTGCCGTCGCATTTAATATTTCCCTGCTTAAAACGAATATTCCCCACCAATCGAATATAATATGACAACTTGCATACTTTGCAAAATTTATAAATATTACCCACAACTATAACATTATCTCAAATTCACACCATAATATAAAAAATTATTTCGAGAAAATTAATTCTTTATTCATAAAATCTGGGGTTTCACAATCTCCCCTCCTTATGGAATTTCACCCTCGAAATTTACGTACGTACTTGGTATGCCGAACAGGTGAGGATACCTTGACTTCATTTCAGATTCTAACTCTTGAGGTATAACCCTTGAGTGTTGGATACGATTCTTCTTATCCAAGATTTTAACACGAGATCTCATACGTTAAATCATCCGCTATCTCGTCCAATTCTAAATTAATAATGTGGTTCGGGTCATCCACATTTTTACGTAACATTGATACGTTAAAAACGTTATGAGCACGCGACATACTTGGCGGTAAAACGAGTCTATAAGACATAGTTCCTATTCAATCGAGGATTTCAAATGGGCCAATTAAATCGAGGGTTGAGATTTCCTCTCTTCGTCGATTCTTGCTTCTAGAATAACGCCCTCTTGAACCTTCTTCTTCACTTTCATCAGCTCGTGTGTGTAGCTTGAGCTTGGCTTTTAACTTTATCGATTAAAGTCGATTCTACTCAGATATTCGTTATATGTGGGTCCCTGAGTCTTTCACTCTTTCTTCATCATGTGTAAGTTATACGAAATGAGTCTTTGTGTTAACAACATCGCACTTCAGAAACGCGATACGATCTTCTACTCAACACGCCACCTACCACGCTCGCTTCTTCCACGATGATATTGAATAAGACGATCGTAATCTTCAACAAATGAGCCAACGCCTTTGGCACATGTTACGTTCGTTTTAAGTAAAGAAGTATTTTGAGGGTTTAAGAAATGGGTTTTGTACTGAGGTCAATACAAAATTCGATTTCACGCTCTAGGGGTAGGCTAAGAAGACTTCAAGAATACATCAGGAAATTTATTAACAATAGAAATATCATTCAAAATCGTGACTCTCATCCAAGACTTGGATAACACGTCACATTGATACCTATCAACTTGTCATCGCCTTTCACGACGCCGCTTACGTAAAGTCCGGGCTTTGCAGTGCATTCCACACAAGAAAGTCAACAACGAAAGGACCGGGGCTCTTTACTTATGGCTTTATATGACAATGATTGACTTTAGTGGTTTGGTTGCTTGAATTCAAGATAACAAAAGTTGGTTAGGAATATGAAAGCTAACAACCTTATGAAAAGCATGATGAGTAGTTAACCAATCTATTCCTAAAATCACATCAAAGGCAAGTATTTTCAAAGAGATAAGATCGACAGGTAACGTGAAAGTGTCGATTTGAATCAAACAAGATTTATAAACAGTGGAGGTAACGAAGGTATCTGCCAATGGAGTTTCAATAGATAAATCAAAGTTTAACTTCTCCGGAGTTAAGTACAAACATTGAACACAACTAGGTGAAATAAAAGAGTGAGTAGAACCCAGATTCAACACTTCAGATAGACTTCAGTGAAGAGCTTATGATTAACGTGCATCTGATAATTTTATTCGTGTTCCTCGTCACGAGAAAAAAAAAATGCTCTCTCTTAAACTACCGGCTTTGGATTGTCTGGGACATCCTTTGGCATCACTATCCCAGTTGGACTTGACTTCACCATACGACAAAACCGAGCTAGGTGACCTTCTCTTCTGCAATTAAAACACGCTTTGGATTGTTGCGTACAGTTTGGACGGATGTGTCCCCTCTTGTCCGCATTTGAAACATACGACCGGTGGTCGTTCTTCTTCCTTTGAAACGAGTGCCGGTGCTGCTATCTTTCCATCATTATTGAACCTTCTCTTCTTGAAATGTCCATTTCTATTATCTTGGCCATGATTACCACCGAAGTGGTTACCATTCTTGGCATGATAATTTCCCCCACGATGGTTATCATTGTTCCGATGGCCATTGCCACCCAGATGATTATTATCGTGTTCTTTGGTCATTACCTTTTGATTGTGATGACTCATTATTGCGCTCCACTAACTGAGCCCTATTCACAATATCTGAATATAAACAAAGTTTGTGAGAAATGAGGTATTGACGTATATCGGGTTTCAAACATCGCAAAAACATTCGCGTCATTCGCTCTTTATTATCGACCAAATGGGATGCAAACCGGATAACTCCGCAAACTTAGCCTCGCATCGCGACACGATCATATTGTTTTGCTCCAAACTGATGAATTCTACCTCCTTCATGTGACGAATACTTTCGTAAAAGTACTTGTCGTTGAATAATTCTTGGAACTTCTCCCAAGACATCTTGAGTCGCCAGTCAGTACGTGCTTTTACGTATTCCCACCAATGATCTCCTTCTTCACGCAACATAAAGGTGGCGAATGGAACCTTTTGCTCCTTCCGAGCATTCCAAGATATCAATTATCTTGGTAATCATTTATCCATGTCTCCGCCTTTAAGTGATTCTCGCTTTCCCAAAAACTCCGGTGGTCCCAGCTCTTGAATCGCTAATGGTGACCAAACCGTGGGTTACCATTGTTTCCACCTGCATTATGGACATGAGCTGCCTTCGCCCGTTGTTGCATGAATTGCATAAATCCTCTGACTATCCCATCATTCACCATTTCATCGGTGTTATTGTTTTCATAAGGAGTATTGTCCTCTGGTTCACATTATCCTGATTATTGATCTGTGGAGACTCAACGGTCTCCTGTGCTCCATTGATAATCTCAACATTTCTCGGATGCCATTTTCAAATACTGCCACAAAACAAGGGTTAATTAACATATCACATATTATCCCTATACTTTGACCGACCAATTAAATACCAAATAAATATAGGTAGGTCATTCTAGCGAAGGAATTCCCCGTCTCTCCCCTCCTAGTTCTTATCTCACATCTTTGCCAGGGATCATATCCCTAAGCTTTGATACCAACTGTGACGCCCCCAAAATTAGGTATACGTCACCCATCTTGGGTCGCCACTTACATGGTACAGAATTCAAATACAACTTAATAATACAACTGTCGTGTACAATACGACAAAACATAACTGTGAGTTTGAATACAATTATTGTTTACTAGAGATTATACAAACTCAAAAGGAGTCCTCATTACAATTATTATCACACTATTTCACAGAATAGTGAGGACTACTAATGCACCATCTAGGACCATCACTCCATTCCCCGACTAGTCTCAAATTTACGCTCTCATTTCTCAAGAGGATAAAGAAAAGAAAGGTGAGCTCAACTAGCCCAAGAAGAAATATTATGACTAAGATAATGCGTAATAAATTATCATTAGCCTCCAACAATGTTAAACCGATAAAATACAATAGACATCAAGTTTAATCATAAGTGAACAAGCAATCCATTAAAAGAGTCAAGTAGAGAATATAATCTACTATCTTTTATGATTTAAAAAGTTTTTCATCACTTTTATTGCTGAGACTCAGCTCAATAAATAATCCACATCATGAAATCATCCCTACACTATAGGCCAAGGATATTCTTTAGTATCACGACCACGAATTATCCATGCTCTACGGGCCAAAGATAATCGTGTTTTCATCAACGGTCCTGATCATGCCATAAAACAATTCATCTTTGCTCCTCGGCAAAAAGAATCCATAGCCATAATCATACCAAAAATCGTCCCATCAATGCACTACGGCCAATGAGGACTTTTAATTTTCACATCATTTATAAAGCATTACGGCCATGATTATACCGAATAATCCTCGGTCATAATCATACCAAGTCCATCTATGCACTGTGTCACAGATGACTTTCAACATAACATAAACATGAGGATGATGACAATGATATAAGAATTCAATTAAACAAGTTCAAGAATTAATTTGTCCAGAACCAATAACGCCCAAATTGTCAACATGATACTTCTTTGTAGAATAAAATTCAAGAATGATCAGAAGAATATTTCCATGAAAAGATACTGGATGAAACGCAAATATCAAGGATATTCCACTAATTTCATGGAGTATAGAAGTCAAAACTTTAACCAACCGAGTATAATAAAAATGGAATAACAAAAGAAATCACCATGCATGCGGTATTGATGACAAAGTTATTCCAATGTATACTAAATAACGAACTAGGTCGTGAAATTCACACCGTTAATGTGATGTTCCAACAAAATAATAAATGCGAATAATAAATGATGAAACCAGTCCTGTATATAGCATGCATGTGATATTCCGATAGAATAATAAAGACTTTTAATAATAAAATGGAACCAGTCCGCCAGATAAGATGTATACGATATTTCGACGTAATAATAAAGATGTAATAATAGAAGAATGTCACCAAGTATAGGGTAGATCACGATACAAAAGTTTATTCCAACAAAACAATAAAGAAATGGAATAATGTAAGTTCTCTTCTTGAATACAAAATAATAATATCCCTTATCAGAAAATAATACTTGATATAAGAGTAGTGAGGAAGTAGCGAGAAAACTTTTCTTCTCTCTATAGTTTCTCTCTCTAGAGTTCAAAGAATTCGTAAGAAAATAATGAAGGAATGAGCTTCTATTTATAGAAAAATGGAATGCATAGTAACTAATCCATGAACGGTCCAGATTGATTTACTTTAATCTGACGGTCCATAATTAAAGAAAAATCTTTTAAATAAAATATAATATATTCTATTTTATATAAAAAGATTTTTACTATGCAAACACTATGCAGGCACTATGCATAATAAAATATAATATATTCTATTTATAGAATAACTTTAATAAAGTATTCTGTTTTATATAAAAAGATTTTACTATGCAAAACACTATGCAAAACACTATGCATAATAAAATATAATATATTCTATTTATAGAATAACTTTAATAAAGTATTTTGTTTTATATAAAGATGTTTCGCTTTTATTACGTTAATAATACTAATAAAACAAAACTTCTAAATCAACAATAATTGAATCAAATAATGTGAGATACTACGCAAAGAACTATTGTAGCAATAAATGAACAAAACCGAGTGACTTCTCACATAAATATCAATAATCAATACCGCAGTGCTTACGCAACAACGCCAGACATCGTACTTTTTTACTACCGAGTAGTTCAACAAGATCAACCAGGTAAAACTTTCGCCGTTATTTTCAATAAAATATTTTTGTCGCTTTCTCAATCCGGCAATAATTCCGCTAAGGGGTCCACTTAATGATTGTGCCGCCGCATTTAATATTTCCTGCTTAAAACGAATATTCCCCGACCAATCGAATATAATATGACAACTTGCATACTTTGAAAAATTTATAAATATTACCCACAACTATAACATTATCTCAAATTCACACCATAATATAAAAAATTATTTCGAGAAAATTAATTCTTTATTCAGAAAATCTGGGGTTTCACATATAATATGTTATATTATTTAATCAATAATTGAGACGGCAGAGTTATTCATATTATTATTTGCAATATTGACAATGTCTAGAAGTTCACAAGAGAGGGTTAGATAATCTAATCATACGCCAAAGGGAGAAATCCTTATCTAAATCCCCTCTTCCTGCGAACGACGACTCGGTTGTTAAATATCAGCGTTATAATATTAATGATGAATAAGTTCGTGTTCATTAAAGATGAAATTGATAATTCCATTGTGTTGGGATTATTAGTGTTAGTGGAAATCGACATTTATTTCGATAATAATTGATGTCTGGAGGTTACACTGACCAGTCGAGTAATTAATCGGATAAATGAGCAATTAATTATTATTAATTCACATGATTATAACTATTTGTTCACATGTGTGTACTATTGATTCACATTCTTGTACTATTAGGGAAGTTGGTGCAAGATTGATAATACTTGCATGACTAAGTTAAAACTGGAGGTATATATGGAGGTACTATACTGTAATTCGTATTTTCACATGATTATAACTATTGATTCACATGATTAAACTATTGATTCACATTATTTACTATTAGAGGAGGTGGTGCAAATTTGATAATATTTGCAGGACTAAATTAAAAATAAAGAAAAAGAGGAAGGTATTATATTGTAATATTTCGAGCCCCAAAACGTGTAATTATCGAAACTATATTTTCATATAAATAGAAGTTCATTCTTCCTTCATTTCTCACCAATTCACTAAAGCTATAGAGCAATTATTATAGAGAGAAATTATAGAGATAAAGAAGAAGAGAAGTCTGCTATCTCACTATTCCAGTATCCAGTTTTCTTCTGAGGTAAGGGATATTATTATTATAGTAAGGGGTATTATTTCTTTCGTATTCATGAAGAGAGCTATTGTTATTCCATTCTTTATTATTATGTTGGAATAACATTTCTATGCGAAGTACTGCATACATTGTGAAATTCTTTTGTTATTCCATTTTTTATTATTATGTTGAAATAACATGTCTATGCGAAGTACTGCATACATGGTGAAATTCTTCTGTTATTCCATTTTTTATTATTCTGTTGGAATATCATGTTTGTGCGGATTACGCATGACCTGGTTCCATTCTTTATTATTCTGTTGGAATATCCTGTCTGTGCGGATTACGCTTGACCTGATTCCATTATTTATTATTCTGTTGGAATAACTTGTCTGTGCGGTCTATCGTATGCCTGGTGAATTCTTCTGTTATTTCATTATTTATTATTCTATTGGAATAACCTGTCTATGTGGATTACCACGTGCATGGTGAATGATCCTTCATATTCATTCTTTATTAAATTGTGGAAATGATCTGCTTACGCGGATTAATGTACGGGCTACCGGAAATCCATTTGCGCTTTTGTATATTCTATTATACTCGTAGGAGATATCATTTCTTTTGTACTCGCTATGGAATATCATTTTCTTTGGTATTTTTTTACGAGTTACTATTCACGGAGTTACTATTCACCCTTGCATTATTCACTATAGTATTATTCACTCCTAGTATTCGGGGCACTTTTCGTGTTTTAACACTATTCACGAAGTTACTATTCACTAAGTTACTATTCACCCAAATTACTATTCACCCGAATATTATTCACTCGGGTATTTGAGATACTTTTCATGTCGGGGTACTATTCACGAGGTACTATTCACGAAGTGTACTATTGCGGGGTACTATTTACCCAAAAAATATATTTCTTTTCTGTCCAAATTATTTTTGGTATATGAATATTATTCTTGAATTTTACTCCACAAAGCAGAATCATGTTAACACTTTGGATATTTTTAAACTTTGGATAAATTTAAAGTCTTTAATATTTATCCTTGATTTCGTTTGATTAATGCTTATATCATTGCCATCATCCTCATGCTTATATTGTGATGAAAGTCATCTTTGGCTTACGTGCATAAATGAACTGTTGATTATTGGTTTTACAGTTGTATATCTTTGGCTTACGTGCAAAGACGAACTGATAATTGATAGCTTTGGCATGTAGTGCAAAGATGGACAAGTGTATGACATGATCATGACCACTGGTGATAATAGCGAATATCCTTGTCCAATAGAGCATGGATAATTTGATGATGTGATTGGCAGGATCATGACCATTAGTTAATAGTTGAATGTCTTTGGCCGTAGTGCACTGACAGACAATTGATTGGTATGATCATGACCATTGGTTTTATAGTTGAATATCTTTGGCCCATAGTGCAAAAGGTAGACAAATTGATTGATTGGTATGATCATTGTTATTACATTTGAATATCTTTAGCCTTTGGGGTAAGGATATTGAGTAAACGCTTCTATTAAGCCTTTGTGGCAAGGAGAAAATCATGATTTACATGATTATACATATAAATTGTGGATTTAACTATAATCTTTGGTGGTTCAGGTGAAGACAGGTGATGAGAGTTCTTTTTGTCTTGGGTATAACAAAGAACTGTTGATGACTATTATAGGAATGAAATATTAACGATGAAATTTTAATCTAGAGGAGATAGTAGACATTATGTTCTACTTGACTCTTCTAATGAATTGCTTATTCCGCTGCAGTTATTGATCTAAAACTTGTTGTCTATTGTATTCTATCAGTTGTTATACTGTTGAAGGCTAATGATAATTTATTCTGCATTATCTTAGTCATAATATTTCTTACTGGGCTAGTTGAGCTCACCCTTTTGCTTTCATTGTCCTCTTCAGGAAATGAGAATATAGCTGGGAAGAGTCGGGGAATGGAGTGATGGTCCAGGATAAATGGCTTTAGTAGTCCTCACTATTCTACGGAATAATGTGATAATAATTATAATGAGGACACCATTGAGTGTGGATATTGTCTAGATGACAATATTCTTGTTTAAACTCTCAGCTATGTTTTGTCTTATTTTACACGACTGTTGTATAATTAAGTTGTATTTGAATTTATGTACCATGTATCTGGCGACTCAAGATGCGTGATGTATACCTGTTTTGGGGGCGTCACAGTTAAGTTCTCCCATTAGACTCATATCGAACTCCTTGTGCATGCACTTAGAAAACCACTAACAAAGGAAATCATTAGTAGCACCAAAAATTATATCATCTACATATATTTGAACAATAATAATATCTTTATTTTCATGCTTAATAAATAATGTAGAGTCAATTTTTCCTCTAGTAAAACCATTTGAAAGTAAATACTTACTCAACCTTTCCTACCAAACCCTTGGAGCTGGCTTTAACCCATAGAGAGATTTCTTTAGCTTGTAGACATGGTTTCGATACCTCTCATGTTCAAATCCTGTAGGTTGTTTTACATATACCTCTTCATTGATGTATCCATTGAGAAAGGCGCTCTTTACGTCCATTTGATAGAGTGTGAACTTCTTATAACATGCAAATGCTAACAAGATGTGGATGGACTCTTAGTCTAGTGACTAGGGCGTAAGTTTCTTCATAGTCTATCCCTTCTTGTTGATTGTATCCCTGAGCTACTAGCCTTGTTTTGTTACGAGTGATAGTGCCATGCTCATCAAGCTTGTTCTTGAATACCCACTTTGTTCCAATGATAGAAACATCTTTAGGAGGAGGCATAAGTTCCCAAACTTGGCATCGTTCAAATTTCTGAAGTTCTTCCTGCATTGCCATTAGCTAGCTTTCATCTAGGATATCTTCCTTAGAATTATTTGGCTCAACTTGTAATAGGAATGCAGAAAAAGCACATTAATTATGCAATTCTCTCCTTGTAGTGATTCCTTTGTTTATATCTCCAATTATGTTTTCTGGTGGATGGTTCTTGAGATATCTCGTAGTCTTTGGCATTTTTACATCATGTTTTTCTTCTTCTTGTTGAGGAATAAAAACTTCAAGATCTTGTGTTGTTCTTTGTTCCACTTTCATGAAGTTTTCCAAATCACCATTGATTTGGTTCATCTTCCATCAATAGATTTTTCTGGATTGTTGGATTCACAAAAATTTCCAAATTTCCTGCATCATTATCTCTTTCTTTTGGAAGATCATTGTGAGTTTTATTAAATGTGATGTGAACGGACTCTTCAACACACAACTTGTTAATATTAAATACACGATATGCTTTACTATTTTGTGAATAACCAATAAATATTCCTTCATAAGATTTAGCATCAAATTTTCCCAAATTATCACTAGTATTTAGAATAAAACATTTAGATCCAAAAACTTTGAAATAACCTATATTAGGAATCCTATTATTTAACAGTTCATAAGGAGTCTCAAAATGATTGGACGAATAAGTACTATATTCAAAACATAACAAGAAGTGTTTACATCTTCGGCCCAAAACTTTTTAGGAAGTTTACTTTCTTGTAATAAAGTTCTAGCTATTTCTTGTAAAGTCCTATTCTTTCTTTCTACAACTCCATTTTGTTGGGGGGTTCTAGGGGCTGAAAATTCATGACTAATTCCTTTTTGATCACAAAATATTATAAAGTCCTTTTGAAATTCAGTACCATGATCACTTCTTATCTTTACAAGTTTGAGACTATATTTTGTTTCCAAGTTTCTTATTAATTTCTCAAATTCTTTAAATGCTTCATCTTTAGTTCTCAAAAATAATACCCATGTATATCTAGTGAAATCATCTACTATAACAAATGCATAAAACTTACTATTTATACTAACATGTCTTTCTGGTCCAAATAGATCAAGATGAAGTAGTTGTAAAGGAGAAGAAGTTGATATCATGTTCTTTGTTGTAAACGATGTTATTACTTGTTTCCGGAGTTGACAAGGAACATATATTCCCTTCTTTTCATACTTTATTTTTGGCAACCCTTTGACGAGGTTCTTTGAGGATAATTTCTTGATTAAACCAATGTGAACATGTCCCATCCTCTTATGCCACAAATTAGCCTCATCTTGTACAGATGCAAGACATAGTTCTTCATCATGTTGCTCAAAATCAATTGTATATATATTTCCTTCCCTTTGTGCAACTAAAGTAACATTGTTAGTACCATGGGAAATAGTGCATTTTTCTTTATCAAAACTAACTTGATGACCATTATCCATTAATTGACTGATACTAATAAGATTAAATTCAAGTACACTAACAAGATGTACATTATTAATATTTACCTTACCATTTCCTATTTTACCTTTTTCGATTATTTCGTAGGTTCGATTATCTCCAAATGTAACTGTACCATTTTTCTTCTTGATTTTTAGCTGCACGAACTTTGATTTGTCACCAGTCATGTGACGTGAGCATCCACTATCAAGAATCCATTTTTTGAGATAGAACCCTTGCCTTGAGGCATACCTGTCAAGAAAAAATAATTCATCCTTTTGGTACCAACATCTTTTTGGGTCCTTTAATGTTAGTTGCACGTAAATCATCCCTTTTAACCCATACCTTTTTAATCTTATTTTTCTTATAACAATTTATGTCCAAGTGACCTTTAATACCATAATTCCTATATGTTGTAAAAGGAGAACAATAATTTAATCTAAAACATGATTTTGATTTTAACATTTTTATATCACTTGTTTTATGCATAGGATTATAACCTATTCCTTGTCTTTCAAAGCTAGGTCTTTGTTTACCTAATATGACATTTAAATTTTCTTCACCTTGAATAAATTTAGTAAGAGATAATTTAAGTGAGTCTATTTATTTTTGAAGTTCATTATTAGGAAAGGTTTTAACAACAGATTTATCACTAAATGCATCAATACACACATCTCTCATTTTTAGTTCATTAGTCAGTTTTTGAACTTCATTATTCAAAAAATTTACCTTATTGAAAAGTATTTTGTTATAATTATCTAAATAGTCAATTTTAGCAATTAAAACCTTTTCTTCTTTACATGTAGATTCTTTTTCAATATCTTTCTTTTCATCTATCAAAGAGTATACCTCACTCATTAATGTATTTACCAAATCTTTCAAATATGCATTCTTTTCTTTCAATTTATCATTTTTTTGTTTCAAAGAATTAATCTCAAAATTAGATACCTCATTTGATTCACCTTCTAGTCCCATGAAGCATGCTAGAGCTATTTCATCCTTGGCATTGACCTCAACTTCATATTCTTCTTTATCACTCCAAGTGACAAGTGCCTTGTTTCTCTTATTATCCTTGAAGCCTGTTTTTCCTTTGTTCTTTAGTTGAAAGCAGTCCTTCTTGAAGTGCCCTAGACGTCCACATTCAAAACATGGCTCCTCGGTTTTCTTTCCTTTGGCTTTATTTGAGTTGAAGGTATTTTTTTCGTTTATTCTTCCTTTGTAGAAGTCCTTTGAGTCTCCTTGACATCATGGCTATCTCTTCATCCGAATCATCATCAAGCTCTTCTTCATTTCCTGCATTAAGAGCTAAAACCTTTCTTCGAGGAGTTTCCTCCTCATCATCATACCTCTTTAACTGATGTTCATATTCCTCAAGTTAACCAAAAAGAGTTAGTGTATCCATAGTAGAAATAGTAGAGGAGTCTTGAAGAGTAGTAATTTTAGAAGCAAACCTCTTGGGCATAGCCCGAAGTAACTTATGGTTAATCTCACTTTGTGGAATATATTTGTCCAGTAGCTTTAAGTAGTTTAAAAGAACAAGAAACTTTGCTTGAGCCATCTTTATAGTTTCATCTTTCTCAAGTTTGAACAGTTCATAATCGTGTATGAGCATACTTAGTTTCACTTCTCGAACCTTGGATGTTCCTTCATGGCTCACCATTAGAGTGTCCCAAATTTCCTTAGTTGTGTTGCATGAGGAAACTTTGTCAATCTCGGACTGTACTATGCCACTAAGTAGAGTGTTCATAGACCTTGAATCATAGGAAACCATGAAGGTTTCAGTTGAGTCCATCTCTAGCAAAGTCTTTGGAGTACCGTCATCTTTCCTTGGAATAATTGGTTTATTCTCCATAACCCACCATTCCCAAGGATCTCTTTTAAGGTAGATCCTCATTCAGAATTTCCAAAAGTTGTAGTTTTCTGTTCCATACAACAAAGGAGGTCTATTGGTTGATTGACCTTCTTGATTGTTGTTCTCGAACTATGACATGTCAGAATCTTTCCCTACAAGTCACCTTTAAGACCAAGTAAATAGAGCCAAACTCTGATACCAAATGAAATTCAGATAAGGCACACTTAGAAGGGGGGGTTGAATAAGTGTGGGAACGAACTATGACCAATTTTTAAATTTTAATCCAAACTATCGAATATAGCCTACTATGTTCAAGAATACAACTTGCTGATTGAATATGGCCTACCAAATTGAGTATTTGATTTTATGAAAATATCTTGTTGAAACTATAACTTAGTAAAAATATATGGTGTTAACAAATTATCTCAAGATAATGCAAGTATTTAAATTTTAATTATTAAAATAATTAATTAGCTTTTGAAAATAAGTAAAGCAAGCAATAAAAATCAATATCAAGATTTTTTACGTGGTTCAACTATTACCCTCTATAATAATAGCCTAGTCCACGTCCAATACTGTAACGACCGAGAAATTTGGATCTTATTGTAAAATAATTTTATTAAATTAAATAATAATAAAATTATATTCGATGTGTTATCAAGATGGTTGTCATTTTATAACCTATTGATGTTAGAATGTCGTAGTATTTGAGCTATATGAATGAAATTAAGTGTTTGAATTTCTAAGACGAAAATAAAAGTTTTCCGAGAAATTTTTCAAAAAACACTATTCATCGGTATTTGCTCAGGATATATTTTTAAATTTTTGAGAAATACGTAATGATAGAATGACAATGTAATATGGATTATGTAATAAAAATCTAGTTATGAAAAATGTAATATTTCGCTTGCGGACTTAATTTATAATCGTTAAGGAAGACGAAGAGGTAATGAATAAGTAATAATTTTATAATACTTAGGTATTGTACAAAGGTAATGAAAACGGGTATAATATGAAGTATTATACGAGTTGGTACGGAGAATGAAATATCGTATAAAATTTCTATATGAATTAGAATACGAAAAATGATACATAAACTATATGTATATGTATTAAGTAATGTTAATGGACTTGGAAAGGTTGATTGGAATTACTACAAGTCCAATTAAATTAAAGGGTGAGGCCCAATTATTGGTTAATAAACAAGTTAATGTTTATTAATGCAAAGCCCAAAGATTAAGTTGGTCCAAGCCCGAGCTAGAGTGCAATGAATTGATTGACCCATGGGGAAAACCATGTTAATATGGTTTAACTTGGTAATCAAATTAAATGTGTGGTGACCAAGTGTTAGAAGTAATGACCAAGACTTAGGAGTAATGGCCAAGCAGAAGATAAGAGTTGTGCTAGCCAAGTAATGAATAGTAAGGAGGTGGCTTAAGGAGGTGGGTTGAATTAATGACTAAAGTACCCTAGCTTAGCAATTTCTATAAATAGAGGAGGCTTACAAGCCATTTGTTAGTTGTTCAAATAATCCAAACATCTCAAAGTGCTTTAAGTGTTAGAGAGAATAAACTTCAATAAGTTACTTTCATTTGTAAGAAGAAGAAGAAGACTACCTTACCAAGACTTCAAAAGTAAGACTTCTTCTCCATTATCTTCTATCTCTACCATGATAGGTGTAACATTCCTGAATTTTAGAATTTTAAATGTAATTTATAAATATTTATTGGATGTGTTATTGATGAATACATATTTGTATTTGTTTAATTTGATTTAAGTTGGTTAATTATTTGTTAAATAATTAATTAATAAGTTAAGAAAATTATTATTATAGTGATATTTCAATTTGATGGTTAATTAGTGGTATTGAGTTATGTGATTAAATGATTTAATTAATAAATTATTATTTGAATTAATTAATTAAGTATGAAAACTTAATTAAATAAAGTGTGACAAATAACTATATTATAAAGAGTTATTAAAATAAATTAAAGTAATTTTAATTTAGTTTTGCCAAACAAGGCTTATATATATTAAGTCTTTAAATTTTAAAGGGTTTTTGCCAAACAAAGCCCTATGGCTTTTAGATTTTGAAATTTAATTTATTAATAAAATAAATAAAACAAATATATAAATAAAATATAATTATAAGTTATACGTTATATGTTTTTGTAACTGATGTTTTTAATAAGCGTATTATAGCCATGGCAGTTTATTTTATTTTATCAGTTGGGTTTGGGTGTACGTTTAAATTCTAAATCTGAGTCTAAGAAAAGTTGTCTGCTAAAGGAAAGAGTTCTCAGAGAGTTGAGATAGAAAAATTCAGAGAAAAAAAAAGGTTTTTAAAAGAAATTGAGAGAGAATCGGAGAGAAAGAAGTAGCAAGAAAAGATTATCAGTGATTTACAAGAATTTCTTAACAACAAAAAGGTATGTCTATGACCTTAATACTAGATACGCATATAATTTATATGTCTCTGTGTTTTCTTTTTCACTGAGTAGAAGGTTTTTGTTTACAAAATTCTTGTAAAACTATGTTTTTGTAATCGTTATACTGGCATATATAGATATGTGAATGTATGTGTAATATGCATATAAGATTTCATGTTAATTACGTGTTAAAGAAAAAGGAAGTGGAAAAGTGGAATTTCAATGATCATATATGTATGAACATGGTTTAAATATAGTTATGAGAATATATATAATTTTATGTTAATTGTAAAAATTAAACTGGGAATATGTTAATTTGTTTGTTAAGAATGGCAGAGAAAGTAGTTGGAATGAATCAAATTCATGTATAATAGGAATTACAGTCTTAAATTTCGTCAAACGAACGATAATGGAGTTTCGTTTTTTTAAAACAGTGTTTTCAAAGATTAAGTTTTCTGTGATTGTTGTTTAGTGGTTTAAATTAGTATATGCATGTTGGGTAATGTGTATATATGTAATTGGCATAAGTTATACATGTTAATTAGTGTTAGAAATTAAGTTATAGATAGAAATTTAGTTGTTCTGTTCTTCGTAATCAAATTTTGCAAGTTTCTTGGTGTCTCAGTTACCAAAATTCAAAGGTCCCCAAAGACCAAAAATGGAGCCCCAACTCCAAAACTAGGCTTAAGTTCGCGCCTTCAACAGACTGTAATTCGCCTTGAACACATCTGCTCTCATACCAAAAATATGGGAATTGTGGTCTCTGGTAGGACAGCTTTGACCTCCCAGTAGTAAAAACTACCATAACTTTCTTATACGAACTCCGATTAAGGTGATTCAAGATGATCCGGAACGAGGACGAATAGACCTACAACTTTCATGCTTTAAGAATTTTAATTTGAGGTCTGTAACAGTAGTCAAAATGGTCATCTTTAGGACTGTTGTGTTTTTGGGGGCAATCGGAGGGCGTCGGGCATGCTCATATGCATGTGTAGTTCTCCTGACGATAAAAGATGATGTCATAAGTTACAAAACATGTATGTTAGTAAATATAATGATGCTTAACATTAATAAGTAATGTATTAGATAAGTTATAGAAACATAGTAAGCATACACAAGAGAGACAAATCGGGCGTGTGACGAATAAATGTCGAAACGCCGTGCCAAGTGTTAATGAACTTAAAAAGTGTTTCAATTCAATTGAAATGAATATTATAAAATATGGAATGGATTTAATATAAAACCAATAAGTAGTCCTAGCAAGACTTAAACACTTGAATGAACTTCGAATATGAAATACAATGAGATATAAGTTGAAAGTTAACACAATCTAATTGAATATTGTGTGCTAATTAATAGGAAAGATTATGAGATGTGGAGTAGAGTTTACATTACAATTGTTATGTGTTGTTATGTGACTAATAGTTGATGTGTATGATTATATAATTGTGTAGGGCACGTGAAGTGCAGATAACTGTAAGCTGTTAAGCTATTATTGGTAAACAACGATCAAGGCAAGTCTTTCGGTTCCTATTTGTTATGTGGACTTCATGAACTGTTTTAAATTGCATGATATGTTATGCATGTTGAAATCATGAAATGTTAAAGTCAATATGTGACTGCATTGTTTTGGCTAAGTAATGATGATTGAGTAAGGAACTCAATCTTTATATTTGCTATATGAATTAAAAGCATGTATGCCATGTTACTTTAATGAGATGTATATCGAGCATGTTATTATGTGCTATGTGATGCATGAAAACTGTTAGACTTTGCTGGGCTGTGGAGCTCATTCTTGCAAATAACCACTTTTGCAGGTCAAGATTTTAAGGTAAAGATATGTGTTAAGTGAGTTATAGAGATCTATATTCACGAATATTACTTATGTTTTATGAGAAATGTATTTCATATTTTGAACGTAACATGTTGTTGAATTGTAAGTTGAGCTATCCAATGTATATAGATATTTAGTTATGATGTAAGACTTTGTATAGTCATTTTGTTGTAACGATTCATGATATAAGATTGAATCAAAGAGATGTAATGTAAAGGTTGCGATTCAGGTCAAGAAAGAAGGAAATGTATAAATGTTTTAAATATTCCGCAATTTTAGTGTTTTTAATATCGAATAATGATGTAAAATTAGAGATTTAATGTATGGTTAACGACCAAAGTTGAGATTTAAATGGTATATATTTTGGGGTCGTTAAAATAGGTTGATAAGAAAAGTATGGATTAAGGAACATGGATGTTAAGAAGGAAGAAGAATGAGTAATCAATGAACTTAAGCCACATAAGTTGGCAATAAGTCATTTGAACTTATAAAAGTTATAAACTTATTATAAGTTAACCTTGAATGTTAGTATGAAAATTATGAACTTGTAATGAGTTTATTAAGAGGTGTGATATGAGGTAAAAGAACTTGTATGATCATATGTATCATGAATACATAAGTAAAGTTATATGTTAAGAACATATAAGGTATGATGATTAAGAAACTTTAATTGTCATAAGTTATGAACAATGAAATCTTAAGTAGTTTATAATTTGACAAGTTATAAGCTCATGAAGAAATGAGTCTAAAAATCCAACAATGAATATAAGTTGTTGTAATAAGTATGTTGAGATGTTCACATGATGAATGGAATTCATTTGCTATGTTGCACAAATCATAAGAATGAAGATTTGCCGGAAATTGCACGATTGGACGATAATCGTCGAATTCGTAAAATTCTCGGAATAGAAGTCAAATTTTGTGTTTGAACTCGGAATCATTGTTTTCTAATGGAGACAAGTCATATTTAGCATTTAAGAGTTGCGGACTCGAAAATGACCGAATTCCGACCTAGAACGAAGAAACGAGCGTTGAACGTTCACGAACGCTTATCGCTTTTAAAAAATGAACTAATAGGTGAATTTTTAGCAAACGAAGTCAAATAGATAAAATTCTTGCATAAACGTGTAGATTACGTAATTTGTGAACCGTAGGCTTTTGAACGAGCCAATTCGGACTTATAACGAAGAAGTTATGCGTCCGGGAAGTTCACAAAAATTTAAAAAACTGAATTTTTTTCTGGTGCACAGAGTTGGCTAGCCATGGCCCAACCCTAAACCAAATTAATCACGCCATAAATACTGCAATAAAGGTCCGAAAGACACACCTTGCAAGCCCCGTCATAGTATGAACAATAACCGTAGTACAAATGGTGGCGCCAATATTACGCATGTACAATACAAAAACCTTCGAAGTGTGGAAAAAATACATACCACTCAAGTAAGAGACTCATACCGCAATGTCATAGCCTCGTAACAAGGATAGTGATGAATGTTTCTAATTACAAAGAAAAGAAAGTTAATTGGTTTAAAAGTAAACACAACCTAAGGAATGTAATATAACATTGTTTAAACTTTGTTAAACCTTAAGGATGTTGTATAAAGGTTGAGATAACCTAGTCGAATATAAATGCAAGGATAATGATAAACCGAAATAGATAATAACTGAATCTAATACACAATTAGATTGAAGGGTAAGATATAGTCATATACATACTTGATTGTATGTGACCTAATGTAAGGCATTATGTGATCATGTATTGTAGAGACTTGAAAGACTTGAACATAAAGTTAATATACCGTAACAGACGCTAAAGGCAAGTATTCTAACTTTTGTCTCAGTTCAATCTGAACAAGTCTTTGAAGTTCATGTATTCTTTTGCATGAATTGAGGTATGTTGAAGTTAAAGCCAATTCCTTTAGCTAGACTTGATATATTGCGTGGATTATTAATAATCTATTCATCTATTATCAAAGGTTGTTATCTTTTGTCAACTACTTGATATGGTTTTCAAAAGAAGGCTGGCAATGTTAAATAAATGTTTTGTCGATAAAAACGACAGGCACGTGAGGTTTCCAAATGATTAAACGTACATACGTTTAATGGATGTAGTGTTGATTAACATAGAATACAATATGCTGATCACCTAGAAGTGCTCGTAAGTAATATCGGGCTTATGGATTTAGGTCCGGGTTGTCCTTTTCCAAGAAATAATGACTACTCAAGGTCTTTGACCGGAGTGAATGTTTTACTTAATATTGTTATTATTGTAAAACATTTTGAAAGAAGAATGAAGTGCTACTTTGAATTAAATATAGTACTTCATAACTATTGTTCAGTTATTGAAGATATACGATTCGTATGTGTCAAGCATGTTGTTATTGAATTGTTATACTTGTTGAGCTAGTTATGCTCACTCTTACTTGAACCATATGAATGCAGCTAAGACTGAACGTCCCGAAGGATCGAAAAAGGATAAAGGAAAAGCTAAGGCAGATTGTTAAGCTGTCTTGTAATAGTATAGGTCTATTGTTGTAATGTAACTGATATTATGACAAAGAACCTTTGTAATGGGTATAGAACCTGGGGAATGTAAACATTACTTTAAATATATATAGAAGTTATGTTCGTTCTTTGAGACTTTTCAATTGAATGAATGTATGAATGTTGTACAGTATAGCTCCATCTGTCGGGTTGGAAGATTCCCGGATTTGGGGGCGCTACAAATACCAACTAGTATTGGAGACTCACTTTTATTTTTTAAATAGACCCTTGCTACAAAACAGATTCTATCAAATTTGAATTACAATAATTCACTTGAGCACACTTGCTCCTTGTGCACCAATGCACTCCTTAAGCATCTTTGCTTCCTTGAACCTGTTTGTAAACAAATCTTAATCCACCTAGATTAAATTCATTTAGACAACACTTAGTCTATAAATATAAGATTACAAATATAGAGGTCTAATGATCAAAGCAAATAAGCAATTTAACATTGCAAGGCCCAACTAATGAATGCAATGATCAAATAGTAAAAGAGATATCACTAATATGATGCTCACGAAAATAGCTGATAAATAATCTGAATATAATTGCACAATAGCTGGAAATTTTGCACCAAGAATAATGAAGTAGCTTTTCAAGTATATGAGTGCAATAATTGATTCAAGTGTTGTATAGTTCACTGATAACATTCCTTCTTTTATAGCCCAAATATTACTATTGCTAAAACAATTTCGTTGTATAGAAAATATTTATGTTGCCAACAGATAAGTAATTTTCCAAAAATACATCTGTTAATGGCTAAGAAATAACAAGTCCGATTATCTTCGGTAGTTACAAAATATGTTGGACTCTTTCAACAGCAATCCATAAAGAAACTGAGTCAGATAAAACACTTTAAGTTAGACTTTTTCAATTCCTATACCAATTATAATTACTAAAGTCTGCCGCCACTTATCAAGATGATATATCAATTCCGAAATAGAAGATGGCATTAATGTAGGGGGTGTTAAATTATACAAAGTCTATCAAATCAGGATATACAAACTATGAAAGTTCCGAGGTTATAGTATTCATGACTATTGATTATTATTCAAACTTAAAACAACTTTTAAGTTTCCTACAACAACATGCACATGCATCAATATTTTATATAAACAAGATACCTCAAATTAACACATGACAGTCATAATATAATTAGACCGAACAATAAAACATTTTATCATGTTATATCAATTTTAAGCATGCATAATATAAATCATGTTAGATGCACACATAAAATGTCCTAGAGCCTTGTATTGAAAAATTAAGTATTTGCAATGACCTTACATAATTTTCTTAGGACTCACATCTTCAAAGTATTTAGACAACAATCATTTCATCAACTTTCTAAAATTTCATAATAAACAAATTAGTCCAAAATATCAAGTCATCATCAAAACAATAAGGTTAGAATACTAACAAGTCAACAACATCATTTGTAACATTACAGTCATGATTATACCGAATAATCCCTGGTCATAATCATACCAAGTCCATCTATGCACTACGGCCAAAGATGACTTTCATCACAATATAAGCATGAGGATAATGACAATGATATAAGAATTCAATTAAAAGAAAGCAAAGGATAAATTTTTAAAGATTTATAATTTAATTTATCTCAAATTCAATAATGTCCAAATTGTCAACATGATAGTACTGCTTTGTGGAGTAAAATTCAAGAATAACATTGTATCAAAACTGATTTGGACCGAAAAAAATCAATTTTTACCATAAATAGTACCCCGTGTGAATAGTACCTCGTGAATAGTAATTTGAGAATAGTACCCTGTGAATAGTACTTCGGCAAGAAAAAGTTAAAACTTATCAAGAATGTTCATAACAATATTTTCATGAAAAGATACTTGATGAAACGCAAATTTTAAGGATATTCTACTAAATTCATGGAGTATAGAAGCCAAAACTTTAACAAAATGAGTGTAGAATTCAAAATATGAAACGAAATAATATTACTTACATACTACAGAGTATGGAAGAAAATATTATTTCTTACGAATATTGAACAAAAATAACATCATTACCTTAAAAAGAAGAGTATTCCAAATGGTATAACGGGGATTGTAAGACCCCAACTTATTATTAATGAAATTAAATTTCCTCTATTTATCATTTTGAAATAGTAAGGGTTAATTTGATTAATGTGATTAGTTATGGGTAAAATGCGCAAATATTGCAAATAAGCAAGTGGTTATAAAATATTTATTTTATCGGAGAATATTCGTTTGGTCGTGGAATATTCTTGTTATCGGAGAATATTCGCATTTGCGACGCAAAATTTCTGCATGTGGGGCCCCATAACTTGAAAGCGATTGAATGAAGAAAACGCAAAGTATAAGTTGTTTATAAATAACTACAGTAGTTGTTACCATTAACAATCGTTGGAATACCCGTGGTTAAAACACGAAGTCTACGTTGTTGTCAGCACAAGAAGACACGGTATTGCACCAATTATTGATTCTTACGTAAGAAGGCACTACTCAATAATTATTACAAATTATTATCGCTCAAAGATTTTATTTTATTGATTCAATAATTGTTGCGTTGATATATTATATTATCGTTGTTTCAATAATTGTCACTACACAATATTTTCCATTATCGGCTAATAATTCATATTATCTGAATAATATTATTAGATAACATTATTGGCAATGTCTAGAAAGTTCGCTCTAAGGAGAGGTTTGGTCACCTAATCATACGCGTCGAATTTCTTTCCGAACCGCCTCGGTTGTCGATAATGTGATTCTGTAATATTATTTGTGAATAATTAATTATTAATTTATATGATGAGGAAAATATTCATTTTATGTGGATATAGATGAAGAAAATTTTTAAAGTGATAATTGTTGAAAATCGATATTTTATCTTTTCCAATTAAATAATATTTTATTATATTATTATAATATAATAATGATGATATTTCTACAATGAATGTGGGATATATGAGTATATGAGGAGGAAGAGTATTTTTGTTGCAAAAGTTGTTTAAAACATGTTAAACATGTCTGTGGGCCCATTTCTTGACTGAAATTTGATAATAGCCTGTAAAATCGCCCATTTGTGGATTTCGATCAATTTTTGTTTGGAATTTGGAAAAATTTTCTTCTGCAAAGTTGTAGAGAATGAAATTTCCTATAGAGAGCCACAAGATTCAATTTTTGCTGATAAAAGGACTATTTATTATGAATTATTGAAGTTCTGAAGTTCCGGAATAATTAATTTTGTAAGTTTAAAATATTTTAATTCACTAAATGATGATATAATTGAATATCTTTGGCCTGTAGTGCAAAGATTAATGATTTTTTGATGAATATCTTTGGCCGTGGTGCAAAGATGAACAGGTGTTTAGATGAACATGACCAACTGATGAATATCTTTGGCCTGTAGTGCAAAGATGAATATTTAATTCCAGATATATATTGATTGATGTTACAGGGATAAAATATCGACGATGAACTTTTAAATTCATATATAGAAGATAGTAGTTTGCATTCTCTACTTAACTCTTCTAATGAATTATTATTTTCGCTGCGAATATTGATTTAAAACTTGTTGTCTATTGTATTCTATTAGATTTTTCCCTGTTGAGGACTAACGATAATTTGTTTTATATTATCTTAGTCATAATGTTCTTTACTGGGCTAGTTGAGCTCACCATTTTCCTTGTTGTTCCATTTTTCTTCTCAGGAGGCGAGAATGTAGCGAGTACTAGTCGGGGTGTGGAATGATGGTTCTAGTAGTGGCTTTATTAGTCCTCACCATTTTTGTAAAATAATGTATCAATAATTGTAATGAGGACTTATTTGAGTGTGGATATTGTCTAGATGACAATATTTGTTTTTAAACTCACAGTTTAAGTGTTGTCGTATTTTGCACGACAATTGTATTAATAAAGTTGTAGTTGTTTCTGTACCATGTATTTGGCGACTCAGAATGGGTGTTGTATACCTATTTTGGGGGCGTCATAGTTAGTATCAGAGCTTAGGGATATGGTCTCTGGCGGAGATCGGGGAATAGTACTAGGAGGGGAGAGACGAGTAATCCTTCGCTAGTGTGTCATACCTAAGCTTATTTATTGGTCAGTCGAAGCATATGGTTAATATGTGATATGATAATTTGTATAATTAACCCTTGTTTTATGGCAGTATTTCAGAATGGCAGCTGAGAATATTAACGGTGGAGTTAATGAGACCGTGGAAACAACTTTATTCACCGCCCAGGGGAACGTGAAACAGGAAGGCAATATTCCTCCTGTAAACAACACCATTGAGCAGACAATGAACGACGGGATGTTTAGGAGCTTTTTGCAGCTTCATGCAAAACCGCATTTAGGAGACTCGTGCACGTAATACTGGTGGCAATGATAAGAACGCTACGCTTATCACAAACCAAGCGCTTCAAAGAGTCAGGTCCACTGAATTTGTGGAAAGCCGGATCCAATCAAGGCGAAATGTGGGTCAAGTAAATTACCAAGATATTCGATGTCTTGGGATGCACGGAGAAATGAAGGTTCCATTCGCCACCTTTATGTTCCGTGGCGAGGCGAGACTATCATCAGGGAGTCTGCAAACGCACTCACCGCCGCTGACTCAAAGATGTCTTGGGAAACATTTCAAAACTTTTCAACGAAAAATACTTTCCTGAAAGTATTCGCCATATGAAGGAGGTAGAGTTTATTAGACTAGAACAAAACAACATGATGGTGTCCCAATACGAGACGAAGTTCACAGAGTTATCCAAGTTTGCACCTCATTTGGTAGAGAATGAGGAACGAATGACAAGGATGTTTCTGAGAGGTTTAAAACCCGAGATTCGGCAATATCTTATCTCTCATAAATTTTCTTTATATTTAGATGTTGTCAATGTATTCAATTATTAGAACGAGATAATGAAAGTACGTTCAACCAAGGGACCGCAACTGTGTTCATACCGGCAAGGGCGAAGTCATCGGAGCAATGAAAATCAGCGGAGAGGAAAACATTCAGACAAAAGCGGTAACCACTCTGGTGGTAATCGTGGCCATGAAAATAGAAGAAGCGAGCCGGGGGGGAGATTTTAAAAGAGGAGATTCAATAATGACAATATGAAAGACGTCAAAGACCGTAAGGAACCGGTTCCAAGGGAGGAGAACGACCACCCATCATATGCTATAAGTCAAGAAAAGAAGGACATATCACCAAACCGCCTACAATAGCTTTAAGGTATGTTATAATCATGGAATAGAAGGACATATCGCTCGAGATTGCACCAGCGCGAAACCAAGTCCAATGGGGATGGTGACTCAAAAGGTCGTCCCAGAAAAGTCAAAGTCAACTATTTCTCGGAAGAGCGTTTGTCGTGATCGGTCAACATGCGAGGAACCCAAACGAGGTGATCGGGGTAAGTTAATCATAAATTCATGCGAAGTTTATACATTACTTGATACCGGTGCTACCCATTCATTTATCTCTCTCGCCAGGCTCAACGCTTAAACTTGACTCGGAGAAATTAGACTTTGACCTATCTCAGGGAAACTCATTAGAAAAACTTTCATCACATCCACTCGCTTATAAATCTTGTTTGATCCAAGTTGGCACCATCACATTACCCGCTGACCTTATCTCTTTAAAGATACCTGCATTTGACGTGATTTTAGGGATTGATTGGTTAACTACTCATCATGCCAAAATTGATTGTTTTCATAAGGTTGTTAGTTGTCATATTCCTAATCAACCTGTTGTTTGAATTCAAGCAACTAAACCATTAAAATCAATCACTGTCATATCAAGTCATAAAGCTATTCGTTTATTGAAAAACGGATGTCAAGCTTTCTTAACCCATGTTATGGATTTGAATAAAGAGACATCAGATTTGAATAATATTCCTGTTGTTATTGACTTTTCTGACGTATTTCCTAAAAAACTTTCCGGTCTACCCCCAGAACGTGAAGTTGAATTCTTTATTGACCTTGAACCTGGTACAAAGCCCATTTCTAAAACCCCTTATCGAATGGCTCTATTGAACTTCGAGTTAAAGGTCCAACTACGGAGGAGTTTTGGACATCGGTTTCATTCGTCCCCAGTACATCTCCTTGGGGTGCTCCTGCTTTATTTGTAAAGAAGAAATACTAAGTATGCGAATTTGTATTGACTATCGAGAATTGAACCATGTCACCATCAAGAATAGGTATCCTCTACCTCGCATTGATGACCTGTTTGACCAGTTGCAAGGAGCACAATTCTTTTCAAAAATCGATCTTCGTTCTGGATATCATCACCGAAGGTTAAAATCGAGGATATTTCAAGATCGCCTTCGTAACTCCTAAAGACGAGCATTATGAATTCCTAGTCATGTCCTTTCGATTGACTAATGCTCCTGCGGCTTTCATGGATATGATGAACCGAGTATTCACGGAATATTTGGATCAGTTCGTTGTTGTCTTTATTGATGACATCCTCATATATTCTAAAAGCCGTGAAGATCATGAGCACCATTTGAAGCTGGTACTATAAAGGCTTCGTGATAACAAGCTATATGCCAAGCTGAAGAAATGCGAGTTCTGGCTTGAGGAAGTAGCATTCCTTGGGCACGTGGTGTCAAAACATGGAGTATCTGTTGACCCGACGAAGATTGAAGCAATACAAAGTTGGGAGCAACCGAAATCGGTGACCGAAGTACGTAGCTTTTTGGGCTTAGCTGGCTATTATCGGAGATTTGTGGAAGGATTTTCTAGAATCGCTACTCCGTTAACTCAGCTGACTCGTAAAGATAAAAAATTTGTATGGAGCAAGGAATGCGAGAAGAGTTTCCAAGATCTCAAGAGGAGACTCATTTCTAAGACTGCTTCGACAATACCATCCGGCACTTGCGGATGGATTTGTTATCTACAATGATGCTTGGGCATGGGGTTAGGATGTGTTCTCATGCAACGTGGGAAAGTCATAGCCTATGCCTCGCGATAACTTAAAGAATATGAGAGGAATTATCCTACTCATGATCTAGAGTTAGCAAGCATTGCTTTTCTTTTCGCTTAAAGATCCGGAGGCACTATCTATATGGGGAGAAAGTGGAGATATATTCGCACCATAAAAGACTCAAATATTTCTTCACCCAAAAGAACTCAACACGCTAAGAACGACGCTGGCTCGAAATGCTGAAAAGACTACGACCATACCATTCAATACCATCCCGAAAAGCGAACGTGGTAGCTGACGCATTAAGTAGAAGATCTTATGCAGGAACGAGTGCGATGTTGTCGACATAAAGGCCCATTTTGTGTGATTTACAAAAGTTGAAGATAGAATTCAAGACTCCGGGGACCCATGCGATGATGTCAAATATACGCATAAAACTGACTTTAATCGAAAAAGTTAAAGTTGCTCAAGCCATAGATCTTGAGCTGATGCGTATTAAGAAGAAGGTACAAGAAGGTACTATTCCAGAAGCAAGAATCGATGACGAAGGAATACTTCGAGTCCACTCCAGACTTTGTGTTCCTAACGATTCTGACTTGAAGCATAGAATCATGATGGAGGCACACAACACACCGTTTGAAATCCATCCTGGGAGTACCAAAATGTATCATGATCTTCGACATTCATTTTGGTAGAACAATATGAAGAGAGAGATTGCAAAGTTTATCTCAAGGTGTTTAACTTGTCAACGTGTAAAGACGGAGCATCAAGTGCCAAAGGGTCCATTGCAACCACTTGAGATTCCGAAATGGAAGTGGGAACACATTACTATGGATTTCATTACGGGTCTTTCCACGGTTTCTCAAGGCATAAATGTTATTTGGGTTATTGTTGATAGATTAACCAAGTCTGCCCATTTCTTGCCTATACTGGAGACTTATTCCCTTGAACGTCTTGCTCACATGTACGTAGATGAGATTGTGAGATTGCATGGCATGCCAGTATCCATAGTTTCGGATCGTCACCCAAGATTCACTTCAAGATTTTGGGTTAGCTTGCAAAAAGCTATGGGCACGGATGTACAATTTAGTTCGGCATACCATCCTCAAACGGACGAACAATCAAAGAGGACTATTCAAACTCTTGAAGATCTATTAAGACTTTATGTCCAAGATTTCAAAGGGAGTTGGGATAAGTACCTACCATTGGTGGAATTCTCCTACAACAACAGTTATCAGGCAAGTATAGGTGTGGCTCCATTTGAAGCATTATATGGACTAAGTGTCGCTTCTCCAAAGGTTTGGGATGAGGTAGGTGCAACAACATTATTCTGGACCAGAGTTGGTACGACATTACTACGAAAAGATCCAAATGATTCGACAACGATACAAAACAACATAGATCGATAAAAGAGTTATGCGGATCTTCATCGAAAGGACGTGGAGTTTAGTATCGGGGATCATGTATTGTTGCATGTGGCTCCATGGAAGGGGAGTTACAAGATTTGGGAAGAAAGAAAAGCTCAATCCATGATTTATTGGTCCATTTCGATTCTTGACCGAGTAGGAAATGTGGCCTATAGACTCGCGTTACCTCCAAGTATGTCTCGTGTTCATAATGTTTTTCACGTATCCGTGCTTCATAAATATGTGAAAGACCCGAACCACATTATTGAGTTAGAACCAGACGAGATAGCCGAAGATTTAACATACAAGGAGATACCTGTCAAGATCTTGGATAGGAAAGAGCATGTCCTACGCACAAAGGTCATACCACAAGTTAAAGTTTTGTAGAGGAACCATGCTATTGAAGAAATGACCTGGGAGTTGGAAACGGAAATGAAAGCAAGGTATCCTGACCTTTCGAAACACCGGGTACGTACGTCAATTTCGAGGACGAAATTTCATAAGGAGGGGAGGTTGTAAGACCCCAACTTATTACTAATGAAATTAAATTTCCTCTATTTATCATTTTGAAATAGTAAGGGTTGATTTGATTAATGTGATTACTTATGGGTAAAATGCGCAAATATTGCAAATAAGCAAGTGGTTATAAAATATTCATTTTATCGGAGAATATTCGTTTGGTCGTGGAATATTCTTGTTATCGGGGAATATTCATACGACGGCTCAGCCTTGTGTGAGCCCCATAATGGAAAGCGATTGGATGAAGAAAACGACAAGTATAAGTTGTTTATAAATAACTACAGCGTAGTTATTCACAAGTTAACACCGCTGGAATACCCTATGGTTAAAACACTAATAATAATACGCTGTTGCATTACAAGAAGATACCAGTATTGCACCAATTATTGATTCTTACGTAAGAAGGCACTACTCAATAATTGTTACAAATAATTATCGCTCAAAGATTTTATTTTATTGGTTCAATAATTGCTGCGTTGATATATTATATTATCGTTGTTTCAATAATTGTCACTACACAAGATTTTCCATTATCGGCTAATAATTCATATTATCCTAATAATATTATTAGATAACATTATTGGAAATGTCTAGAAAGTTACGCCTAAGGAGAGGTTTGGTCACCTAATTGCGCCGCCAAGAAGGAGAAATCCTTATCGAAAGCCCCTTTCCTCGAACCGCACAGTTATCGATAATATGATTCTATAATATTATTTGTGAATAATTAATTATTGATTTATATGATGAGAAAAATATTCATTTTATGTGGATATAGATGAAGAAAATTTTTAAAGTAACAATTGTTGAAAATCGATATTTTATCTTTTCTAATAAAATAATATTTTATTATATTATTATAATATAATAATGATGATATTTTTACAATGAATGTGGGATATATGAGTATATGAGGAGGAAGCGTATTTTTGTTGCAAAAGTTATTTGAAACATGTTAAACATGTCTGTGGGCCCATTTCTTGATTGAAATTTGATTATAGCCTGTAAAATCGTCCGTTTGTGGATTTCGGTCAATTTCTATTTGGAATTTGGAAAAAATTTCTTCTGCAAAGTTGTAGAGAATGGAATTTCCTATAGAGAAACACAAGATTCGAATTTTCTGATAAAAGGGCTATTTATTATGAATTATTGAAGTTCTGAAGTTCCGGAATAATTAATTTTGTAAGTTTAAAATATTTTAATTCACAAAAACGTTTTTTTTGTGATGTAGGCTACTTGAGTGGCTGATCTTTGACTGAAATATTGGGCGTAGAGAATTTAATATATATATATTAATATTATATTAAATTTTCTGCTTTGGTGTTCTAAGCATTTTCCTATAAATAGGGTGCTTAGGTTAGAATTGAAAATCACACCAGAAATTAAAGATTTCTCTCTCGATATATTCAGTGTATTTTTGTGAGTATTTTAGTACCTTGAGTATTACTATACGGTGCAAGTTCTTTCAGCACTATATCCAGTATTCTAGTTAGAAGTATTATCCTTTTGAGGTAAGGGATGTTATTTTCTTCGTAGTGATATTATTTCTTCAATATCATTATGTCGAAATATTGGTTGGAACTTTTTATCAAATTTAGAACTTTTTCATGTCGGAGTTACTATTCATGAGTTACTATTCACGAAGCATGATGATTTTATTTTTTTGTGAAATTTCTATCTTTTAGTGTCGGAGTTACTATTCACGTATACAACACTATTCACGTATACAATATTATTCACGAATACGACACTATTCACCGAAAAATGAAATTTTCGCTTATCGTCCAAAATATTTATTATGGATACTAGCTTTGATTGTATCCATGTTTTGATCATTCTTGAATTTTACTCCACTATGATTATTTATGAGGTATTTTTGGACTTGGAATAGCTGAAATACGAATCCTTAATATTTATTCTTCTTTTGCTTCACCGGATTCGCTTTTCTTTAAAATATTTTTCATCATCCTCCTCATCCTAAATGATGATATAATTGAATATCTTTTGGCCCAGAGTGCAAAAAGATTAATGATTTTTTGATGAATATCTTTGGTAGTGCAGCAAAGATGAACAGTGTTTAGATGAACATGACTAATCGATGAATATCTTTGGCCTCAGAGTGCAAAGATGAATATTTAATTCGAGATATATATTGATTGATGTTACAGGATAAAATATCGACGATGAACTTTTAAATTCATATATAGAAGATAGTAGTTTGCATTCTCTACTTAACTCTTCTAATGAATTATTATTTTCATTTGCGAATATTGATTTAAAACTTGTTGTCTATTGTATTCTATTAGATTTTTCCTCCTGTTGAGGACTAACGATAATTTGTTTTATATTATCTTAGTCATAATGTTCTTTATCGGGCTAGTTGAGCTCACCATTTTCCTTGTTCTTCCATTTTTCTTCTCGTAGTTTTAGAATGTAGCGAGTACTAGTCTAGGGTGTGGAATGATGGTTCTAGAAGTGGTTTTAGTAGTCCTCACCATTTTTGTAAAATAATGTATCAATAATTGTAATGAGGACTTATTTGAGTGTGGATATTGTCTAGATGACAATATTTGTTTTTAAACTCACAATTTAAGTGTTGTCGTATTTTACACGACAATTGTATTAATAAAGTTGTAGTTGTTTCTGTACCATGTATTTGGCGACTCAGAATGGGTGTTGTATACCTATTTTGGGGGCGTCACAGGGATATTCTTGAAGAAAACTTTTACTATTTTCTACACTCAAACCTTCCTAAAACTCGAAAGAAATACACTCAATATTATAGAAGAAGAATTCTCTGATTCTGGTGTGATTTTTAATTCTAACTAAGCATTCTATTTATAGGAGAATGGAAAGGATACTATTTAGAAAAATTTATAACGGACTGCATAGTACAATCACGGGCGCCGAATCCTTCGGCTGATTTTCAGAAAAAATTTGATTACTATGCAGCACTATGCAATAAAATATTCTAATAAAATAAAAACTTTAAATAAAATATAATATATTATATTTATAATCTAATAAAACAAAACTTATATAATATATATATATATATATATATATATATATATATATATATACCCCGACTTTTCAATTCCTTCCCCACCCCCGACATCTTAATTTTTCTCCCACCCCAATTCATTTTTCTTACGTGGGCCCCACCTTTTATTATATATATAAACTGAACAACCTTTTATCGATTATTTTAGAAAATGGGTAAATGTGGGTCCAAATAATAAACAATATTTACAACATAAAAATCCCCTCAATATTTTTAACAACATTTATTCATCATTATTATAACTCGCAATATTAACAACTAGATCATTTCCAGGAAAGAGAGGGCTTTCCGATAAAGATTTCTCCCTATTGGCGCGTATTTAGATGACCTAACCCCTTTCCTCGACAGAACTTTCTAGGCATTATTAATTATGCAAATAGTAATATGAATAACTTGTCATCTCAATTATTGATTTAATAATATATAAAATATTGACAATAATTGAATCAATTAACATGAGATACTATGCAGTAATTACTGTAGCAATAATTGAATAAAACTGAGTGACTTCTCACGTAAGCATCAATAATCAATATTGTGTGCTACTATGCAACCACGCGTATTACTGTACTTTTAACACCGATTATTTTAACAGTTAACGGTAAAACTTTTGCCGTTATTTTTATAAAAAGATATTTCTGTCATTTTCTAACTCCGACAATAATTTTGTTGTGGGGTCCACAAATAATTGTGTCGTCGTACTAATATTCCCTGTTAAAACGAATATTCCCCGACCAATCGAATATTTTATAAAAACTTGCTTACTTTGCAAAATTTATAAATATTACTCACAACTATAACATTATAACAAATTTACACCTTAATATTCAAAAATGTTATTTATAGAAAAAAACATCTTTATTCATAAAAGTTGGGGTCTTACAACCTCCCCTTCTTATGAAATTTTGTCCTCGAAATTAGGGTACGTACCTGGTATGTTGAAGAGGTTAGGATACCTTGATTTCATTTCAGATTCTAATTCCCAGGTCATTTCCTCAACATCGTGGTTTCTCCACAAAACCTTGACTTGAGGTATAACCTTGGAACGTAGAATACGTTCCTTCTTATCCAAGATTTTAACAGGTACCTCTTCATAAGTTAAATCTTCCGCTATTTCGTCCAGTTCTAACTCAATAATGTGGTTTGGATCTTCCACATATTTACGTAACATGGATATTTGAAAAACGTTATGAACACGAGACATACTTGGTGGTAAGGCGAGTCTATAGGCCACAGTTCCTACTCAATCGAGGATTTCGAATGGGCCAATGAATCGAGGATTGAGCTTTTCTCTCTTTCCAAATCTTGTAACTCCTTTCCATAGAGCAACACATAACAACAAATGTTCTCCAACATTGAATTCCACGTCCTTCCGGTGAAGATCAACATAACTCTTTTGTCGATCTTGTGACGTTTTTATACGTTGTCGGATCATTTGAATCTTTTCCGTTGTCATGCATACCAATTTCGGTCCCAACAATATTACTTCACCCACTTCATCCCAACATACTGGAGAACGACACTTTCTTCCATACAACGCCTCAAATAGAGTCATGCCGATACTTACTTGATAACTGTTGTTGTAGGAGAATTCCACTAATGGCAAGAACTTGTCCAAACTTCCTTTGAAGTCAAGAACACAGAGTCTTAATAAATCTTCCAGAGTTTGAATAGTCCTCTCTAAATGTCCGTCCGTTTGAGGATGATATGCCGAATTAATCGTAAATCCGTGACAATAGCTTTTTGCAAACTAACCCAAAATCATGAAGTGAATCTTGGGTCTCGATCAGAAACTATTGATACTGGCATACCATGCAGTCTTACAATCTCATTTATGCACATACGAGCAAGACGTTCAAGTGTATAAGTTTCTCGTATAGATAAGAAATGAGCAGACTTGGTCAATCTATCAATAATGACCCAAATTGCATCTATGCCTTGAGAAACCTTAGGAAGACCAGTAACGAAATCCATGGTAATGTGCTCCCACTTCTATTCTGGAATTTCAGGTGGTTGCAGTGGAACTTTTGGCACTTGATGCTACGCCTTAACTCGTTGACAAGTTAGACACCTTGAGATAAACTATGAATGTGACGCCCCCAAATTCGGGTATCTTCCAACCCGACAGATGGTGATACACGGTGCTACAGTTCACACAAACATTCAATTGAAATGCCTCAAAAGAACGAATATGTCTTCTATATATTCAAAATAATATTAACATTTTCTCAGGTTCTTTATAACCGTTACATTTGTCCTTGTCATAATATCAAATATTATTTTTACAAAACTATACTATTACATAAGTAATCTCACTAAGGCTTTCTTCGCTTTCCCTTTATCCTCGCTCGATCCATCCGTCTGCTCGACTTAATGCATTCATATGGTTCAAGCAAGAGTGAGTCTAACTAGCTCAGCAAGTACAACAAATCTAATAAACTAGCATGCTTGAAACATAGGAATTGTATATCTTCAATAACTGAACAATAGTTACGAAGTACTATCGATGATTCAAAATAGCACTTCTTTTCATTCAAAACGTTTTACAACAACAATATTCAGTAAAACATCAATTCCGGTCCAAGACCATGAGCATTTCACAAGTACTTTGAAAAGGACATCCCGACACTAAGTCCGTAAGTCTGGCATAGCTTACGAGCACGTCTAGGTGATCAGCCTATAGTACTCTATGTTGATCAACACTACATTCATTAAACATGTATGCGTTTAAGTTATGGCAATCTCACGTGCCTGTCGTTTGATGACAAAACAATTTAGCATACTTAGTCTCTTTTTGAAAACCACCACAATATTAGTTTGGTAAATCCTTGTCAATACTTGAGAGATTATAAGAAACCCAACATAGCATAAGTCTAGCCGAAAGAATTGGCTTTGACTTCATCAGATATTAACTCATGTGAAGAATACATGAATCACAAATCTTGTCCAGATCGAACTGGAGCAAGGGTTAGTGTACTTGCCTTTAGCGTCTGCTTATAGATATAACACGTGCACTTTAAGTCTTTAAGGTCTCTACAGTAGATGATAACATCACATAGCACATTAGGTCATTAATAATCATACATGGTTCCTAAAGAATCTTACCCTACTTCTCAATCTAATTACATACTAGATTTGTTATTATTGGTTCCGGCTTTCCTTTACGTCATTCTTACGTTCACATGCAACTGACTTTCTTTAACCTTGAGTAATCATACTTAAGGCTCAAATACGTCTCAACAATGTTACATTAAGATCCTTAGTTAAGTGTTAATCATTTACTATTCATGCTCAACATGTAAACATTCTTTACTATCTAGGTTTTAAAGTCAATGGCGTTATGGGTACGCTACTTATTCTTCTCTCGTGTCGCCATTTAACGACGTCATATGTTAGGCTAAGAAACCAGACTCATTGCATGCCATGAAGTCCCTTCATTATAGGTCGTATTGCATGCTACATTTTCGTAATGGAGACCATTTTGGCCAAGCTGGCATGGGACATTTTCCTCGGGAAATATCATGCGATGACAATTATTAAAACAACAATAATATAAAATATCAACATAGCAATTATTGAATCAATAAAATAAAATATTGAACAGTAATTACTGTAACAATTATTGAGTAATGCCTTCTTACGTAAGAATCAATAATTGGTGCAATACTGTAGCCATCGCGTAACATCGCAGACATCGCTTTTGTAACCACCGTGTTTCTAACAAAGGTTAATTGAGTAATAACTACTTGCTGCTTATTTATAAAAAACTCATACTAGTCGTTTTCTTCATCCAATCACTTTTTGTTATATGGCCTACAAAAGGCTGCGTCGTCGTACGGATATTCCCCGACAGCAAGAATATTCCACGATCAAACAAATATTCTCCGACAACCATGAATATTTTATAATCACTTGCTTATTTAAAATATTTACGCATTTTAGCCATAACTAACCACATTAATCAAATCAACCCCTTACTATTTCAAAATAATAAATAGAGAAAATTCCATTTTATTCATTAAAGTTAGGGTCTTATGTGATGTCCCCAAAATAGGTATACATCACCCATCTTGGGTCGCCAAATACATGGTACTGAATACAAATACAAACTTAATTATACAACATCAGCTGAGAGTTTTTACATGAATATTGTATTCTAGACAATATCCAAACTCAAATGGAGTCCTCATTACATTTATTGTCACACTATTTTATAGAATAGTGAGGACTACTATAACACCATCTCGGACCATCACTCCGTTCACCGACTAGTTCTCGCTTCACGCTCTCATTTCCTCAAGAGAACAAAATGAAAGCAAAAGGGTGAGCTCAACTAGCCCAAAGAAGAAATATTATGACTAAGATAATGCGTAATAAGTTATCATTAGCCTTCAACAATGTTAAACCGATAGAATATAATGAACAACAAGTTTAATCTGCAAATGAACAAACAATCCATTATAAGAGTCAAGTAGAGCATGATATTTACTATCTTCTATGATTTAAAAGTTTTTCATCAACTTTATTCTTGAGACTCAAACAATAAATAAACCACATCATCGAATCATCCCTGCACCACGGCCAAGGATATTCATGTAATCATCAATGGTCATGATTATACTAAATAATCCCTGGTCATAATCATACTAACAACTGTCCATCAATGCACTATAGGCCAATAAGGACTTTTACCACATCATTTGTAACATTACGGGTCATGATTATATCGAATGATCCCTGGTTATAATCATACCAATCAACAGTCCATCTATGCAAGTAAGCCAAAGATGACTTTCATTACAATATAAGCATGAGGATGATGATAATGATATAAGAATTCAATTAAAAGAAACAAAGGATAAATTTTTAAAGATCTATAATTTAATTTATCCAGAATTCAATAATGTTCAAATTGTCAACATGATACTACTTTGAGGAGTAAAATTAAATAATGATATTATATCAAATGTGATTTGGACTGAAAAGAAATTAATTTTTGTCATAAATAGTACTACGGGTGAATAGTACTCCGTGAATAGTACTTTGGGAATAGTACCTCGTTAATAGTACTTTGTGAATAGTACTTTATGAATAGTACTTTGTGAATAGTACTTTTATGAATAGTACCGTATAAATGAATAGTACTCATGGATATTACTCTGGCATAAAAAGCTTTAAATTTAACAAGAATGTCCAGAAAATATCCTTGTGAAACTATACTAGATGAAGCACAAATTTCAAGGATATTCTACTAATTTCACGGAGTATAGAAGCAATACTTTAACAAAATGAGGGTATAATTAGGAATACGAGATGAAATAATATTACTCACATACTACAGAGTATGAAAGAAAATATTATTCCTTATGAATACTGAACAAAAATAATATTCAACTCTATTCCGGAAGCAAGAATCGATGAAGAAGGAATACTACGAGTCAACTCTAGACTTTGTGTTCCTAACGACCCTGATTTGAAGTACAAAATCATGATGGAGGCGTACAACACACCGTTTGCAATCCATCTTGGGAGTACCAAAATGTATCATGATCTTCGATGTGACGCCCCCAAAATAGGTATACATCACCTATTCTCGAGTCAAAATCAAATACATGGTATGTAATACAAATACAACTTAATTATACAACCGTGCGTAAAGTAATTACAAAACATAAGTCGTGAGTTTTAATACAAATATTATCGCCTGCACAATATTCAAACTCAAATTCAATATTATTACATTTATTTTCCACTATTTCACCGAATAAGAGGACTACTAATGCTATCATCCGTCCGCTACCCGCTCCCCGACTAGTCCTCGCTACGCTCTCATTTCCGAAGAGAACAATAAAAGTAAAAGGGTGAGTTCAACTAGCCCAAAGAGAAAATATTATGACTAAGATAATGCGTAATATATTATCGTTAGCCTTCAACAAAGATTTAAACCGATACAATATAACAACCATCAAGTTTAATCTGCGTGAGAACAAGCAATCCATTAAAAGAGTCAAGTAGAGAATAAAATCTACTATCTTTTATGATTTAAAAGGTTTTTCATCACTTTTATCACGGACTCAAATTTTAATAAATAATTCACATCATCGAATCACCCCGCACTACTACCAAGGATATTCTTTAAGATCACGACCACAATTATCCATGCACTACGGGCCAAGAATATTTGTGTATTCAATAATGGTCATGATCATGCCAACAACCATTCCATCAATTCACTACGCCAATGAGGACTTTTACCACATCATTTGTAACATTACTACCATGATTACAATCAATAATCCTCGTCATAATCATACCAAGTCCATTTATGCACTATAGGCAATGATGACTTTTAAACAAAATATAAACATGAGGATGATGACAATGATATAAGAATTCAATAAAACAAGTTCAAGAATTATTTTATCCAGATCTAATAACGCCTAAATTATCAACATGATATCGCTTTGTAGAGTAAAAATTCAAGAATGTTCGTAAGAATATTTCCATGAAAAGATATCGGATGAAGCGCAAATATCAAGGATATTCCACTAATTTCATGGAGTATGTAAGTCAAAACTTTAACCAACCGAGTATAATAAGGAATGGAATAACAAAACAAATCACCAGCATGCGATGCATCACCAGCAGGCGAAAGTTATTCCAATGTAATAATAAAGACGGAATCGTGTTCCCAGAAAACGCATGCATGACGGTGATATTCCAATGTATAATAAAGACGGAATCAGTCCCGTAAAATGCATGTATATGATGTTCCAACAGATTGATAAAGAATGGAACAATGTAAGAATTTCACCAAGTATAGGTAGCTCAGCGATATAAAGTTATTCCAACAAAGATAATAAAGAATGGAATAACAAAATTTCTATTCATAGATAAGAAAGAAATAATACTCCCTACCTTAGAAAAACTGGATATTGGAATAGTGAGGTAGCAGACTTCTCTTCTTCTTTCTATAATTTCTCTTTATAATAATCGCTCTAAAGCTTTTGTGAATTAGTGAGAAATGAAGGAAGAATGAGCTTTTATTTATAGAAAAATATAGTTTCGATAATCGACACGTTTGGGGCTCGAAAAATTACAAGACAATACCTCCAACTTTTTCTTTATTTTAATTTAGTCATGGAAGTATTATCAAACTTGCACCACCTCCCCCTAATAGTAAATAATGTGATTCAATAGTAAATTATGTGAATCAATAGTTCTGATATGTGAAAATACGAATTACAAGATAAGACTCCATCTATACCTCCATTTTTAACTTAGTCATGCAAGTATTATCACCTTCGCACCAACTCCCCCTAATAGTAACAAGAATGTGAAACAATAGTATACACATGTGAACAAATAGTTATAATCATGTGAAATAATAGCAATCAATTGCTCATTTATCCTAAGTTAAATACCCGATCGGTCAATATAACCTCCAGGACATCAATTATTATCAAATAATTGTCGATTTTCACTAACACAAATAATTCCAACACAATGAAACTATTTTTATCAAAATATAAATTTTGAAATTTCAAGTTTGATTTTTCCCAAAAAAAAGTCAATCTGTTGACTTTTTCGACCAAATAGTGAATTCGAAAATTTTGTGTTTATAGACTATTTTACTAATTTCATCGTTACTTTTACAAATATCACGTCCGCGTCTCCAAATTCAACTCCTAACACAACTTTAATTTTAATAACATTCATCATTAATATTATAACTCACAATATTTATCAACCAGTCGCTCCCAAGAAAGAGGGCTTTCCAATAAGGATTTCTCCTATCATTGCGCAGTAATTAGTGACCATACCTCTCCTCGATGTAACTTCTAGACATTGTAAATATTGCAATTTAATAATATAAATAACTTTATCGTCTCAATTATTGATTTAATAAAATAACATATAATGCGAGATGATACTATGATAATAAATCGAATCAATAATATGAGAGATATGATGCAAAGAATTACTATAGCAATAATTGAGTATAATTGAGTGACTTCTCACGTAAGCATCAATAATCAATACCTTGTGCTACTATACAACCACGCCATTCATCGCATTTTTTACTACCGAAGTAGTTCAACAGCTTAACGGTAAAACTTCCACCGTTATTTTCATAAAAAATATTTTTGTCGCTTTCTCAATCCGACAATAATTTCGTTGTGGGGTCCACCAATGATTGTGTCGTTGCATTTAATATTCCTCGTTAAAACGAATATTCTCCCACCAATCGAATATTATATAACAACTTCGTGATTTTGCAAAATTTGTAAATATTACCCACAACTATAACATTATATCAAATCCACACCATAATATTCAAAAATATATTTCGAGAAAATTTAATCTTTATTCAAAAAGTTGGGGTCTTACATTCGACATAAATTTTGGTGGAGCAATATAAAGAGAGAGATAGCGGAGTTTATCTCAAGGTGTCTAACTTGTCAACGAGTCAAGGCAGAGCATCAAGTGCCAAAAGGTCCATTACAACCACTTGAAATTCCAGAATGGAAGTGGGAGCACATTACCATGGATTTCGTTACTGGTCTTCCCAAGGTTTCTCAAGGCATAGATGCGATTTGGGTCATTATTGATAGATTGACCAAGTCTGATCATTTCTTCCCGATATGAGAAACTTATACACTTGAACGTCTTGCTCGTATGTACATAAACGAGATTGTAAGATTGCATGGTATGCCAATATTTATAGTATCTGGTCGAGACCTAAGATTCACTTCAAGATTTTGGGTTAGTTTACAAAAAGCTATGGGCACGGATTTACGATTCAGTTCGGCATATCATCCTCAAACGGACAGGCAGTTGGAGAGGACTATTCAAACTCTTAAAGATCTATTAAGACTCTGTGTCCTTGACTTCAAGGGAAGTTGGGACAAATTCTTACCATTGGTGGAGTTTTCCTATAACAACAGTTATCAAGCAAGTATTGGCATGGTTCAATTTGAGGCGTTGTATAAAAGAAAGTGTCGTTCACCAGTATGCTGGGATGAGGTGGGTGAAGCAACGTTGTTGGGACCGGAGTTGGTACGTATGACTACGGAAAAGATTCAAACGATCCGACAATGTATAAAAACCTTACAAGATCGACAAAAGAGTTATGCTGATCTTCATCGAAAAGACGTGGAATTCAATATTGGAGATCATGTGTTGTTACGTGTTGCTCCATAAAAAGGAGTTACGAGATTTGGAAAGAGAGGAAAGCTCAATCCTCGATTCATTGGCCCATTTGTAATCCTCGGTCGAGTAGGAACTGTAGCCTATAAACTCGTCTTACCGCCAAGTATGTCTTATGTTCATAATATTTTTCACATATCTATGTTACGTGAATATATGAAATACCCGAACCACATTATTGAATTAAAACCAGACGAGATAGCGGAAGATTTAACGTATGAAGAGTTACCTGTTAAAATCTTGGATAAGAAGGATCATATTCTACGCTCCAAGGTTATACCTCAAGTCAAAGTTTTGTGGAGAAACCACGATTTTTAGGAAATGACGTGGGAGTTAGAATCTGAAATAAAGTCAAAGTATCCTCACCTCTTTGACATACCAGGTACGCACCATAATTTCGAGGACGAAATTTCATATGAATGGGAGGTTCTAAGACCCCAACTTTTATGAATAAAGATTAATTTTTCTCGAAATATATTTTTGAATATTATGGTGTGGATATGATATAATTTTATTGTAAGACCCCAACTTTTATGAATAAAGATTAATTTTTCTCTAAATATATTTTTAATATTATGGTGTGGATTGGATATAATGTTATAGTTGTGGGTATTATTTACAAATTTTGCAAAGTAAGCAAGCGGTTATATAATATTCGATTGGTTGGAGAATATTCGTTTTAACAGAAAATATTCGTACAACGGCACAATCATTGGTGGACCCCACAACAGAAGTATTGTCGTAGTTAGAAAATGACAGAATTATCTTTTTATAAAAGTAATGGCGAAAGTTTTACCGTTAAACTGTTGAACTACCCGATGGTAAAAGTACAGTAATACGCTTGGTTGCATAGTAGCACACGGTATTGATTATTGATGATTACGTGAGAAGTCACTCAGTTATACTCAATTGTTGCTACAGTAATTGCTGCATAATATCTCTCATATTATTGATTCAATTAGTGTCACAGTATCATCTGCATAATATTTTATAGTATTAAATCAATAATTGAGACTGCCGTTATTATTCATATTATTATTTGCAATATTGACAATGTCTAGAAAGTTCTCACAAGGAGAGGTTTGGTCACCTAATTGTGCTCCAACAGAGAGAAATCCTTATCTGAAAGCCCCTCTTCCCGGGAATGATCTCGTTGTTAAATATCATGGAGAGTTATAATATTAATGATGAATAAGTTCGTGTTGATTAAAGATGAAATTGATATCCATTGTGTGTGGATTATTACTGTTAGTGGAAATCGACATCTATTTCGATAATAATTGATGTTTGGAGGTTATATTGACAAATTGGGTAAATAATTGGATAAATGAGTAATTAATTGCTATTAATTCACATGCTTATAACTATTTATTCACATGTGTGTACTATTGATTCACATGCATGACTATTAGGGGAGGTGGTGCAAGTTTGATAATATTTGCAGGACTAAATTAAAAATAAAGGAAAAGATGAAGGTATTATACTATAATATTTTGAGCCCCAAAACGTGCAATTATCGAAACTATGTTTTCCTATAAATAGAAGCTCATTCTTCTTTCATTCTCACCAATTCACTAAGACTCATAAGAGCATTTATAGAAAGAGAAGCTATAGAGAGAGAAGCTTTGGAGAGAAAGTAGAAGAGAAGTCTGTTACATCACAATTCTAGTATCCAGTCTTCTTCTGAGGTAAGTGATATTATTTTGTTCAGTATTCATAGGAATAATATTTTCTTCCATACTCTGTAGTATGCAAGTAATATTATTTCGTCTCGTATTCCTGATTATACCCTCATTTTGTTAAAGTATTGCTTCTATACTCCCTGAAATTATTAGAATATTCTTGAAATTTGTGCTTCATCTAGTATCGTTTTACAAGGATATTTTCTGCACATTCTTGTTAAATTTTAAGCTTTTCATGTCGGAGTACTATCCATGAGTAGTATTCATTTTTACGGTACTATTCACAAAGTACTATTCACTCGGGTATTATTCACCCGAGAAATTATTCATGACAAAAATTGATTTCTTTGTTGTCCAAATCATTTTTGATACAATATTATTCTTGAATTTTACTCCACAAAGCAGTATCATGTTGACAATTTGGACATTATTGAATTCTGGATAAATTAAGTTATAAATCTTTAAAAATATATCCTTTGCTTTATTTTAATTGAATTCTTATATCATTGTCGTCATTCTCATGCTTATATTGTGATAAAATTCATTTGTGGCTTACGTGCATAGATATACTATTGATTGGTATGATTATAACTAGGAATTATTCGGTATAATCATGACCGTAATGTTACAAATGATGTGGTAAAAATCCTCATTGGCCTGTAGTGCATTGATGGACAGTTGTTGGTATGATTATGACCAGGGATTATTCGGTATAATCATGACCATTGATGATTACATGAATATCCTTGGCCCGTAGTGCAGGGATGATTTGATGATGTGGTTTATTTATTAAGCTAAGGCTCAGCGATAAAATTGATGATAAACTTTTTAAATCATAGACGATAGTAGATATCATGCTTTACTTGACTCTTCTAATGGATTGCTTGTTCCACTGCAGTTAAACTTGATGTTTATTATATTTTATCAGTTTAACATTGTTGAAGGCTAACGATAATTTATTCTGCATTATCTTAGTCATAATATTTCTTACTGGGCTAGTTGAGCTCACCCTTTGTTTTCATTGTTCTTTTCAGGAAATGAGAATATAACTGGGACTAGTCGGGGAACGGTGTGACGGTCCAGATGTTTGCATTAGTAGTCCTCACTATTCAATGAAATAGTGTGATAATGAATGTATTGAGGACTCCATTTGAGTTTGAATACTGTCTAGAAGACAATATTCGTACTAAAACTCTCAGCTTATGTTTTATCGTATTTTACATGATAGTTGAATAATTAAGTTGTATTTGGAATTTTGTACCATGTATTTGGCGACTCAGAATGGGTGATGTATACCTATTTTGGGGTTGTCACGGTTGGTATCAAAGCTTAGGGATATGATCTCTTGCTGAGATGTGAGACTAGAACTAGGAGGGGAGAGACGAGAAATTCCTTTGCTAGTATGACCTAACTAAGTTTATTTGGTATTTATTTGGTCGGTCAGAGTATAGGGATAATATGTGACATGCCAATTAACCCTTGTTTTGTAGCAGTATTTGAAAATGGCATCCAAAAATGTTGAGATAAGCAATGAAGCACATGAAACCATTGAGTCACCAACGATCAATACCCAGGATAATGTGCATCAGGATGGCAATAATCCTCAGGAAAACAACAACGTTGACCAAATAATGAATGATGGAATGTTCAGAGTCTTTATGCAATTCATATAACATCAGGCGAGAACGACTCATGTTCAAAATACAGGTGGAAACACTGGCAACTCTTGGACGGTCACCGCTAAACAGTTCAAGGAGTTGGGACCACCGAAGTTTATTGGAGAGCCAAAACCACTTAAGGCGGAGACGTGGATAAAGCAAATCACCAAGATATTTGATGTCTTGGGATGCTCAGAGGAGCAAAAGGTTCCCTTTACCACCTTTATGTTGCGAGGAGAGGCAGATTACTGGTGGGAATAGGTAAAGCGTACTCAACCTGCCACACTGAAGATGTCTTTGGGAGAAGTTCCAAGAATTGTTCAACGACAAGTACTTTCTCGAAAGTATTCGTCACATGAAGGAGGTAGAGTTTATCAAGCTGGAGCAAAACAATATGACCGTGTCGTAGTACAAAGCTAAGTTTGCTGAGTTTTCCCGGTTTGTGTCCCACTTGGTTGATAATGAGGAGAAAATGACGCGGATGTTTCTAAGAGGTTTGAAACCCGAGATACGTCAATATCTAATTTTTCACAAACTATGTTTGTATTCAGATGTTGTAAATAAGGATCAGTTATTGGAGCGTGATAATGAGTTAACCCAACCAAGAGAGAGTAGCCGGCAAAATGATAATACTAGTGGTAGCAGTCATCGAAGCGGTGACAACAAACGTGGAGGGAATCAACATGCCAGAAATGGTAACCACTTCGATGGAAATCATGGCCAAGATAATAGAAGTGAAAATTTCAAGAAGAGGAGATTCAACAATGATGGAAAGACGTCATCACCAACATCTATTGTTAAAGAAGGGGAACGACAGCCAATCGTATGTTACAAATGTGGAGGGGAGGGACATATCAGTCCGAACTATACGCAGCAATCCAAAGCGTGTTAAAATTGCGGAAGAGAAGGTCACCTTGTAAGACCCCAACTTATTATAAATAAAATTGAATTTTCTCTAATTATTATTTTGAAATAATAAGGTGTTAACTTGATATAATGTTTTGGTTATGGGTGAAATGTGAAAATTTTGCAAAATAAGCAAATGGTTATAAAATATTCATTGTTGTCGGGGAATATTCGTTTGGTCGTGGAATATTCTTGTTGTCGGGGAATATCCGTATGCTGACCAGTAGCCATTTGTGGGCCCCATAACGAAAATAATCACTTGGAAGAAAACGACAAAAGTTTGAGTTTTTATAAATAACGACGTAATTGTTACCAATTAACACCGTTGGATTACTCGGTGGTTAAAATACAAAGAATACGCTGTAATTGGTTACCTGAAAGAAGACACGCAGATTGCATGATTAAGATTGTTGAATTATTGATTCTTACGTAAGAAGGCACTACTCAATAATTGTTACACTAATTATCGCTCAATATTTTATTTTATTGATTCAATAATTATCTTAACGCGTTGATATTTTATATTATTGTTGTTTCAATAATTGTCATCAGTCAATGATTTCCCATTATCGGATCAATAATTCATATTATTTGAATAATATTATTAGATAGCATTATTGGCAATATCTAGAAAGTTCTGTCAAGGAGAGGTTTGGTCACCTAATTGTGCGTTAGTAAGGAGAAATCCTTATTGGAAAGCCCCCTCTTTCCTGAGAACGGCCTGGTTGTCATAATTGTGATTCTGTAATATTATTTGTGAATAATTAATTATTGATTTATATGATAAGGAAATATTTATTTGATGCGAATATAAAGGATGGATTTATTTATGTGGTTATAAATGAAGGAATTAATGTTGAGGTGTTTTATCGATTTTGTTTGCCGGATTTGAGGTATTAAAAGATCAAATCGATTGTTCTTAAAGCTCTATCAAGCGTGAGTTATAATTTTAATCCGACCGTTGAATCGTTGTGATTTTTGGATATGTTATACATATATTAGTCGAGTATATGTCCACAAATTTTGAACCGTTAAAAATTAACGCATGATTTGTTATGAATTTTAAGAGGTGTTGAAAATCATCTGTTTGTGGATTTCAGATATTTTTTGTCTAAAATTTGGAAAAACTTAAAGCTACAAAGTTGTAGAGAATTTGATTTCGTGTGGAATGGATATAAAATTCGTATTTTTCTGATAAACGATCTATTTTCTATGAATTGTTGAAGTTTCGGAAAATAAAATGATTTATATTAAATTATGGGTGGGACCCACTTGTGTTATAAACATGTGGGCTGCTGGAAAATTTTAGAATTGGCATGCTAGCTAATTCAAGATGGATGGTGTAGAAAGAAAAGAAATAAATAATATTATTTTATTATTTTAGTCTCCTATGGCGTTCTAGCATTTTCCTATAAATAGACGCTTAGGTTATAATTGAAATTACACCAGAAACAAGTTTTCTTTCTTGCTAGATTATCGAGCGTATTTTTGTGAGTATTTTGATACTTTGAGAGTAGCTATTCAGAGCAAGTTTCTGTCAGCACTATATCTGAAATTCAGTCAGAAGTACGGTTATTTTGAGGTGAGGGATGTTATTTTTTTCGTAAATGATATTATTTCTTTCAATATCATTATGTCAAAATATTGGTCCGAACTTTTATCAAATTTGGAACTTTTTGTGTCGTGGTTACTATTCACATATACTAAGACTATTCACTTAATACTTGTCATTATTCACAGGTATTGTTCACGTAAGTATGATTTTTCTTGTGAAATTTCTACCTTTTTGTGTCAGAGTTTACTATTCACGATATCTGGCACTATTCACGATATCGACAATTATTCACGAATACGACACTATTCAATCTAAAAAATAAAATTTTTCTTTTTCGTCCAATATGTCTATTATGGTTACTATATTTGATTGTATCCATATTTTGATCTTTATTTTTGAATTCTGCTTCACAATTGGTTATTATGAAGTATTATTGATCTTGGATAAACTATAATACGAATCCCTAATATTTGTCCTTCTGTCTCACTGGATTCGTTTTCTTTAAAATATTTTTCATCATCCTCAGTTTTAAATGATGATGTTACTGAATATCTTTGGCCTGTAGTGCAATAATGAATGATTAACTGATGAATATCTTTGGCCCGTAGTGTAAAGATGAGTAGGTGTTGAGATGAACATGATCGACTGGTGATATAAATGAATATCTTTGGCCTGTAGTGCAAAGATGAATATTTGATTAAAGATGTATATTGATTGTTGTTACAGGGATAAAATATTGATGATGGATTTTTAAATCTTAGAAGATAGTAGAATTCATTCTCCACATGACTCTTCTAATTGGATTGTTGTTTCCGCTGCAGTTGTTGATCTAAAATTTGTTGTCTATTATATTTTATCAGATTTTTTCCTGTTGAAGACTAATGATAATTTGTTGTATATTATCTTAGTCATAATATTCTTTACTGGGCTAGTTGAGCTCACCCTTTTCCTTTTTGTTCCATTTTTCTTCTCAAGAGGTGAGAACATAGCAGGATCTAGTCGGGGTATGGAGTGATGGTTCTAGAAAGATGTTTTAGCAGTCCTCACTATTTCTGTAAAATAGTGTTTGGATAATTGTAATGAGAATTTATTTGAGTGTGGATATTGTCTAGAAGACAATATTTGTATTTAAACTCACAGTATGTGTTATCGTATTTTGCACGATAATTGTATTATTGAAGTTGTAGTTTGCTTTCTGTACCATGCATTTGGCGACTCTGAATAAGTGTTGTATACCTATTTTGGGGGCGTCACACACCTGGCCCGATTTTATCGTGCACCGAAGTCAAGTCTAGCTGGGATGGAGGCATCAAAGGCCGTCCCAGACAAGACAAAATCGGTAGTTCAATGGAAAGCGTTTGTCGTAACCTCCCAAAAAGCGAGGAATCCGAACGAGGTGATCACGGGTAAGCTTATCATAAACTCTAGCGAAGTATATACCTTATTTGATACCGGTTCTACTCATTCTTTTATTTCTCCTACTTGCGCTCAACGTTTAAATTTGACTCCAAAGAAATTAGACTTTGACTATCTGTTAAAACTCCGTTGGGAGAAACCTTCATTACATCCACTGTTTATAAGTCTTATTTAGTTCAACTCGGTACTCTCACATTACCTGTCGATCTTATTTCCTTAAAAATACTTGCATTTGATGTGATTTTAGGGATTGATTGGTTAACTACTCATCATGCAAAAATTGATTGTTTTCGTAAGGTTGTTAGCTTTCATATTCCTAACCAACCTATTATGCGAATTCAAGAAACCAAACCACTAAAGTCAATCATTGTCATATCAAGCCATAAAGCTATTCGTTTATTAAAAAACGGATGTCAAGCTTTCTTAGCCCATGTCACAGATTTAAACAAAAATACGTTATATTTGAATGATATTTCTATTGTTAATAAATTTCCTGACGTATTCCCCGAAGAACTTCCTGGCCTACCCCCGGAGCGCGAAATCGAGTTTGGTATCGACCTTGAACCTGGTACAAAAATCGAATGGCTCCTATTGAACTTCAGAAGTTAAAACCCCAACTATAAGAATTTTTAGATATCGGTTTCATTCGACCTAGTACATCTCTTTGGGGTGCTCCTGTTCTATTCGTGAAGAAGAAAGATGGAAGTATGTGACTTTGTATTGATTATCGGGAGTTGAATCATGTCACCATCAAAAATAGGTACTCGTTGCCTCGCATTGATGACCTATTTGACCAATTGCAAGGCGCCAAATTCTTTTCAAATATCGATCTTCGTTCTGGATATCATCAGTTGAAGATTAAAACTGATGACATTCCAAAGACTACTTTCAGAACTCGGTAAGGGCATTACGAATTCCTAGTCATGTCTTTTGGATTGATTAATGCTCTTGCTGCCTTCATGGATATGATGAACTGAGTATTCAATGAATATTTGGATCACTTTGTGGTCGTCTTTATTGATGACATTCTCATTTACTCCAAAAGCCGTGAAGATCATGAGCAACACTTGAGGTCGATATCTCAAAAGCTTCGTGAAAACAAGTTATATGCCAAGTTGAAGAAATGCGAGTTCTGGCTTGAGGAAGTAGCATTCCTTGGGCACGTAATATCAAATCACGGAATATCTGTTGACCCGGCAAAGATTGAAGCAATTCAAAGTCGGGAGCAACTTAAGTCGATGATCAAGTATCGTAGCTTTCTCGAACATTTGGTTTTTATCGGAGATTCGTAGAAGGGTTTTCTCGAATCACTACTGCATTAACTCAGCTAACTCGAAAAGATACAAAATTCGGTTGGAGCGAGGAAAGTGAGAAGAGTTTTCAAGAACTCAAGAGGAGACTCATTTCAGCACCTGTTTTGACAATACCATCTGGCTCGGAGAGATTTGTTGTGAGACCCCATATTTTATGAATAAATATTTAATTTTCTCGAAATAATTTTTTATTTTTATATTATGGAGTGGATTTGATATAATGTTATAGTTGTGGGTTATATTTATAATTTTTGCAAAGTACGCAAGTTGTTATATAATATTCGATTGGTTTGGGAATATTCTTTTTATCGGGGAATATTTGTGCGACGCAAGACAATCATTGTGGACCTCATGAATCTTATTGTCGGATTAAAGATAACGACAAAAATACTTTATGAAAATAACGGTGGAAGTTTTACTGTTAATCGTTGAAACACCCGGTGTTAAAAAGTGCGATGAATACGCGTTAGTTGCATAAGTAGACACTAGATTGATTATTCATGCTTACGTGAAAAGTCACTTCGCTTATACTCAATTATTGCTACAAATGAATTCTTTGCATCATATCTTTCATATTATTAATTTAATTATTGTTACAAAGATCATCCGTCGCATAATATTTATTATTATTAAATCAATAATTGAGACGACAAAGTTATTCATATTATTATTTACAATATTGACATGTCTAAAAGTCCTGTCGAGGAGAGGTTTGGTCACCTAATCAGCGCGCCAATAAGGAGAAATCCTTATCTGAAAGCCCCTCTTCCTAGAAATCGACCGCGGTTGTTAAATATTGTGAGTTATAATATTAATGATGAATAAGTTGTGTTGATTAAAGATGAAATTGATTGTTCCATTGTATTGGGATTATTAGTGTTAGTGGAAATTGACATTTATTTCGATGATAATTGATGTCTGGAGGTTATATTGTTCACTCGGGTATTCGGAGCATTTTTTGTGTCGGAGTACTATTCACGAGTTACTATTCGCGGGGTACTATTGATTCACATTCTTATACTATTAGGGGTGGTGGTGCAAAATTGATAATACTTGCATGACTAAGTTAAAAATGGAGGTATAGTTGAAGGTACTATACTGTAATTAATTTTTTTCATACGATTATACTATTTATTCACATGATTATACTATTTATTCACATGATTGTACTATTGATTCACATGATTTACTATTAGGGGAGTTGGTGCAAGATTGATAATACTTGCAGGACTAAATTAAAATGAAAAAAAGGGAAGGTATTATCTTGTAATTTTTTGAGCCCCAAAACGTGCAATTATCGAAACTATATTTTCCTATAAATAAAGCTCATTCTTCCTTCATTTCTCACCAATTCACAAAAGCTTTAGAGCAATTATTATAGAGAGAAATTATAGAGAGAAAGAAGAAAAGTATTCTCTTGCTTCACTACTCCTATATCCAAAGACTCTTCTTTTTAAGGTAAGGTAGGGAATATTATTTGTTGTACTCATAAGGGGTATTCTTTCTTTCTTATTCATGAAGAGAACTTCATTATTCCATTCTTTATTATTCTCATTGGAATAACTCAGTATACGGAGATACCCTATACTTGGTGAAATTCTTCTCATTATTTCATTCTTTATTATTCTCATTGGAATATCTTGTCTTCAGGCGCTTTTACGCTGTGGGACTCGGTTCCGCCTTTATTATTATTATGTTGGAATATCCTATTCATGTGCATTTTATGCCCCGACTGGTTCCGCTTTTATTGGTATTCTGTTGAATAACTCGCTCTGCCAAGTACTGCATGCATAGTGATTTTGTTATTATTTCGTTTTTATTATTCTGCTGGAACATCCTCGTCTGCTTTACGCATTTACCCGTTTCGATAATTATTATTCTATTGGAATAACTCATACATCATGCGGGGTACCGCATGCATGGTGATTTCTTTTGTTATTCCATTCTTTATTATACTCAGTTGGTTAAAACTTTGACTTCCATACTCCATGAAATTAGTGGAATATCCTTGATATTTGCGCTTCATCCAATATCTTTTCATGGAAATATTCTTCTGAGCATTCTTGAACTTCACTCTACAAAACAGTATCATGTTGACAATTTGGACGTTATTAGTTCCTGGATAAATTAATTCTTGAACTTGTTTTATTGAATTCCTATATCATTGTCATCATCCTCATGCTTATATTTTGTTGAAAGTCATCTGTGGCCTGTAGTGTATAGATGGACTTGGTATGATTATGACCAGGGATTATTCGGTGTAATCATGACCGTAATGTTACAAATGATGTGGAAAAAGTCCTCATTGGCCCGTAGTGCATTGATGGATAGTTTTTGGTATGATTATGGCTATGGATTCTCTTCGACCAAGGGGTGCAAAGATGAATTATTTTATGGCATGATCAGGACCGTTGATGAAAACATGATTATCTTTAGCCGTAGTGCATGGATAATTCGTGGTCGTGATACTTAAAGAATGTCCTCGGCAAGTAGTGCGGGGTGATTCGATGATGTGGATTATTTATTAAAATTTGAGTCACAAATGATAAAAGTGATGAAAAACCTTTAAATCATAAAAGATAGTAGATTTTATTCTCTACTGACTCTTTTAATGGATTGCTTGTTCATTCCGCAAAGAAAACTTGATGTTTGTTATATTGTATCGCTTTAACATTTGCTTAAGGCTAATGATAATTTATTCTGCATTATCTTAGTCATAATATTTCTTACTGGGCTAGTTGAGCTCACCCTTTCTTTCACTGTTCTCTTTAGGAAATGAGAATATAGTTGGGACGAGTCGGGGAACGGAGTGATGGTCCTAGATGGTGCATTAGGATGTGTTCTCATGCAATATGGGAAACTCATAGCCTATGCCTCACGACAACTCAAAGAATATGAGAGAAATTATCCTACTCATGATCTAGAGTTGGCAGTTGTCGTTTTTGCGCTTAAGATTTGGAGGCATTACCTGTATGAAGATAAGGTGGAGATCTATACGGATCATAAAAGCCTCAAATATTTCTTCACTCAAAAGGAACTCAACATGCGGCAACGACGTTGGCTTGAGTTGTTGAAAGATTACAATCATACCATTCAATACCATCTTGGAAAAGCGAACGTAGTAGCTGACGCATTGAGTAGAAGATCATATGCGGGTACGAGTGCGATATTGTCAACGCAAAGGCCCATTTTGTATAACTTACAAAGGATGGAGATAGAGTTAAAGACTCCAGGGACCCATGTGATGATGGCGAATATACGAGTAGAACCGACTTTAATCGATAAAGTTAAAGCTGCTCAAACTACAGACCTGTAGCTGATGCGTATGAGGAAGAAAGTGCAAGAAGAAGATATTTCGGAAGCAAGAATCGATGAAGAAGGAATACTTCGAGTCAAATCCAGACTTTGTGTTCCTAACGATTCTGAATTGAAGTATAAAATCATGATGGAGGCGCACAAGTATCGTCATCTTTGACATACATTTTTGTGGAGCAATATGAAGAGAGAGATAGCGGGGTTTATCTCAAGGTGTCTAACTTGTCAACAAGTAAAGGCGGAGCATCAAGTGCTAAAATTTTCATTGTAAACACTTGAAATTTTAGAATGGAAGTGGGAGCACATTACCATGGATTTCGTTACTGGTCTTCCCAAGTTTACTCAAGGCATAGATGCGATTTGGGTCATTGTTGATAGATTGACCAAGTTTACTCATTTCTTACCGATGAGAGAAACTTATACACTTGAACGTCTTACTCATATGTACATAAACGAGATTGTAAGATTGCATGGTATGCCAGTATCCATAGTTTCTGATCGAGACCCAAGATTCACTTCACAATTTTGGGTTAGTTTGCAAAAAGCTATGGGCACGGATTTACGATTTAGTTCGGCATATCATCCTTAAACGAACTAGCAGTCGGAGAGGACTATTCAAACTCTTGAAGATTTATTAAGACTATGTGTCCTTGACTTCAAAGGAAGTTGGGACAAGTTCTTACCATTGGTGGAGTTTTCCTACAACAACAGTTATCAAGCAAGTATTGGCATGGCTCCATTTGAGGCGTTGTATGGAAGAAAGTGTCGTTCTCCAGTATGTTGGGATGAGGTGGGTGAAGCAACGTTGTTGGGACCGGAGTTGGTACGTATGACTCGGAAAAGATTCAAACGATTCGACAACGTATAAAAACCTCACAAGATCGACAAAAGAGTTATGCTGATCTTAATCGAAAGGACGTGGAATTCAATATTGGAGATCATGTGTTGTTACGTGTTGCTCCATGGAAAGGAGTTACGAGATTTGGAAAGAGAGGAAAGCTCAATCCTCGATTCATTGGCCCATTTATAATCCTTGATCGAGTACTGAATCGTGCTATAGACTCGCTTTACCACCAAGTATGTCTCGTGTTCATAACGCTTTTCATATATCTATGTTACGTAAATATGTGAAAGACCCGAACCACATTATTGAATTAGAACCGGACGAGATAGCGGAAGATTTAACGTATGAAGAGGTACCTGTTAAAATCTTGGATAAGAATGATCATATTTTACGCTCCAAGGTTATACCTCAAGTCAAAGTTTTGTGAAGAAACCATGATGTTGAGGAAATGACCTGAGAGTTAAAATCTGAAATGAAGTCAAGGTATCCTCACCTCTTCGACATACCAGGTACGCACCCTAATTTCGAGGACGAAATTTCATACGAAGGGGAGGTTGTAAGACCCCAACTTTTATGAATAAAGATTAATTTTTCTCGAAATATATTTTTAATATTATGGTGTGGATTTGATATAATGTTATAGTTGTGGGTATTATTTACAAATTTTGCAAAGTAAGCAAGAGGTTATATAATATTTGATCGGTCGGGGAATATTCATTTTAACAGGGAATATTCAGATGACGGACAATCGTTAGTGGACCCCACAACCAAGTATTGTCGTAGTTTAGAAAATGATAGAATTATCTTTTATAAAATAACAAATGTGAAGTTTTACCGTTAAACCGTTAAACTACCCGGGGTAAAAAGTATAATAATACTGCGTGGTTGCGTAAGTAGCACCTGTATTGATTATTGATGCTTACATTAGAAGTCACTCAGTTATACTCAATTATTGCTACAATAATTGCTACATATTATCTCTCATATTATTGATTCAATTATTGTCACAGTATGATCTGCATAATATTTTATAGTATTAAATCAATAATTGAGACGACAAAGTTATTCATATTATTATTTACAATATTGACAATGTCTAGAAAGTTCTGTCAAGGAGAGGTTTGGTCACTTAATTGCGCGCCAATAGGGAGAAATCCTTATCGGAAAGCGCCTTATTTCCTGGGAATGATCTGGTTGTTAAATATTGTGAGTTATAATATTAATGATGAATAAGTTCGTGTTGATTAAAGATGAAATTGATATTTCCATTGTGTGTTGATTATTAGTGTTAGTGGAAATCGACATCTAATCCTATAATAATTGATGTCAGGAGGTTATATTGACCAATTGGGTAATTAATCGGATAAATGAGTAATTAATTGCTATTAATTCACATGCTTATAACTATTTGTTCACATGTGTGTACTATTGATTCAAATGCATGTACTATTAAGGGAGGTGGTGCAAGTTTGATAATACTTATAGGACTAAATTAAAAATGAAGGAAAAGATGAATGTATTATACTATAATATTTCGAGCCCCAAAAAGTACAATTATCAAAACTATGTTTTCCTATAAATAGAAGTTCATTCTTCTTTCATTCTCACCAATTCACTAATACTCACAAGAGCATTTATAGAGAGAAAAGCTTTAGAGAGAAAGTAGAAGAAAAATATGATACCTCACTATTCCAGTATCCAGTCTTCTTCTGAGGTAAGGGATATTATTTTGTTCAATATTCATAGGAATAATATTTTCTTCCATACTCTGTAGTATGTGAGTAATATTATTTCGTCTCGTATTCCTGATTATACCCTCATTTTGTTAAAGTATTGCTTCTATACTCCGTGAAATTAGTAGAATATCCTTGAAATTTACGCTTCATCTAGTATCATTTTACAAGGATATTTTCTGCACATTCTTGTTAAATTTTAAGCTTTTCATGTCAGAGTACTGTCCATGAGTAGTATTCATTTTTACGGAACTATTCACAAAGTACTATTCACGGGGTACTATTCACAAAGTACTATTAACTCGGGTACTATTCACCCGGGGAATTATTAATGACAAAAATTGATTTCTTTGTTGTCCAAATCATTTTTGATACAATATTATTCTTGAATTTTACTCCACAAAGCAGTATCATGTTGATAATTTGGACATTATTGAATTCTAGATAAATTAAGTTATAAATCTTTAAAAATATATCATTTACTTTATTTTAATTGAATTCTTATATCATTGTCATCATCCTCATGCTTATATTGTGATAATAGTCATCTGTGGCTTACATGCATAGATTGTGACGCCCCCAAAATTAGGTATACATCACCCATCTTGAGTCGCCAGATACATGGTACAGAATTTAAATACAACTTAATAATACAACTATCGTGTACAATACGACAAAACATAAAACTGTGAGTTTGAATACAAATAATGTCTACTAGAGATTATACAAACTCAAAAGGAGTTCTCATTACAATTATTATCACACTATTTCACAGAATAGTGAGGACTACTAATGCACCATCTAGGACCATCATTCTGTTCCCCGACTAGTCCCAAAGAACGCTTCTCATTTCAAGAGAGAAAAGTTGAAAGAAAGGGTGAGCTCAACTAGCCCAGTAAGAAATATTATGACTAAGATAATGCAGAATAATTTATCGTTAGCCTTCAACAGTGTTAAACTGATAAAATATAATAACTATCAAGTTTAACTGCAGTGGAACAAGCAATCTATTAGAAGAGTCAAGTAGGGAATAAAATCTACTTTCTTCTATGATTTAAAAGGTTTTTCATCACTTTTATCGCTAGGACTCAGCTTAATAAATAATCCACATCATCGAATCACCCCTGCACTATGGCCAAGGATATTCTTTAGTATCACGACCATAAATTATCCATGCACTATGGGCCAAGGACATTCATGTATTCATTAATGGTCATGATCATGCCAACAACTGTCCATCAATGCACTACGGGCCAATGAGGACTTTTATCACATCATTTGTAACATTACGATCATGATTACACCGAATAATCCCTGGTCATAATCATACCAAGTTCATCTATGCACTACAGGCCATAGATGACTTTCAACAAAATATAAACATGAGGATGATGACAATGATATAAGAATTCAATAAAACAAGTTCAAGAATTAATTTATCTAGGAACTGATAACGTCCAAATTTTCAACATGATACTGCTTTGTAGAGTAAAATTCAAGAATGCTCAGAAGAATATTTCCATGAAAAGATACTGGATGAAGCGCAAATATCAAAGATATTCCACTAATTTCATGGGTATAGAAGTCAAAGTTTTAACCAACTGAGTATAATAATGAATAGAATAACAAAAGAAATCACCATGTATGCGATAGACCGCACAGGCAGGTTATTCCAATAGAATAATAAAGGATGGAACCAGTCCGCGTAAATGCATGAATGTGATATTCCGACGTAATAAGAAATAATGGAACCAGTCCCACAGAACGCACGCATGTGGATATTCCGACGAATAATAAATAATGGAACCAGTCCGACGAAACGCATTGCATGTGATATTCCAATGTAATAATAAAGAACGGAATATTAGAAGAATGTCACCATGTAAAGGGTAGCAGCGATATCAAAGTTATTCTAACAAAATAATAAATAATGTAATAACAGTAAGTTCTCTTCATGAGTACAATAAATAACATCCTCATCAGTAAAAGAAATCGAATATAAGAGTAGGGAAGTAGCGTAATACTTTTCTATAGTTCTCTTATAATTCTCTCTCTAGAGTTTCATAGAATTAAGTAAGAAATAATGAAGGAATGAGCTTATTTATAGAAGAATGGACCGCATAAGAACTAACTTATGAATTCGGTCCAAATTGATTTACTTTAAATGAGATTTATCCAGATTGTTTACTATTAAAACTTAAAACAACGGTCCATACCGATTTACTATTAAAACTTTAAACCAACGATCCATATTAATTTACTATTATATCTTCAACCAACTATTCAAAAATTAAAGACATCTCCTCATGGAATAATATTGTACCCAAAAATGATTTGAATGAAAAATAAATATATTTTACGAATTGAATAGTACCCGTGAATAGTAATCTCGTGAATAGTAACTCGTAAATAAGAACTCATGAATAAGAACTCGTAAATAGTAACTCGTGAATAAGTAACTCATGAATAAGTAACTCGTGAATAGTAATCCACACTACGAAAAGTGTCCCGAATACCCAATTGAACAATATATCCTCCGGACATCAATTATATTAACACAAATAAGTCCAACACAATGGAACTATAAAATTCATCTTTAATCAACACGGTTATTCATCATTAATATTATAATTCACAATATTTAACAACCAAATTCGCTCCTGTGAAAGAGGGGGCTTTCGATAAGGATTTCTCCTTATTGGCGCAAATTAGGTGACCAAACCTCTCTCGATGTAACTTCTAGACATTGTCAATATTACAAATAATAATATGAATAACTTTGCCGCCTCAATTATTGATTTAATAATATATCATATAATGCGATGATATCAGAACAATAATTGAATCAATAATATGAGAAATATGATGCAAAGAATTATCATGAGCAATAATAATGAGTATAAATGAGTGACTTCTCACGTAAGCATCAATAATCAATACTGCGTAATTCACGCGTAACTACGCCAGACATCTTTTACTTTTACTACCGGTAGTTCAACAGGTTTTAACGGTAACACCTCCGTAGTTATTTTCATAAAGTATTTTTTGTCGCTTTCTCGATCCAACAATAATTCCGCTGTAGGGTCCACTTAATGATTATGCCGTTGTATGAATATTCCCTGTTAAAACGAATATTCCCACCAATCGAATATTATATAACAACTTGCAGACGATTTTGCAAAATTTATAAATATTACCCACAACTATAACATTATATCAAATCAATACCATAATATTCAAAAATATAATTCAAAAAATTATTCTTTATTCATAAAAGTTGGGGTCTTACATAGATGTACTATTGATTGGTATGATTATAACCAGGGATTATTCGGTATAATCAGTTCATGACCGTAATGTTACAAATGATGTGGTAAAAATCCTTATTGGCCCCAGTAGTGCATTGATGGATAGTTGTTGGTATGATTATGACTGTGATTATTCTAGATAATCATGATCATTGATGATTACATGAATATCATTGGCTAGTAGTGCGAATTATTCGATGATGTGGTTTATTTATTAAGTTGAATCTCGCAAATAAAATTGATGATAAACTTTTTAAATCATAGAAGATAGTAGATATCATGCCTACTTGACTCTTCTAATAGATTGCTTGTTCTACCGCAGCTTAAACTTGATGTTTATGATATTTTATCGCTTTAACATCTTCAAGGCTAACGATAATTTATTCTCGCATTATCTTAGTCATAATATTTTTTTTATTGAGCTAGTTGAGCTCACCCTTTTTTGCTTTCATTGTTCTCTTTAGGAAATGAGAACGTGAATGGACTAAATGGGGAACGGAGTGATGGTCCGAGATGGTGTTATAGTAGTCCTCACTATTCTATAAAATAGTGTGATAATAAATGTATTGAAGACTCCATTTGAGTTTGAATACTGTCTAGAAGACAATATTCGTGTAAAAACTCTCAGCTACGATTTTGTCGTATTGTATAAAAGAAGTTTGTATTTGAATTATGTACCATGTATTTGGCTACTCAGAATGGGTGATGTATACCTATTTTAGGGACGTCACATCGATGCCTTGGCTAGGTTGGTTACGACTGAGGCAAGTTCTTTTACGTCTTTTTACCGGGAAAATTTTTTATTTTCTTATACGAAACCTAGTTCGTATATTTTAACGCGTAAACACAATCTAGGTTATAATACGACCTTTAAACACATAACACATAATAATATCAATTAAAATTTATTTTATTTAATAATTATCCTTGCCTAATTTCAAGGTTATTCGATTTCTCGGGTCGACATGAAGACCCACTAAAATTATGAATTTTTGAGATAAATATCCAAAATACCCCAACCCCAAACTCATTCTCTCATCATCTTCCCTTCTATATGAGTCACCACCATCACCTTCTATCAAAAAGCTCCATAGCCACCAACATGTAATTTAATCTAGAAATATATTGAGAAAGATTACAAAATCTTATATGAGATTTTAGAATCTCTCAAGATGAAAATTAATGCTACACATTATAATTAGAAAAAAACATGAGCTTTCTCTGTATAGAAGAAAAATGGTTTTTTAACATTCTTCTTCTTCACTTTCAACCCATTTAGATTTCAGCTCTATCAATACTGAATTTTTTAACTTTGATTCATTTTTTATTTCTCTGCTATATTACTTTTTATATTTTTATGATTATAATTGTCCATCAAAGTCTCAATTTTCTTCATCTTTTTATCTTTTATGTTTTTAAGGAATATTATACATTAATTTTTGTGAATATTTCAAAGGCTCGATTTCATTTTTGAATTCGGATATTTTGGTTAGTTTGAAATTCAATTATAAGGGTTTTTAATTCGTTAAGATCGAAGCTTGCGTAAGGGTAATTATGGATGTATTGAAAGCATAATCAAGAAGAATGTAGAATTTTGCCAAAAAATTAAAATTCAGGTTAGGGTTTACTCTGGGTTTGTGTGTTTGAGGTTAGGGAAAAAATGTACTAGCATACTTTCATTAACGGAGTTAAGATAGAAAACGAGTTTTCACTTAGTCTCAATAGTACAGGTGTTTAAGTGTCGACTTTTGAAGCTCAGGTGATTTTATTTAGATTTAATGGTAGAATAAAGACAGGAAGAGCAAAATAAACCATCGCCAAATCCGGATTCGAATCCGGGTCGGAGTCCATAAATTGAGACAACACAAAGCCCTAGTAAATACGGTACAGTGAGTATATATAATAGGTAGGGGAGGAGTAGAAAATAAAAAGAGGATCTGCTCCGATGACGAAGATAGCGGCGACGGCGAGAGGTTTCCGGTTAAGCCCCTCTATCGGAAGATGTTCAACCCTAAAAACAAAAACTGATGCGAAGAAGAAGAAGAAGGGGAAGAATATGAATCAGGTTCTACCTGAGATGATGATGAAGAAGAAGAAGAAGAATCAGGTAGAACCTGAGATGAAGGAGAAGCAGGGGAAGAAGAGGAAGCAGGTAGAACCTGAGATCATTAAAGCAGGAGATTATGTTAATATCTCTGATCTTCTCTTCACCAAAAAGAGGGATTACCTCGTCAAATTCAATGGTGACAAGGTATTATTCTAGTGGAGTAGTTGTTAATTTCTGTTACTGAATTTTGGTTTTTATCTTACTAAATATCATGTGGAATTCATATAGCAAGAATTTTGGTTTTTATCTTACTAAATATCATTAGGAATTCATAAATTTTAGTTTTTAGTTTCTTTACTAGTAGTTTTTATCTTAATTAGCTGATTATATTCGAAAGAGTAAGCGTTTATAACCTTCCATGTTAATATATAATTGTTTTTGTTTTGTAGGTTAAGGCTGAGCATTTGGCAGGCAAGGTTATAATTATATATTTTGGATCGCTTTCATATAATTATCTAGATGAGCAATGGGCAACCAAAAACTTGATAGACTTGTACATCATGATACAGCCCAAAAAATTTGGGCTTAGAGGTTGTTTGGGTGCCAATCATAGATAACAAAACACTTCAGAAAGACCACCCTGAAGAAGTTTTTAAAGAAAAGTTTGCCTATATGCCATGGCCATGCATTCCATACCCAGATTTACCATCTGGGGAAAGATTGTTAACAAGGTTTGGTCAATTCGAGTTGCCTTCTCCATTTATTATTGATCCCACCGGAAAGGTTTTGCATTGCTTTGCTGCTGGTGCTGGTTCAATCCTCCTAAAGTATGGAGTTGAAGCTTTTCCTTTCAGCTACGAAAGGATGCAATCCCTAATTTCTGAAGATGAGGCATTGGAGAAGCAGATCTCCTTGAAAACACTCTTGGCCACCCCTGAACGTGATTATCTCATCTCAAACAAAGGGAAGCAGGTATGACAATCTATTGTAAAGGAAATAGGAATCATCACTTAATATTTCATTCTGCTCTCCAAGTCTGTACTTGTTCCGTCCCAAAATTAGAGATACAATTATCTGTTTTGCCTGATTTAAAATTAAGAGATATTTATAATTTTAGATTATAAATTGGCAAATTGAAAAACTGTCCATTGAATTGCAATATGGACGTTAATGTTTTAAATTTTTGCAATGTCATAGCTAATGTTTTAATTTGTGTCTACTGTTATACGGTACCCTCTGTTCGGAGGAATATATTTTAATGTGCAATTTGACTATTTTGCCTATTAATACCCACATGTACATGCTTATATTGACCAAAATTGGTTAAAGGGGACAGTTTAGCAGAAAAATAATAAATTATGTGCCAACATGAGGGGACAATTTTGCAATGTGCCCATCATGAATTAATATGAAGTTACTTATATCATTACTTATATTCTAATGGATCATTACTTATATTTATATTCTTACACATCATTCCTTATATTTATATTCTAACACGTCTTTACTTATATTCTAGGTAGACTTAGTCGTATCATGCCATCACTCCTACATTTTTATCAAATGTTTGAGATGTGTTTGGAGAAATTAAATTTTCTTTAAAAGTTGTCGATTTATAGATGTATATCTAATATTTGTACAGAATGAGTAGTTCCCAATTTATTTAGATAATCATTTGTAGATTTCAGTGATAACTTACGTGGCTACTTGTATTTTGACAGGTACCTATTGGGAATCTTGAAGATAAGGTGGTAGCACTCTATTTATACTGAAGATGGTTTAACAGAGAAACTCACAAGAAAACTTAAGCGGGTGTACAAACAGTTGGCAAAACGTCGTAGATTTTGAGGTTGTGCTTGTCTACCTTCACAGCACAGATAGTACTTTTGACCGTGTAAGTGAAGACTCATTCAATAAAAGATTCAAGAATATGCCTTGGCTGGCGCCCTTTCAAAGACCCTAAATGTATGAAGGTGGCACGAATATTTGATTATCCCTATTCACTGAATGGGCCAGAGATTCCAGATCCTACTCTTGTAATTATTGGGCCTCATGGGAAATTTGTCGGAATATTTGGCTCCGACATCTTGATGAATTTTGGGATTGAAGCATACCCATTCACCCGGGAGATAGTTCTCGAGTTGGAGACCGAGAAAGCAAAAAAATTGAAGCTGAATTCACTCTTGGATCCAAATGTTGTCTTGAGAGGACAAGATGGGTCCAAGGTAAGTTCTTTTTGACGTAGTCTGGTAGATGTTTTAATAATATTGATTGGGGCATTAGATGGAAAACATTGAAAAAAATGTGGAAACAACTATATTCTATACATTTTGTATAAAGAAAGTTGCATCTGGGGTACAAGGTTCATTTTTTGGATGCAACTTTTTATATCTGTGTTTTCCATCTGCTGCCCATAGTTTTATCCCTTTTAAAAAAAATTCCTCTGGTCTTGGACAGTTGTTTTACCCATTTTTAATACTTCTCCTCTGGTCTTAGAAAGTTTTTTCATCCGTTGCTCATTTATTAATTTTTTTATTTTATAAAAATAGTTGTTTTTTTCCCCAGGATATAATTGAGACGATGGAGTGGGATTGTTACTCTAAGTTGCAAAATTGTTGTTGCATTCTATTAGAAAATTTCTTTGTTTAGCGCTGTAAACTCTAGGACTTTTCATTGTTAAGTTCTATATTTGTTGCAGGGTTTTCTAATTTTTATGTTTATTTCACTCGGTAGATTAAAGTTTCTAAACTGATGATGGAGAAGAGAGTCTTACTAATTATTGAGACGATTTAATGTCATCAGATCTGCCAGGTTCCTAGCCATGCTAAAAGAGAAGTATTTGCAGAAAAGAGCAAAGATGACGAGTTTGAGGTGATCCATATCTGCTTGAGGACTGAGCAATCTGCCTACAATAATGAGGTGTGTGGGAAGATTTCCCATGGTTGCTGCATCATTTCCATGATACCACCTTGCTTGCACGCCAGATATTAGGTCATGTTTTTATGTACGGGTTGGTTAGAGGAACGGCACTTGTTGCATTTGAACGAGGAGGAATGCTCGTCTCAAAAGCATGGCGTCGTGAATTTGGAGCGCGGGAGGATATGGATTTTCCCTTTGCTGAAGATTTGGAAAAAGAGATCTGGCGTGATATGAATGTGGTCTACAATTTCGACTACTATGAGGACGAATGAACATGTCTAATTGGTTGATTCATTGGTATTGGGACGAAGTCCAATATCTATCAGACCAGCTTGGCAGTTAAATTATGGTTTTTGTTGGTTGCTAATATTTATCTATGTATTTATCAGATTGTCAGCCTTTTTTTGTTGTTGACAGAAAATCTTTATATTTTATCTTTCTATTGCTAAATGGTAATATGGTAGACCATATCCTAAATCTTTCTTTTTTTAGTCCGTCATCGTGCTAATTTTAGCATTTGTGTCTTTCTGTTGGTCTCCTTTTTCAATATTGGTGACTCAGGGCTCTGTAGATGTATGTCAAGATTAGTTACAGGATACTATTTAATCCTACATTTGATGCACAATCTTACGTGCCCATATCATCACGGATTATTTTGGCCATGTCCCTAAACTTATCTATTGCTTTGCCCTGCATCTCGTAATGCTTCCCAATTTACTCTCTCCTCTCTCATTTCTCCTCTCTCCTTTCTCCGTCTCCGCCTCCTTTAATATAAGGCGTTTTAGAAAAATATTTTTATTCTTTATTACAAGATATTTTACAATTGTTAGTCCACTAACCTTAAAAATGTTAATCAAAGCAAAAAGTATACTAAAACCCAAATTTATTCAAAAAAGGTGATGTATGACCATACCATAAGGTTGTAAATCGAACAAAGCAATTCGAGCTCGATTCAAAAAAATGTAGCGAACTCCTGATTCGTTAATAATAAATTAAAATACAATTTGAACTCTAGAGTTTGTAGAGTTGTTTTTACCCTAATATTTAAAACGTGTCTGAGTGCATTTCAAAATTGTTTTCGATGTTATAATCGTCAAAAGTGAGGGTGCACCTTGATTATCACACCGAATTTTGGGGTACATTTTTTTGAGCTAAAAAGAATTTTGTGGTGCATTTTCACTTGATAAAAACTTGGAGGCTTTGGGTTGCAAATTGTATTTTATTCTTAATGATCCAAATTGGAGCACAACAAAAAATTGGAATACAAATACAAGTAGAATCTAAAGTGGTTATACTCGACTTGTTTTGTATTTAAACTATTTGAATCTTTGATCATGATTCAATACATACTCTATTGATATATATTCGATACACTCTCTTATAATATATGCACAATTTAATAAATTTAGAATAAATAATTATAATAATTTATTATTTTTTATTTATAAAGTTTAATTGTAAATATATTTTTTAATTTCTAAGTAAAATAATAAGTTCAATTGATAACTATATGTATTATAAAGTTACTTAATACGTGGAGACTCGAATTCGAAGTTCAAGTGTAGTTTAAATATAAATCGATTCGAGTCATATTGAATTCTAGAATAAATATTCAAGCCGAGTCTCGAATCTAAGAAGAGTTCTTTAAATACAATTCAATCTAAATCAATTTGAGTAAACAATTTATTTTTCGAGTCAAATTCGAGTAACTATTTGTTCGCTTCGTTTTCGATTCGATTCGCTTACACCCTACTATAACATTGGTTGTTGAATAGATCTTATGTAATTGGTTATGCCATTAATTACGACATTATCATATTATTTGAGACGTATGACATTATTCATAGGTTGACCACCTAATTTTATTGGTTTTTGAGTATTGAGCCCTTTTTCTTTTGGTCAACGCGATTTTGAGGAACACATGGCATATCTCATGTGGTTATTTTTTATTTTATTTTACATGTGGCATATTTGACGTGTAGTATTGGACTTGAACCCAAAAATTTGTCATTGCTCTGCACTCCAAACTTCGAATTTCAATTCAATTACCACCCGAGCATCACGGGCCTAGTCTTATATTTTCACTAGGATTTATGCTTTATAACTGAACAACTGATTTTCCCCAAATTAAAACAAATCCCCTTTTCTTGAATCTGCCAAGTCTAAGGGGGTGTTTGTTTTCCGCTTAATAGTACTGAATGATCCAAAATCTGAGCGAATCAAACTATTAAGAGTGTTTGTTTTGGAGTTTTAAAATCTGAATGGGACTGAACAGCACTGAGCGATTCCTTTAAAAAAAATTGGCTGAATCAGCTAAATAGCTCTGCAGAACGTTTTTACCCAAAATAGTCCTTTCTTCTTCGCATTGTCGTTCCATCAAGATCCGAAGTGAAATTGGAAAGAAGAGGTCGGGGGGTTGCCGGAGGAATTGGAGATGATGGTGTTGTTGGGCGTTGAATACTAAGTCGGGCAAGAGCCAAGTCATTGTTGTTGATCCGCACAGCAATGGGGTCGTGATGGGAAAACTCCGATTCAAGTTCCAAAGAGGGTGAGATGAGGGGAAGGATGGAGTTTTGATGCTTGACGGAGAGAGAAAGAAGATAAAAGCAAAATTAGTGTGTATAAAGCATAACGAGGTCTTGAAAGTGGGATGACAATGGGAGATAAAGATAATGAGATAAAATCAAAGCTATTATGATTGGGCAATTGACTAATTGATTAATTAAAGTTAATTTAATATTCATATTTGTTCTAGTTTTGGGATTAATATTATTTGATTATGATATTTTTGTTTTATAGTAGCCTCCTTTCTCAATAGTGAATGTGAGTCAAGCCACTTATCCATAAAAAAGAGGATAAAAGTTTTAAAATTGTTTGAATTATTCAATTTGATTGAATTATTTATTTTTATTTGTTGTATAATTAATATGGTATTTAATTTTTTTAAATACGTTTAGACAAAATTATATACTTCTTTAGCATAGTTTAGAGGGGTAAAATAGTAAAAGATCATTTATTCGAGATATTTTAGACGTATCAATTATTAAACAAATTTTTCATTCAGATTCAAATTCATTCAGATTCTTGGATTCAGATTCATTCAGCTTTTTATCAATGTAACCCCAAGTCTCGATCTCATTTCGATTTCGCTTTTACCTTCTTCATCATCGTCGCTTTCTCTGAACCTCTCACATGCACATAGAAAACCTAGGGTTTCTTACTTTCGTTTTACCCTTCTTAGATTTGTTTCTAATCTAAGTTCATTTATGCTCGTTTTATCTCCTACTGTTGTCGCATATCTGTTCATGAGTGTTTATAAACTAGGCTACTATCGATTTGTTTGGTTAGATTGGCCAGATTCTGGGGAGTATATGATATGAACTGCTATTTCTTCCGTTCCCATTCTGTCTTTTAATTTGGGGAAAATGAATTCTTTTAATTTGGGAGAAATGAATTTTTTTCTTTATAAATATTAATTTTTGTGAATTAATAACAGCTAAATTGAGTTGTTTGGGTGGTTATTGAACTAAAGTATCAAGTTCAGCCATTTAATTTCAGATTTTACCCAAAATGAGAGATGCTTTATACTTAATAGCGGAAAAGAATTGTGTACGTTTGGTTGTATGTCTAAACCTTTTATATATTACCGGAGTCCTCTATCTATAAGACCTTGGATTGTTGTGGGATTCCTAATCTTGGTCCTTATGCCTAAACCTTTTAACATACACCATTCTTCTCAACTAGGAACATTTCTCAGCTATTTGAATTAATTAATTCGACTTTAAAATTTTGTTTCTTCAATTGATTTTTTTTAGGTTAGTGGGCTTATTTAGATTTAATTGTAGAAGAAAAGTCAATCGGTTTATCATGAGATTAATTTTATGATAAGTTGGTTAATTGACTAATACTGAGATCGATATCTCTCGACCTTTACATGTCGATATTATTTTGGTTAGTTAATGAAAGTTAATTTCATGCTAATCAGTCCCAAAAAGACGAAGAGCAAAATAAATCATCGCCAAATCCGAATTCGAATCCAGGTCGGAGTTCATAAATTGAGACAACACAGAGCCCTAGTAAATACGGTACAGTGAGTATATCTATATAACAAAATATAAATGATTTTGAATTTCTCGTTCATCCTAATAAATCATTTGAGCCGTCCAAAATTTGAGATAAATCTCACCGATAGTGCCGGAGTCAGGTGAGTAATATATATTACTCTTATCTTATACAACACATACATATATAGGTAGGGGAGGAGTAGAAAATAAAAAGAGGATGTGCTCCGATGACGAAGATAGCGGTGACGGCGAGAGGTTTCCGGTTAAGCCCCTATATCGGAAGATGTTCAACCCTAAAACCAAAAACTGATGCGAAGAAGAAGAGGAAGAAGATGAATCAGGTTCTACCTGAGATGATGAAGAAGAAGGGGAAGAATCAGGTAGAACCTGAGATGAAGGAGAAGCAGGGGAGGAAGAAGAATCAGGTAGAACCTGATATCATTAAAGCAGGAGATTATGTTAATATCTCTGATCTTCTCTTCACCAAAAAGAGGGATTACCTCGTCAAATTCAATGGTGACAAGGTATTATTCTAGTGGAGTAGTTGTTAATTTCTGTTACTGAAATTTGGTTTTTATCTTACTAAATATCATGTGGAATTCATAAAGCAAGAATTTTGGTTTTTATCTTACTAAATATCATTAGGAAATCATAAATTTTAGTTTTTAGTTTCTTCTAGTAGTTTTTATCTTAATTAGCTGATTATATTCGACAGTGTAAGCGTCTATAGCTTTCCATGTTAATATATGTTTGTTTTTGTTTTGTAGGTCAAGGCTGAGCATTTGGCAGGCAAGGTTATAATTATATATTTTGGATCGCTTTCCTATAATTATATACGTGAGCAATGGGCAACCATAGACTTGATAGACTTATACACTGAGATACAGGCCAAAAATGTTTTTGAGGTTGTTTGGGTGCCAATTATAGATAACAAAACACTTCAGAACGACCTGAACAGGTTTTTAAAAAGAAGTTTGCCAATATGCCAAGGCCTTGCATTCCATATTCGGATTTACCATCCGGGGAAAGATTGTTAACAAGGTTTTTAAAGAAAAGTTTGCCAATATGAGTTGCCTTCTCCTTTTATTATTGATCCAACAGGCAAGGTTTTGTATTGCTCTGCTTATTCAATCCTGCTAAACTATGGAGTTGAAGCTTTTCCTTTCAGCTACGAAAGGATTCAAAACCTAATTTCTGAAGATGAGGCATTGGAGAAGCAGATCTCCTTGAAAACACTCTTGGCCACCCCTGAACGTGATTATCTCATCTCAAACAAAGGGAAGCAGGTATGACAATCTATTGTAAAGGAAATAGGAATCATCACTTAATATTTCATTCTGCTCTCCAAGTCTGTACTTGTTCCGTCCCAAAATTAGAGATACAATTATCTGTTTTGCCTGATTTAAAATTAAGAGATATTTATAATTTTAGATTATAAATTGGCAAATTGAAAAACTGTCCATTGAATTGCAATATGGACGTTAATGTTTTAAATTTTTTGCAATGTCATAGCTAATGTTTTAATTTGTGTCTACTGTTATACGGTACCCTCTGTTCGGAGGGAATATATTTTAATGTGCAATTTGACTATTTTGCCTATTAATACCCACATGTACATGCTTATATTGACCAAAATTGGTTAAAGGGGGACAGTTTCGCAGAAAAATAATAAATTATGTGCCAACATGAGGGGACAATTTTGCAATGTGCCCATCATGAATTAATATGAAGTTACTTATATCATTACTTATATTCTAATGGATCATTACTTATATTTATATTCTTACACATCATTCCTTATATTTATATTCTAACACGTCTTTACTTATATTCTAGGTAGACTTAGTCGTATCATGCCATCACTCCTACATTTTTATCAAATGTTTGAGATGTGTTTGGAGAAATTAAATTTTCTTTAAAAAGTTGTCGATTTATAGATGTATATCTAATATTTGTACAGAATGAGTAGTTCCCAATTTATTTAGATAATCATTTGTAGATTTCAGTGATAACTTACGTGGCTACTTGTATTTTGACAGGTACCTATTGGGAATCTTGAAGATAAGGTGGTAGCACTCTATTTATACGAAGATGGTTTAACAGAGAAACTCACAAGAAAACTTAAGCGGGTGTACAAACAGTTGGCAAAACGTCGTGTAGATTTTGAGGTTGTGCTTGTCTACCTTCACAGCACAGATAGTACTTTTGACCGTGTAAGTGAAGACTCATTCAATAAAAGATTCAAGAATATGCCTTGGCTGGCGCTCCCTTTCAAAGACCCTAAATGTATGAAGGTGGCACGAATATTTGATTATCCCTATTCACTGAATGGGCCAGAGATTCCAGATCCTACTCTTGTAATTATTGGGCCTCATGGGAAATTTGTCGGAATATTTGGCTCCGACATCTTGATGAATTTTGGGATTGAAGCATACCCATTCACCGGGAGATAGTTCTCGAGTTGGAGACCGAGAAAGCAAAAAATTGAAGCTGAATTCACTCTTGGATCCAAATGTTGTCTTGAGAGGACAAGATGGGTCCAAGGTAAGTTCTTTTTGACGTAGTCTGGTAGATGTTTTAATAATATTGATTGGGGCATTAGATGGAAAACATTGAAAAAATGTGGAAACAACTATATTCTATACATTTTGTATAAAGAAAGTTGCATCTGGGGTACAAGGTTCATTTTTGGATGCAACTTTTTATATCTGTGTTTTCCATCTGCTGCCCATAGTTTTATCCTTTTAAAAAAAATTCTCTGGTCTTGGACAGTTGTTTTACCCATTTTAATACTTCTCCTCTGGTCTTAGAAAGTTTTTTCATCCGTTGCTCATTTATTAATTTTTTTATTTTATAAAAATAGTTGTTTTTTCCCCAGGATATAATTGAGACGATGGAGTGGGATTGTTACTCTAAGTTGCAAAATTGTTGTTGCATTCTATTAGAAAATTTCTTTGTTTAGCGCTGTAAACTCTAGGACTTTTCATTGTTAAGTTCTATATTTGTTGCAGGGTTTTCTAATTTTTATGTTTATTTCACTCGGTAGATTAAAGTTTCTAAACTGATGATGGAGAAGAGAGTCTTACTAATTATTGAGACGACGAATGTCATCAGATCTGCCAGGTTCTAGCCATGCTAAAAGAGAAGTATTTGCAGAAAAGAGCAAAGATGACGAGTTTGAGGTGATCCATATCTGCTTGAGGACTGAGCAATCTGCCTACAATAATGAGGTGTGTGGGGAAGATTTCCCATGGTTGCTGCATCATTTCCATGATACCACCTTGCTTGCACGCCAGATATTAGGTCATGTTTTTATGTACGGGTTGGTTAGAGGAACGGCACTTGTTGCATTTGAACGAGGAGGAATGCTCGTCTCAAAAGCATGGCGTCGTGAATTTGGAGCGCGGGAGGATATGGATTTTCCCTTTGCTGAAGATTTGGAAAAAGAGATCTGGCGTGATATGAATGTGGTCTACAATTTCGACTACTATGAGGACGAATGAACATGTCTAATTGGTTGATTCATTGGTATTGGGACGAAGTCCAATATCTATCAGACCAGCTTGGCAGTTAAATTATGGTTTTTGTTGGTTGCTAATATTTATCTATGTATTTATCAGATTGTCAGCCTTTTTTTGTTGTTGACAGAAAATCTTTATATTTTATCTTTCTATTGCTAAATGGTAATATGGTAGACCATATCCTAAATCTTTCTTTTAGTCCGTCATCGTGCTAATTTTAGCATTTGTGTCTTTCTGTTGGTCTCCTTTTTCAATATTGGTGACTCAGGGCTCTGTAGATGTATGTCAAGATTAGTTACAGGATACTATTTAATCCTACATTTGATGCACAATCTTACGTGCCCATATCATCACGGATTATTTTGGCCATGTCCCTAAACTTATCTATTGCTTTGCCCTGCATCTCGTAATGCTTCCCAATTTACTCTCTCCTCTCTCATTTCTCCTCTCTCCTTTCTCCGTCTCCTTTAATATAAGACGTTTTAGAAAAATATTTTTATTCTTTATTACAAGATATTTTACAATTGTTAGTCCACTAACCTTAAAAATGTTAATCAAAGCAAAAAGTATACTAAAACCCAAATTTATTCAAAAAAGGTGATGTATGACCATACCATAAGGTTGTAAATCGAACAAAGCAATTCGAGCTCGATTCGAAAAAATGTGAGCAGAACTCGGATTCGTTAATAATAAATTAAAATACAATTTGAACTCTAGAGTTTGTAGAGTTGTTTTTACCCTAATATTTAAAACGTGTCTGAGTGCATTTCAAAATTGTTTTCGATGTTATAATCGTCAAAAGTGAGGGTGCACCTTGATTATCACACCGAATTTTGGGGTACATTTTTTTGAGCTAAAAAGAATTTTGTGGTGCATTTTCACTTGATAAAAACTTGGAGGCTTTGGGTTGCAAATTGTATTTTATTCTTAATGATCCAAATTGGAGCACAACAAAAAATTGGAATACAAATACAAGTAGAATCTAAAGTGGTTATACTCGACTTGTTTTGTATTTAAACTATTTGAATCTTTGATCATGATTCAATACATACTCGGTTGATATATATTCGATACACTCTCTTATAATATATGCACAATTTAATAAATTTAGAATAAATAATTATAATAATTTATTATTTTTTTATTTATAAAGTTTAATTGTAAATATATTTTTTAATTTCTAAGTAAAATAATAAGTTCAATTGATAACTATATGTATTATAAAGTTACTTAATACGTGGAGACTCGAATTCGAAGTTCAAGTGTAGTTTAAATATAAATCGATTCGAGTCATATTGAATTCTAGAATAAATATTCAAGCCGAGTCGAATCTAAGAAGAGTTCTTTAAATACAATTCGAATCTAAATCGAATTTGAGTAAACAATTTATTTTTCGAGTCAAATTCGAGTAACTATTTGTTCGTTTCGTTTCGATTCGATTCGTTTACACCCTACTATAACATTGGTTGTTGAATAGATCTTATGTAATTGGTTATGCCATTAATTCTGACATTATCATATTATTTGAGACGTATGACATTATTCATAGGTTGACCACTGAATTTTATTGGTTTTTGAGTATTGAGCCCTTTTCTTTTGGTCAACGCATTTTGAGGAACACATGGCATATCTCATGTGGTTATTTTTTATTTTATTTTACATGTGGCATATTTGACGTGGCGAGTATTGGACTTGAACCCAAAAAATTTGTCGCTGTTCCAGACCTCCAGCTCGAAATTTCAATTCAATTACCACCCGAGCATCACGGGCCTAGCTGCTATATTTTCACTAGGATTTATGCTTTATAACTGAACAACTGATTTTCCCCAAATTAAAACAAATCCCCTTTTCTTGAATCTGCCAAGTCTAAGGGGGTGTTTGTTTTCCGCTTAATAGTACTGAATGATCCAAAATCTGAGCGAATCAAACTATTAAGAGTGTTTGTTTTGGAGTTTTAAAATCTGAATGGGACTGAACAGCACTGAGCGATTCCTTTAAAAAAAATTGGCTGAATCAGCTAAATAGCTCTCAGAAACGTTTTACCCAAAATAGTCCTTTCTTCTTCGCATTGTCGCTCCATCAAGATCCGGTGAAATTGGAAAGAAGAGGTCGGGGGTTCTTGGAGGAATTGGAGATGATGGTGTTGTTGGGCGTTGAATACTAAGTGAAGGGCAAGAGCCAAGTCATTGTTGTTGATCCGCAATCTGGGGTCGTGATGGGAAAACTCCGATTCAAGTTCCAGCAGGGTGAGATGAGGGGAAGGATGGAGTTTTTGATGCCGACGGGAGAGAGAAAGAAGATAAAAGCAAAATTAGTGTGTATAAAGCATAACGAGGTCTTGAAAGTGGGATGACAATGGGAGATAGCAGTAACAGATAAAATCAAAGCTATTATGATTGGGCAATTGACTAATTGATTAATTAAAGTTAATTTAATATTCATATTTGTTCTAGTTTTGGGATTAATATTATTTGATTATGATATTTTTGTTTTATAAGAGTAGCCTCCTTTCTCAATAATAGAAATGTGAGTCGCCTTTCACTTATCCATAAAAAGAGGATAAAAGTTTTAAAATTGTTTGAATTATTCAATTTGATTGAATTATTTATTTTTATTTGTTGTATAATTAATATGGTATTTAATTTTTTTAATACGCTTTAGACAAAATTATATACTTTTTAGCATAGTTTAGAGGGGTAAAATAGTAAAAGACTGTTATTCAGATATTTTAGACGTATCAATTATTAAACAAATTTTTTCATTCAGATTCAGCTCATTCAGATTCAGATTCAGATTCATTCAGTTTTTATCAACAGACCCCAAGTCTCAGTCTCATTTCGATTTCGTTTTACCCTTCTTCATCTGTCGCTTTCTCTGAACCTCTCACATGCACATAGAAAACCTAGGGTTTCTTACTTTCGTTTTACCCTTCTTAGATTTGTTTCTAATCTAAGTTCATTTATGCTCGTTTTATCTCCTACTGTTGTCGCATATCTGTTCATGAGTGTTTATAAACTAGGCTACTATCGATTTGTTTGGTTAGATTGGCGGATTCGGGGAGTATATGATATGAACTGCTATTTCTTCCGTTCCCATTCTGTCTTTTAATTTGGGGAAAATGAATTCTTTTAATTTGGGAGAAATGAATTTTTTTCTTTATAAATATTAATTTTTGTGAATTAATAACAGCTAAATTGAGTTGTTTGGGTGGTTATTGAACTAAAGTATCAAGTTCAGTGGTCGACTTTGTATTTTACCCAAAAATGAGAGATGCTTTATACTTAATAGCGGAAAAGAATTGTGTACGTTTGGTTGTATGTCTAAACCTTTTATATATTACCGGAGTCCTCTATCTATAAGACCTTGGATTGTTGTGGGATTCCTAATCTTGGTCCTTATGCCTAAACCTTTTAACATACACCATTCTTCTCAACTAGGAACATTTCTCAGCTATTTGAATTAATTAATTCGACTTTAAAATTTTGTTTCTTCAATTGATTTTTTTTAGGTTAGTGGGCTTATTTAGATTTAATTGTAGAAGAAAGCCGAATCGGTTTATCATGAGATTAATTTTATGATAAGTTGGTTAATTGACTAATACAGGACTGACACATCTCGACCTACATGTCGATATTATTTTGGTTAGTTAATGAAAGTTAATTTCATGCTAATCAGTCCCAAAAAGACGAAGAGCAAAATAAATCATCGCCAAATCCGAATTCGAATCCAGGTCGGAGTTCATAAATTGAGACAACACAGAGCCCTAGTAAATACGGTACAGTGAGTATATCTATATAACAAAATATAAATGATTTTGAATTTCTCGTTCATCCTAATAAATCATTTGAGCCGTCCAAAATTTGAGATAAATCTCACCGATAGTGCCGGAGTCAGGTGAGTAATATATATTACTCTTATCTTATACAACACATACATATATAGGTAGGGGAGGAGTAGAAAATAAAAAGAGGATGTGCTCCGATGACGAAGATAGCGGTGACGGCGAGAGGTTTCCGGTTAAGCCCCTATATCGGAAGATGTTCAACCCTAAAACCAAAAACTGATGCGAAGAAGAAGAGGAAGAAGATGAATCAGGTTCTACCTGAGATGATGAAGAAGAAGGGGAAGAATCAGGTAGAACCTGAGATGAAGGAGAAGCAGGGGAGGAAGAAGAATCAGGTAGAACCTGATATCATTAAAAGGAGATTATGTTAATATCTCTGATCTTCTCTTCACCAAAAAGAGGGATTACCTCGTCAAATTCAATGGTGACAAGGTATTATTCTAGTGGAGTAGTTGTTAATTTCTGTTACTGAAATTTGGTTTTTATCTTACTAAATATCATGTGGAATTCATAAAGCAAGAATTTTGGTTTTTATCTTACTAAATATCATTAGGAAATCATAAATTTTAGTTTTTAGTTTCTTCTAGTAGTTTTTATCTTAATTAGCTGATTATATTCGACAGTGTAAGCGTCTATAGCTTTCCATGTTAATATATGTTTGTTTTTGTTTTGTAGGTCAAGGCTGAGCATTTGGCAGGCAAGGTTATAATTATATATTTTGGATCGCTTTCCTATAATTATATACGTGAGCAATGGGCAACCATAGACTTGATAGACTTATACACTGAGATACAGGCCAAAAATGTTTTTGAGGTTGTTTGGGTGCCAATTATAGATAACAAAACACTTCAGAACGACCTGAACAGGTTTTTAAAAAGAAGTTTGCCAATATGCCAAGGCCTTGCATTCCATATTCGGATTTACCATCCGGGAAAAGATTGTTAACAAGGTTTTTAAAGAAAAGTTTGCCAATATGAGTTGCCTTCTCCTTTTATTATTGATCCAACAGGCAAGGTTTTGTATTGCTCTGCTTATTCAATCCTGCTAAACTATGGAGTTGAAGCTTTTCCTTTCAGCTACGAAAGGATTCAAAACCTAATTTCTGAAGATGAGGCATTGGAGAAGCAGATCTCCTTGAAAACACTCTTGGCCACCCCTGAACGTGATTATCTCATCTCAAACAAAGGGAAGCAGGTATGACAATCTATTGTAAAGGAAATAGGAATCATCACTTAATATTTCATTCTGCTCTCCAAGTCTGTACTTGTTCCGTCCCAAAATTAGAGATACAATTATCTGTTTTGCCTGATTTAAAATTAAGAGATATTTATAATTTTAGATTATAAATTGGCAAATTGAAAAACTGTCCATTGAATTGCAATATGGACGTTAATGTTTTAAATTTTTTGCAATGTCATAGCTAATGTTTTAATTTGTGTCTACTGTTATACGGTACCCTCTGTTCGGAGGGAATATATTTTAATGTGCAATTTGACTATTTTGCCTATTAATACCCACATGTACATGCTTATATTGACCAAAATTGGTTAAAGGGGGACAGTTTCGCAGAAAAATAATAAATTATGTGCCAACATGAGGGGACAATTTTGCAATGTGCCCATCATGAATTAATATGAAGTTACTTATATCATTACTTATATTCTAATGGATCATTACTTATATTTATATTCTTACACATCATTCCTTATATTTATATTCTAACACGTCTTTACTTATATTCTAGGTAGACTTAGTCGTATCATGCCATCACTCCTACATTTTTATCAAATGTTTGAGATGTGTTTGGAGAAATTAAATTTTCTTTAAAAGTTGTCGATTTATAGATGTATATCTAATATTTGTACAGAATGAGTAGTTCCCAATTTATTTAGATAATCATTTGTAGATTTCAGTGATAACTTACGTGGCTACTTGTATTTTGACAGGTACCTATTGGGAATCTTGAAGATAAGGTGGTAGCACTCTATTTATACGAAGATGGTTTAACAGAGAAACTCACAAGAAAACTTAAGCGGGTGTACAAACAGTTGGCAAAACGTCGTGTAGATTTTGAGGTTGTGCTTGTCTACCTTCACAGCACAGATAGTACTTTTGACCGTGTAAGTGAAGACTCATTCAATAAAAGATTCAAGAATATGCCTTGGCTGGCGCTCCCTTTCAAAGACCCTAAATGTATGAAGGTGGCACGAATATTTGATTATCCCTATTCACTGAATGGGCCAGAGATTCCAGATCCTACTCTTGTAATTATTGGGCCTCATGGGAAATTTGTCGGAATATTTGGCTCCGACATCTTGATGAATTTTGGGATTGAAGCATACCCATTCACCCGGGAGATAGTTCTCGAGTTGGAGACCGAGAAAGCAAAAAAATTGAAGCTGAATTCACTCTTGGATCCAAATGTTGTCTTGAGAGGACAAGATGGGTCCAAGGTAAGTTCTTTTTGACGTAGTCTGGTAGATGTTTTAATAATATTGATTGGGGCATTAGATGGAAAACATTGAAAAAAATGTGGAAACAACTATATTCTATACATTTTGTATAAAGAAAGTTGCATCTGGGGTACAAGGTTCATTTTTTGGATGCAACTTTTTATATCTGTGTTTTCCATCTGCTGCCCATAGTTTTATCCCTTTTAAAAAAAATTCCTCTGGTCTTGGACAGTTGTTTTACCCATTTTTAATACTTCTCCTCTGGTCTTAGAAAGTTTTTTCATCCGTTGCTCATTTATTAATTTTTTTATTTTATAAAAATAGTTGTTTTTTTCCCCAGGATATAATTGAGACGATGGAGTGGGATTGTTACTCTAAGTTGCAAAATTGTTGTTGCATTCTATTAGAAAATTTCTTTGTTTAGCGCTGTAAACTCTAGGACTTTTCATTGTTAAGTTCTATATTTGTTGCAGGGTTTTCTAATTTTTATGTTTATTTCACTCGGTAGATTAAAGTTTCTAAACTGATGATGGAGAAGAGAGTCTTACTAATTATTGAGACGACGAATGTCATCAGATCTGCCAGGTTCCTAGCCATGCTAAAAGAGAAGTATTTGCAGAAAAAGAGCAAAGATGACGAGTTTGAGGTGATCCATATCTGCTTGAGGACTGAGCAATCTGCCTACAATAATGAGGTGTGTGGGGAAGATTTCCCATGGTTGCTGCATCATTTCCATGATACCACCTTGCTTGCACGCCAGATATTAGGTCATGTTTTTATGTACGGGTTGGTTAGAGGAACGGCACTTGTTGCATTTGAACGAGGAGGAATGCTCGTCTCAAAAGCATGGCGTCGTGAATTTGGAGCGCGGGAGGATATGGATTTTCCCTTTGCTGAAGATTTGGAAAAAGAGATCTGGCGTGATATGAATGTGGTCTACAATTTCGACTACTATGAGGACGAATGAACATGTCTAATTGGTTGATTCATTGGTATTGGGACGAAGTCCAATATCTATCAGACCAGCTTGGCAGTTAAATTATGGTTTTGTTGGTTGCTAATATTTATCTATGTATTTATCAGATTGTCAGCCTTTTTTGTTGTTGACAGAAAATCTTTATATTTTATCTTTCTATTGCTAAATGGTAATATGGTAGACCATATCCTAAATCTTTCTTTTAGTCCGTCATCGTGCTAATTTTAGCATTTGTGTCTTTCTGTTGGTCTCCTTTTTCAATATTGGTGACTCAGGGCTCTGTAGATGTATGTCAAGATTAGTTACAGGATACTATTTAATCCTACATTTGATGCACAATCTTACGTGCCCATATCATCACGGATTATTTTGGCCATGTCCCTAAACTTATCTATTGCTTTGCCCTGCATCTCGTAATGCTTCCCAATTTACTCTCTCCTCTCTCATTTCTCCTCTCTCCTTTCTCCGTCTCCTTTAATATAAGACGTTTTAGAAAAATATTTTTATTCTTTATTACAAGATATTTTACAATTGTTAGTCCACTAACCTTAAAAATGTTAATCAAAGCAAAAAGTATACTAAAACCCAAATTTATTCAAAAAAGGTGATGTATGACCATACCATAAGGTTGTAAATCGAACAAAGCAATTCGAGCTCGATTCGAAAAAATGTGAGCAGAACCCGATTCGTTAATAATAAATTAAAAATACAATTTGAACTCTAGAGTTTGTAGAGTTGTTTTTACCTAATATTTAAAACGTGTTAATAAAAGTGCATTTCAAAATTGTTTTCGATGTTATAATCGTCAAAAGTGAGGGTGCACCTTGATTATCACACCGAATTTTGGGGTACATTTTTTTGAGCTAAAAAGAATTTTGTGGTGCATTTTCACTTGATAAAAACTTGGAGGCTTTGGGTTGCAAATTGTATTTTATTCTTAATGATCCAAATTGGAGCACAACAAAAATTGGAATACAAATACAAGTAGAATCTAAAGTGGTTATACTCGACTTGTTTTGTATTTAAACTATTTGAATCTTTGATCATGATTCAATACATACTTTCTGTTGATATATATTCGATACACTCTCTTTATAATATATGCACAATTTAATAAATTTAGAATAAATAATTATAATAATTTATTATTTTTTTATTTATAAAGTTTAATTGTAAATATATTTTTTAATTTCTAAGTAAAATAATAAGTTCAATTGATAACTATATGTATTATAAAGTTACTTAATACGTGGAGACTCGAATTCGAAGTTCAAGTGTAGTTTAAATATAAATCGATTCGAGTCATATTGAATTCTAGAATAAATATTCAATTTTAAGTCGAATCTAAGAAGAGTTCTTTAAATACAATTCGAATCTAAATCGAATTTGAGTAAACAATTTATTTTTCGAGTCAAATTCGAGTAACTATTTGTTCGTTTCGTTTCGATTCGATTCGTTTACACCCTACTATAACATTGGTTGTTGAATAGATCTTATGTAATTGGTTATGCCATTAATTCTGACATTATCATATTATTTGAGACGTATGACATTATTCATAGGTTGACCACTGAATTTTATTGGTTTTTGAGTATTGAGCCCTTTTCTTTTGGTCAACGCATTTTGAGGAACACATGGCATATCTCATGTGGTTATTTTTTATTTTATTTTACATGTGGCATATTTGACGTGGCGAGTATTGGACTTGAACCCAAAAAATTTGTCGCTGTTCCAGACCTCCAGCTCGAAATTTCAATTCAATTACCACCCGAGCATCACGGGCCTAGCTGCTATATTTTCACTAGGATTTATGCTTTATAACCTAACAACCGATTTTCCCAAATTAAAACAAATCCCTTTTCTTGAATCTGCCAAGTCTAAGGGGTGTTTGTTTTCCGCTTAATAGTACTGAATGATCCAAAATCTGAAATGAATCAAACTATTAAGAGTGTTTGTTTTGGAGTTTTAAAATCAATGGGACCGAATAAAGACCGAGCGATTCCTTTAAAAAAATTGGTCAATCGGCCTCACCAAATAGCTCTGTGAACGCTTTTTACCCAAAATAGTCCTTTCTTCTTCGCATTGTCGTTCCATCAAGATCCGAAGTGAAATTGGAAAGAAGAGGTCGGGGGGTTGCCGGAGGAATTGGAGATGATGGTGTTGTTGGGCGTTGAATACGGAAGCTGGGCAAGAGCCGAAGCTGCTGTTGTTGATCCGGGCAACGGTGGGGTCGTGATGGGAAAACTCCGATTCAAGTTCCAGCAGGGTGAGATGAGGGGAAGGATGGAGTTTTTGATGCCGACGGGAGAGAGAAAGAAGATAAAAGCAAAATTAGTGTGTATAAAGCATAACGAGGTCTTGAAAGTGGGATGACAATGGGAGATAGCAGTAACAGATAAAATCAAAGCTATTATGATTGGGCAATTGACTAATTGATTAATTAAAGTTAATTTAATATTCATATTTGTTCTAGTTTTGGGATTAATATTATTTGATTATGATATTTTTGTTTTATAGTAGCCTCCTTTCTCAATAGTGAATGTGAGTCAAGCCACTTATCCATAAAAAAGAGGATAAAAGTTTTAAAATTGTTTGAATTATTCAATTTGATTGAATTATTTATTTTTATTTGTTGTATAATTAATATGGTATTTAATTTTTTTAAATACGTTTAGACAAAATTATATACTTCTTTAGCATAGTTTAGAGGGGTAAAATAGTAAAAGACTGTTATTCAGATATTTTAGACGTATCAATTATTAAACAAATTTTTTCATTCAGATTCAGCTCATTCAGATTCAGATTCAGATTCATTCAGTTTTTATCAATGACCCCAATTCTAAGTCTCATTTCATTTCGATTTCGTTTTACCCTTCTTCATCTGTCGCTTTCTCTAACCTCTCTCATGCATTAGAAAACCTAGGGTTTCTTACTTCGCGTTTACCCTTCTTAGATTTGTTTCTAATCTAAGTTCATTTATGCTTTCGCTTTATCTCCTACCGTTGTCGCATCTCTGCTCATGAGTGTTTATAAACTAGGCTACTATCGATTTGTTTGGTTAGATTGGCCAGATTCTGGGGAGTATATGATATGAACTGCTATTTCTTCCGTTCCCATTCTGTCTTTTAATTTGGGGAAAATGAATTCTTTTAATTTGGGAGAAATGAATTTTTTTCTTTATAAATATTAATTTTTGTGAATTAATAACAGCTAAATTGGTTTTATTATGTGTCTTAGATGTGACGCCCCCAAATTCGGACCGCCACTTGGTCGCTCGAATTCGGTTCATCTCGTTCTCATGGTAATACCATAATAACTAAAATCACACATTCACAACGGAAAATCTAATTTAGAATAATATACAATGATTTATTATAATTATTCTCCCAAGTCTCGCAACATACAGTACTAATAGATTACATAATAATATCGAATAAAGACTTGAGCACAATCATATTAGTTTGAAAACCCCTTCAAAGATTTAATGAAATCTCAGCTCTGAATTTAATTATTATGAAATTAAGTCACAAATTAATATAATAAATAATGACAGGAAAGTAAATGCTAACAAGTAAATGGCACAAGAAAGTTTTAAGTGGTTCGGACTCCTAGTCCATTTTTCTACTCTATGAGTAGAAAATCCACCAAGGATGTTGAGAGTCACTAAGGGTGTGTTTGATTAGCTCTTAACGCCTCTTAATTGGAATGCTTCTGATTCGGTCAGAAGCAAAATATGTTTGGTAAAAAAAAATTACCTCTTAATGCCTCTTAATCGGTTAGACACAAAATTAAAGCTTAATCATTAGAGGCACATCTGATTGAGTTTATATTCTAAAATTACAATATTATCCTTCCACTTCCAATGGCCGTCTCCAGCTACCCTTTCCACAATTATATTCTGAAGTCTGGTCTGCTCAAATAATCAGAGTCATGAACATTAGAACTTGCCTTTGATTATGGCATCTGTTTACATTCAAAAAAAACAAGAAGAATATGAAAACTGAACAAAACTTTCTTCATATTACCTAAATTCTAACAATATATCACATCATAGAGATATTTATGCTGGAGTATATATATAGAAAAAGTCTAGGGGGACCGGCCTTTTCCGACCAGAGAAGTGACCGGCCTGATTTTTTTTTTTGACTACAAAATAATTAATGTGATTTATTGGAACTGAAATTTTTATAAAATACAGTGATTTAGGTGTCTTTAGGTGTATTCAAAAAGACACCTAAATCACTGTATTTTGTAAAAATTTCAGTTCCAATAAATCACATTAATTATTTTGTAGTCAAAAGCAAAAAAAAAAAAAAAAATTCCGGCCGGTCACTACCCCGATCAGAAAAGGCCGGTCCCCCTAGAAGGACTCTATAATATAAGTCCAAGAAGAAACACACGCACACACACACACACGCGCGCGCGCGCGCGCACACACACACACACACACACACACACATATATATATATATTTACAATGCAAAATCCAGTACAGTCATCAATCATACAAAAGCAAGAAGCTCTGGAACAAAAGAAAACCATTTGAAACCGCAGCTCCATTTTTCAGGCATGAAAGGAAATTTATGTAACCAATGCCAAGTCCTTCTGCAAACCTTATAGTATAAAATCTCAGGCCAAGAATAACAGCAAACACAAATCAATCCATCATGCCAAACTATATACAAGTGCTCATAATTATGAAAACAAACAGATACCAATTTCCTGCATATCATATCAGGCACACAAATCAATCCATCATGCCAAACAAATAACAAAATGAAGGAAACGAAGAAGAGGGACAAGATGAGCCACTACTGGTTATTATCGGAGGTTCATGAAAGGATTTTCTCGAATCACTACTCCATTAACTCAGCTGACTCGAAAAGATACAAAATTCGGTTGGAGCGAGGAATGTGAGAAGAGTTTTCAAGAACTCAAGAGGAGGATCATTTCAGCACATGTTCTGACAATACCAGCTGGTTCGGAAGGATTTGTTATATATAACGATGCTTCAGGCAAAGGTTTAGGGTGTGTTCTCATGCAACATGAGAAAGTCATAGCCTATGCCTCACGACAACTCAAAGAATATGAGAGAAATTACCCTACTTATGATCTAGAGTTGACAGCTATCGTTTTTGCGTTTAAGATTTGGAGGCATTACCTGTATGGAGAGAAGGTGGAGATCTATACGGATCATAAAAGCCTCAAATATTTCTTCACTCAAAAAGAACTCAACATGCGACAACGACGATGGCTTGACCTATTGAAAGATTACGATCATACCATTCAATACTATCTTGGAAAAATGAACGTAGTAGCTGATGCATTGAGTAGAAGATTATATGCGGGCACGAGTGCAATATTGTCAACGCAAAGGCCCATTTTGTATGACTTACAAATGATGGAGATAGAGTTAAAGACTCCAGGGATCCATGTGATGATGGCAAATATACGAGTAGAACCGACTTTAATCGATAAAGTTAAAGCTGCTCAAACTACAGACCTGAAGTTGATGCGTATGAGGAAGAAAGTGCAAGAAGGTGCTATTCCGGAAGCAAGAATCGATGAAGAAGGAATACTTCGAGTCAACTCCAGACTTTGTGTTCCTAACGATTCTGACTTGAAGTATAAAATCATAATGGAGGCGTACAACACACCGTTTGCAATCCATCCTGGGAGTACCAAAATATATCGTGATCTTCGACATACATTTTGGTGGAGCAATATGAAGAGAGAGATAGCGGGTTTATCTCAAGGTGTCTAACTTATCAACGAGTCAAGGCGGAGCATCAAGTGCCAAAAGATCCATTGCAACCACTTGAAATTCCAGAATGGAAGTGGGAACACATTACCATGGATTTCGTTACTGATCTTCCTAAGGTTTCTCAAGGCATAGATGCGATTTGGGTCATTATTGATAGATTGACCAAGGTTGCTCATTTCTTACCGATACGAGAAACTTATACTATAAGACCCCAAATTATTAATAAATAAAATTTAATTTCCCTATTTATTATTTTGAAATAGTAAGGGTTGATTTGATTAATGTAGTTAGTTATGGGTAAAATGCGCAAATATTTCAAATAAGCAAGTGGTTATAAAATATTTATTTTTATCGGAGAATATTCGTTTGGTCGTGAAATATTCTTACGGTCGGGGAATATTCGTACGACGGCGCAGCCTTGTGTGGGCCTCATAATGAAAAGCGATTGGATGAAGAAAACGACAAGTATAAGTTGTTTAGAAATAACGGTGCAATTGTTATCGTTAGTACTGTTGGAATACCCGGTGGTTAAAACACAGTAATACGCGTTGTTGCACAGTAGCACACGGTATTGCACCAATTATTGATTATTACATAAGAAGGCACTACTCAATTATTGTTACAGTAATTACTGTTCAATATTTTATTTTATTGATTCAATAATTGTTGCATTGATATTCTATATAACTATTGTTTCAATAATTATCACTACACAGTATTTTCCATTATAGAAGCAATAATTCATATTATCTGAATAATATTATTAGATAACATTACTGGCAATGTCTAGAAAGTTCTGCTCTAAGGAGATGTTTGGTCACCTAATTGCTTACCGCAAGAAGGAGAAATTCTTATCGAAAGCCCCTTTTTCTTGGGAACCGCCTCGTTTATCGATATTGTGATTCTCGTAATATTATTTATGAATAATTAATTATTGATTTATATGATGAGAAAATATTCATTTTATGTGGATATAGATGAAGAAAATTTTTAAAGTGACAATTGTTAAAAATCGATATTTTATCTTTTTTGATAAAATAATATTTTATTATATTATTATAATATAATAATGATGATATTTTTACAATGAATGTGGGATATATGAGTATATGAGGAGAAAGAGTATTTTTGTTGCAAAAGTTGTTTAAAACATGTTAAACATGTCTGTGGGCCCATTTTTTGACTGAAATTTGATTATAGCCTGTAAAATCGCCTGGTTTATGGATTTCTTTTCAATTTTTCGTTTGGAATTTGGAAAAACTTTCTTCTGCAAAGTTGTAGATAATGAAATTTCCTATGGAAAAGACATGTGGTTCGAATTTTTCTGATAAAAGGGCTATTTATTATGAATTATTGAAGTTCCGTAGTTCCGAAATAATTGGTTTTTGAAAGTTTTAATTATTTTAAATTACAAAAACGTTTTTTTTGGTTTTTGTCATTATTTGGTGGCTAAATTCAGATGGTCAAGGTGGGATAAGGAAATTAAAAATAAAATATTATTATTTTATTAAATTTTCTGCTTTGGTGTTAAGCAATTTCCTATAAATAGGGTGCTTAGGTTAAATTGAAAATCACACCGTAAACTAAAGATTTCTCTCTTTCTCTCTATATAATATCGAGCGTATTTTTGTGAGTATTTTAGTACTTTGAGTATTGCTATACTGATTGCAAGTTCTTTTAGCACTATATCCAAAGATTCCAAATGTAAGTACTATCCTTTTGAGGTAAGAGATGTTATTTTCTTCGTAAATGATATTATTTCTTCAATATTATTATGCCGAAATATTGGTCTGAATTTTTATCAAATTTAAAACTTTTCATGTCGGGGTTACTATTCATGAGTTACTATTCATGAGTTACTATTCATGAGTTACTATTCACGAGTTACTATTCACGAGTACTATTCACGAAGCATGATGTTTTTTTTTGTGAAATTTCTATCTTTTAGTGTCGGATGTAAGACTCCAAATTATTAATAAATGAAATTTAATTTCCTCTATTTATCATTTTGAAATAGTAAGGGTTGATTTGATTAATGTGGTTAGTTATGGGTAAAATGCGCAAATATTTTAAATAAGCAGGTGGTTATAAAATATTCATTGTTGTCGTGGAATATTAGTTTGGTCGTGGAATATTTTTTTTTGTCGGGGAAAATTGCATAACCAATACAGCGATCTTTTGTGGACCCCATAACCTGGAAGCGATTGGATGAAGAAAACGACAAGTATAAGTTGTTTATAAATAATCGGTGTAGTTATTATCAAGATTATCTTGTTGGAATACCCGTGGTTAAAACACAAGAATAATGGCGTTGTTGACAAGTAGACACTGCGGTATTGCACCAATTATTGATTCTTACGTGAAGAAGCACTACTCAATAATTGTTACGATGAGTTCTTGCTCAAAGTATTTTATTTTATTGATTCAATAATTATTTGCGTTGATATTTTATATTATCGTTGTTTCAATAAATGTCACTACACAAGATTTTCCATTATCGAAGCAATAATTCATATTATCCGAATAATATTATTAGAAAATATTATTGGCAATGTCTAGAAAGTTCTGCTCAAGGAGAGATTTGGTCACCTAATTACGCCGCCAAGAAGGAGAAATTCTTATTGAAAGCCCCTCTTTCCGGGAACTACCGGTTGCAAGATCTTGTGATTCTGTAATATTATTTGTGAATAATTAATTATTGAATTATATGATGAGAAAAATATTGATTTTATGTGGATATAGATGGAGAAAGTTTTTAAAGTGACAATTGTTGAAAATCGATATTTTATCTTTTCTGATAAAATAATATTTTATTATATTATTATAATATAATAATGATGATATTTTTGCAATGAATGTGGGATATATGAGTATATGAGGAGGAAGAGTATTTTTGTTGCAAAAGTTGTTTAAAACATGTTAAACATGTCCGTGGGCCCATTTCTTGACTGAAATTTAATTATAGCACAGAAAATCGTCTGCTTTGTGAATTTGATTGCCAATTTCTGTTTGGAATTTGGAAAAACTTTCTTCTGCAAAGTTGTAGAGAATTGAATTTCCTATAAAAAATAGCGAGATTCGAATTTTCTGATAAAAGTGCTATTTATTGTGAAATATTGAAGTTCCGGAGTTCTGAAATAATTGATTTTTGAAAGTTTTAATTAATTTTAATAACAAAAACATTTTTTTTTGTTTTTGTCATTAGTGGTGGCTGATTTCCGATGGTCAAGAGGTGCGTATGAAATTTTAATATATATATTAATATTATATTAAATTTTCTATTTTGGTGTTTTAAGCATTTTCCTATAAATAGGGTGCTTAGTTTAGAATTAAAAATCACACCAGAAACTACAGATTTCTCTCTCTTTCTCTCTCTATAATATCGAGCGTATTTTATGAGTATTCTAGTACTTTGAGTATTGCTATACGGTGCAAGTTCTTTCAGCACTATATCTAGTATTCCAGTCAGAAGTACTATTCTTTCTGAGATAAGGGATGTTATTTTCTTCTCAAATGATATTATTTCTTCAATAGCATTATGCCGAAATATTGGTTGGAACTTTTTATCCAATTTGGAACTTTTTCATGTCGGGGTTACTATTCACGAGTTACTATTCATGAGTTACTATTCACGAGTTACTATTCACAAGTACTATTCACGAAGCATGATGATGTTTTTTGTGAAATTTCCATCTTTTGGTGTCGGAGTTACTATTCACGTATACGACACTATTCACGAATCTGACCTATTCACGTAAAAATTAAATTTTTGTTTTTCGTCCAAAATATCTATTATGGATACTAGCTTTGATTGTATCCATGTTTTGATCATTCTTGAATTTTACTCCACTCTGATTATTTATGAAGTATTTTTGAACTTGAATTATTTAAAGTACGAATCCTTAATATTTGTTCTTTTGTTTCACTGGATTCGTTTTCTTTAAAATATTTTTCATCATCCTCAATCCTAAATGATGATATAACTGAATATCTTTGGCCCGTAGTGCAAAGATGAATGATTTTATGATGAATATCTTTGGCCTGTAGTGCAAAGATGAACAGGTGTTTAGATGAACTTGACCAACTGATGAATATCTTTGGCCTGTAGTGCAAAGATGAATATTTGATTCCAGATATATATTGATTGATGTTACAGGGATAAAAGATAGACGATGAACTTTTAAATTCATATATAGAAGATAGTAGTTTGCATTCTCTACTTAACTCTTCTAATGAATTATTATTTCATTGAAGATTGATTTAAAACTGGTTGTTCATTGTATTCTATCGCTTTTTTTTTCTGTTGAAGACTAACGATAATTTGTTCTATGTTATCTTAGTCATAATGTTTCTTTATCGGGCTAGTTGAGCTCACCCTTTTCCTTGTTGTTCCATTTTTCTTCTCAGGAGGCGAGAATGTAGCGAGTACTAGTCGGGGTGTGGAATGATGGTTCTAGAAGTCGTTTTAGTAGTCCTCACCATTTTTATAAAATAATGTATCAATAATTGTAGACCGAGGACTTATTTGAGTGTGGATATTGTCTAGATGACAATATTTGTATTTAAACTCACGCTTTTATGTTGTATTAATAAAGTTGTAGTTGTTTCTATACCATGTATTTTTTGACGACTTCGTAATGGGTGTTGTATACCTATTTTGGGGCGCTACGATTGGTATCGAGCTTAGGATATGGTCTCCAAGCGGAGATCGGGGAATAGTACTAGAGGGAGAGAGCGAGTAATCCTTCGCTAGTGTGTCCTACCTAAGCTTATTTGTTGTTCTACCATAATATAGGGGTATTATGTGATTTGTTAAATTGTTTAATTAACCCTTGTTTTATGGCGATGATTTAAGAATGGCAAATGAGAATATTAATCTGTGGAATTAATGAGACCATGGAGACGCTCAGTACTTTCACCAATGAGGAGAAACGTACAGCAACAGTCGGCAATGTTCTTCCCTAGAAAACAACACCATTGATCGTATAATGAACGAGCGACGGGATGTTTAGGAGCTTTTTGCGCTTCATGCAAAACCGATTTAGGAGACTCGTGTATGTAATACTGGTGGAAATGATAACAACGCTGCGGCTTGTCACGGCCAAGCAAGCTTCAAAGAGTTGGGACCACCGTAATTTAAGGAAAAGTTTGGATCCGATCATGGCGAAAATATGGGTCAAGCAAATTACCAAGATATTCGATGTCTTGGGATGCACGAGTAACAGAAGTTCCATTCGCCACCTTTTATGTTCCGTGGCGAGCAGCAGATTTCATCGGTGGAGTCTGTGAAACGGACCCACTTTCGCCGCACTTAGCATGTCTTGGGAAACGCTTGAAAACTTTTTCAACAAAAAATACTTTCCGAAAGTATTTGCCATATGAAGGAGGTAGAGTTTATTAGACTAGAACAAAACAACATGACGGTGTCCCAATAAGAGGCGAAGTTCGCAGAGTTATCCAGGTTTGCACCTCATTTGGTAGAGAATGAGGAACGAATGAAGAGGATGTTTCTGAGAGGTTTAAAACCCGAGATTCTAATATCTTATCTCTCATAAATTTGCTTTATATTCGATGATGTTGTCAACATGGCTCAATTATTAGAGCGAGATAATGAGAAGTACGTTCAACCAAGGGACCGAACTGTATTATACTGGGGTGGCGTATCTGAGTAATGAAAACCAGCGGGGAGGAAAACATTCAGACAAAAGCGGTAACCACTCTGGTGGTAATCGTGGCCATGAAAATAGAAGAAGCGACTCGGGGAGATTTTAAAAAGAGGAGATTCAACAATGATAATGTGAAGACGCCAAAGACCAAAGAAAGAATCGTTCCAAGGGAGGAGAACGACCACCATTATATGTTATAAGTGCGGAAAAGAAGGACATATCAGCCCAAACAGCCCACAATAGTTTAAGGTATGTTATAACTATGAAAAGGAAGGACATATTGCTCGAGATTTCACTATAGCGAAACCAAGTCCAGCAGGATGGTGACTCAAATCTCGTCCCGGAAAAAGTCAAAGTCAACGGTTCTGGAAGAGCGTTTGTCGTGATCGTCAACATGCGAGAACCCAAACGAGGTGATCACGGGTAAGCTAATCATAAATTCATGCGAAGTTTATACATTACTTGATACCGGCATACCCATTCATTTATCTCTCCCGCTTGTGCTCAACGCTTAAACTTGACTCAGAGAAATTAGACTTTGACCTATCTCGTGGAAACTCCGTTAGAGAAACTTTCATCACATCCACTATTTATAAATCTTGTTTGATCCAAGTTGGTACCATCACATTACCTGTTGACCTTATCTCCTTAAAGATACTTGCTTTTGATGTGATTTTAGGGATTGATTGGTTAACTACTCATCATGCCAAAATTGATTGTTTTCGTAAGGTTGTTAGTTTTCATATTCCTAATCAACTTTGTTGTTCAATTCAAGCAACTAAACCATTAAAATCAATCACCGCTCATATCAAGTCATAAAGCTATTCGCTTATTGAAAAACGGATGTCAAGCTTTCTTAGCCCATGTTATGGATTTGAATAAAGACACGCCGATTTGAATAATATTCCCGTTGTTATTGACTTTCCCGACGATTTCAAAGAACTTCCCGCCTACCCCGTAACGTGAAGTTGAATTCTTTATTGACCTTGAACCTGGTACAAAGCCCATTTCTAAAACCCCATATCGAATGGCTCATATTGAACTTCAGGAGTTAAAGGTCCAACTACAGGAGTTGTTGGACATCGATTTCATTCGTCCTAGTACATCTCCTTGGGGTGCTCTCGTTTTATTCGTAAAGAAGAAAGACGGGAGTATCCGACTTTGTATCGACTACCGGGAATTAAACCATGTCACTATCAAGAATAGGTATCCGCTACCTCGTATTGATGACCTGTTTGACCAGTTGCAAGGAGCACAATTCTTTTCAAAAATCGATCTTCGTTTTGGATATCATCAGCTGAAGGTTAAAACTGAGGATATTCCAAAGACTGCTTTCAGAACTCTGTACGGGCATTATGAATTCTTAGTCATGTCTTTTAGATTGACTAATGCTCCTGCTGCTTTCATGGATATGATGAACTGAGTATTCAATGAATATTTGGATCAGTTCGTTGTTGTCTTTATTGATGACATCGTCATCTATTCCAAAAGCCGTGAAGATCATGAGCGCCATTTGAAGTTGGTACTGCAAAGGCTTCGTGATAACAAGTTATATGCCAAACTGAAGAAATGCGAGTTCTGGCTTGAGGAAGTAGCATTCCTTGGGCACATGGTGTCAAAACATGGAGTGTCTGTTGACTCGGCGAAGATTGAAGCAATACAAAGTTGGGAGCAACCGAAATCGGTGACCGAAGTACGTAGCTTTTTGGGCTTAATCACACTATTATCGGAGATTTGTGGAAGGATTTTCTAGAATCGCTATCTGATTAACTCACCGTGACTCAGAAGATAAAAAATTTGTATGGAGCAAGGAATGCGAGAAGAGTTTCCAAGATCTCAAGAGGAGACTCATTTCTAAGACTGCTTTAATAATACCATCCGGTTCGGATGGATTTGTTATCTCTGATGATGCTTCCGCAAAGGGTTAGGGTGTGTTCTTATGCAACGTGGGAAAGTCATAGCCTATGACTCATGACAACTTAAAGAATATGAGAGGAATTATCCTACTCATGATCTAGAGTTAGCGATAGTCATTTTCGCTTAAAGATCCGGAGGCACTATCTATATGGGGAGAAAGTGGAGATATATTCGCACCATAAAAGCCTCAAATATTTCTTCACTCAAAAGAACTTAACATGCGACAACGACGTTGGCTCGAGCTTGTTGAAAGATTACGACCACACTATTCAATACCATCCCGGAAAAACAAACGTAGAATGGTAGCGCGATTGAGTAGAAGATCATATGCGAGAACGAAAGTGCGATGATGTCAAGTATACGATAGAACCAACTTTAATCGAGAAAGTTAAAGTTGCTCGCCACGCACCTTGAGTGATGATTATGAAGAAGAAAGTACAAGAAGGTGCTATTCCAGAAGCAAGAATCAATGAAGAAGGAATACTTCGAGTCCACTCCAGACTTTGTGTTCCTAACGATTCTAATTTGAAGTACAAGATCATGATGGAGGCACACAATACACCATTTTCAATCCATCCTGGAAGTACCAAAATGTATCGTGATCTTCGACATACATTTTGGTGGAACAATATGAAGAGAGAGATTGCAAAGTTTATCTCTATGTGTTTAACTTGTCAATGTGTAAAGGCGGAGCATCAAGTGCCTAAGGGTCCATTGCAACCACTTGAGATTCTGAAATGGAAGTGGGAACACATTACCATGGATTTCGTTACGGGTCTTCCCACGGTTTTTCAAGGCATAAATGCGATTTGGGTTATTGTTGATAGATTAACCAAGTCTGCCCATTTCTTGCCGATACGGGAGACTTATTCCCTTGAACGTCTTGCTCGTATGTACGTAGATGAGATTGTGAGATTGAATGGCATTCCAGTATCCATAGTTTCGGATCGTGACCCAAGATTTACGTTAAGATTTTGGGTTAGCTTGCAAAACGCTATGGGTACGGATTTACGATTTAGTTTGGCATACCATCCTCAAACGGACGGACAATCAGAGAGGACTATTCAAACTCTTGAAGATCTATTAAGACTCTGTGTCCTAGACTTCAAAGGGAGTTGGGATAAGTATTTACCATTGGTGGAATTCTCATACAACAACAGTTATCAAGCAAGTATAGGTGTGGCTCCATTTGAAGCATTGTATGGACGAAAGTGTCGCTCTCTAATATATTGGGATGAGGTGGGTGAAGCAACATTGTTGGGATCCGAGTTGGTACGTATGACTACAGAAAAGATCCAAATAATTCGACAAAGTATACAAATGGCACAGGATCGACGAAAGAGTTATGCGGATCTTCATCGAAAGGACGTGGAATTTATTATTGGGGATCACGTATTATTGCGTGTTGCTCCATGGAAAGGAGTTACAAGATTTGGGAAGAGAGGAAAGCTCAATCCACGATTTATTGGTCCATTCCAGATTCTTGACCGAGTAGGAAATGTGGCCTATAGACTCGCATTACCTCCAAGTATGTCTCGTGTTCATAATGTTTTTCACGTATCCGTGCTTCGTAAATATGTGAAAGACCCGAACCATGTTATTGAGTTAGAACCGGATGAGATAGCCGAAGACTTAACATATGAAGAGGTACCTGTCAAGATCTTGGATAAGAAAGAGCATGTCCTATGCACGAAGGTCAGACCACAAGTTAAAGTTTTGTGGAGGAACCATGCTATTGAGGAAATGACTTGGGAGTTGGAAACGAAAATGAAAGCGAGGTATCCTCATCTTTTCGAAACACCAGGTACGTACGTCAATTTCGAGGACGAAATTTCATAAGGAGGGGAGGTTGTAAGACCCCAAATTATTAATAAATGAAATTTAATTTCCTCTATTTATCATTTTGAAATAGTAAGGGTTGATTTGATTAATGTGGTTAGTTATGGGTAAAATGCGCAAATATTTTAAATAAGCAGGTGGTTATAAAATATTCATTGTTGTTTGAAATATTCGTTTGGTCGTGGAATATTCTTCTTTTCTAGAATATTCGCATTTACTGACATTACGCCTTTTGTGGGCCCATAACGGAAAGCGATTGGATGAAGAAAACGACAAGTATAAGTTGTTTATAAATAATCGGTAGTAGTTGTTACTGCTAACACCGTTGGAATACCCGTTGGTTAAAACACATGAATACGCTGCGTTGTTGCATAGTAGATACTGCAGATTGCACCAATTATTGATTCCTACGTAAGAAGGCACTACTCAATAATTGTTACGAGTTAATTCTCAAAGATTTTATTTTATTGATTCAATAATTATCGCGTTGATATTTTATATTACCGTTGTTTCAATAAGTGTCACTACACAGTATTTTCCATTATCGAAGCAATAATTCATATTATTTGAATAATATTATTAGAAAACATTATTGGCAATGTCTAGAAAGTTCTGTCTAAGGAGAGCTTTGGTCACCTAATTGCGCGCCAATAAGGAGAAATTTTTATTGAAAAGCCCCCTCTTTCCTGTGAACTACCGGTTGCAAAGATCGTGATTCTGTAATATTATTTGTGAATAATTAATTATTGATTTATATGATGAGGAAAATATTGATTTTATGTGGATATAGATGGAGAAAATTTTTAAAGTGACAATTGTTGACAATTGATATTTTTTTTTTCTGATAAAATAATATTTTATTATATTATTATAATATAATAATGATGATATTTTTGCAATGAATGTGGGATATATGAGTATATGAGGATGAAGAGTATTTTTGTTGCAAAAGTTGTTTAAAACATGTTAAACATGTCTGTGGGCCCATTTCTTGACTGAAATTTAATTATAGCCTGTAAAATTGCCCGTTTGTGGATTTCGGTCAATTTTTGTTTGGAATTTGGAAAAACTTTCTTCTACAAAGTTGTAGAGAATTGAATTTCCTATAAAAAATAGCGAGATTCGAATTTTCTGATAAAAGTGCTATTTATTGTGAATTATTGAAGTTCCGGAGTTCCGAAATAAATGATTTTTGAAAGTTTTAATTAATTTTAATAACAAAAACGTTTTTTTTTGTCTTTAGTGGTGGCTGATTTCAGATGGTCAAGAGGTGCGTAGGAAAATTTAATATATATATATATATATATATATATATTAATATTATATTAAATTTTCTGCATTGGTGTTCTAATCATTTTCCTATAAATAGGTGCTTAGATTAGAATTGAAAATCACACCGAAAACTATAGATTTCTCTCTTTCTCTCTATAATATCCAAATGATTTTGTGAGTATTCTAGTACTTTGAGTATTGCTATACTACATAAGTCCTTTCAAAGACTATATCCAATATTCCAGTCAGAAGTACTATTCTTTCCGAGGTAAGGGATGTTATTTTCTTCTCAAATGATATTATTTCTTCAATATCATTATGCCGAAATATTGGTTGGAACTTTTTATCAAATTTGGAACTTTTTCATGTCGGGGTTACTATTCATGAGTTACTATTCACGAGTTACTATTCATGAGTTACTATTCACGAGTTACTATTCACAAGTACTATTCACGAAGCATGATGATGTTTTTTGTGAAATTTCCATCTTTTGGTGTCGGAGTTACTATTCACGTATACGGCACTATTCACGTATACGGCACTATTCACAGAAAAATTAAATTTTCGTTTTTCGTCCAAAATATCTATTATGGATACTAGCTTTTGATTGTATCCATGTTTTGATCATTCTTGAATTTTACTCCATTTGATTATTTATGAAGTATTTTTGAACTTGGATTATTTAAAGTACGAATCCTTAATATTTGTTCTTTTGTTTCAATCGGATTCGCTTTTCTTTAAAATATTTTTCATCATCCTCAATCCTAAATGATGATATAATCAAATATCTTTGGCCCGTAGTGCAAAGATGAATGATTTTATGATGAATATCTTTGGCCTGTAGTTCAAAGATGAACAGGTGTTTAGATGAACTTGACCAACTGATGAATATCTTTGGCCTGTAGTGCAAAGATGAATATTTGATTCCAGATATATATTGATTGATGTTACAGGGATAAAAGATAGACGATGAACTTTTAAATTCATATATAGAAGATAGTAGTTTGCATTCTCTACTTAACTCTTCTAATGAATTATTATTTCCGCTGCGAAGATTGATTTAAAACTGGTTGTCTATTGTATTCTATTAGTTTTTTTCCTGTTGAAGACTAACGATAATTTGTTCTATGTTATCTTAGTCATAATGTTCTTTACTGGGCTAGTTGAGCTCACCCTTTTCCTTGTTGTTCCATTTTTCTTCTCAGGAGGCGAGAATGTAGTAGTACTAGTCGGGGTGTGGAATGATGGTTCTAGAAGTCGTTTTAGTAGTCCTCACCATTTTGTAAAATAATGTATCAATAATTGTACTGAGAACTTATTTGAGTGTGAATATTGTCTAGATGATAATATTTGTATTTAAACTCACAGTTTTTATGTTGTATTAATAAATTTGTAGTTGTTTCTGTACCATGTATTTTGACGACTCAGAATGGGTGTTGTATACCTATATTTTGGGGGCGTCACAATTGGTATCGAGCTTAGGGATATGGTTCCCATGGAGATCGGGGAATAATACTAGGAGGGGAGAGACGAGTAATCCTTCGCTAGTGTGTCCTACCTAAGCTTATTTGTTGTTCGATCATAATATAGGGGTATTATATGATTTGTTAAATTATTTAATTAACCCTTGTTTTATGGCAGTATATAAGGACGAATCCTTAATATTTATTCTTTTGTTTCACTGGATTCGTTTTCTTTAGAATATTTTTCATCATCCTCAGTCCTAAATGATGATATTACTGAATATCATTGGCATATAGTGCAAAGATGAATGATTTTTTGATGAATATCTTTGGCCCATAGTGCAAAGACGAATAGGTGTTTAGATGAACATGACCAACTAATGAATATCTTTGGCCTGTAGTGCAAAGATGAATATTTAATTTCAGCTATATATTGATTGATGTTACAGGGATAAAATATCAACGATGAACTTTTAAATTCATATATAGAAGATAGTAGATTACATTCTCTACTTCACTCTTCTAATGAATTATTATTTTCACTGCGAAGATTGATTTAAAACTGGTTGTCTATTGTATTCTATTAGATTTTTCCCTGTTGAAAACTAACAGTAATTTGTTCTATGTTATCTTAGTCATAATATTCTTTACTGGACTAGTTGAGCTCACCCTTTTCCTTTTGTTCCATTTTTCTTCTCAGGAGGCGAGAATGTAGCGAGTACTAGTCGGGGTATGGAATGAAGGTTCTAGAAAGTTGTTTTAGTAGTCTTCACCATTTTTGTAAAATAATATATCAATAATTGTAATGAGGACTTATTTGAGTGTGGATATTGTCTAGATGACAATATTTGTATTTAAACTCACAATTTTTATGTTGTATTAATAAAGTTGTAGTTGTTTTTGTACCATGTATTTTGAAGACTCAGAATGGGTGTTGTATACCTATTTTGGGGGCATCACAGTTGGTATCAGAGCTTCGGGATATGATCTCTGGCGGAGATCGGGAAATAGAACTAGGAGGGGAGAGACGAGTAAATCCTTCGCTATTGCGTCCTACCTAAGCTTATTTGTTGGTCGATCATAATATAGGGGTATTATGTGATATGTTAATTTGTTAAATTAACCCTTGTTTTATGGCAGTATTTGAGAATGTCGACTGAGAATGTTAACGGTGGAGTTAATGAGACCGTGGAAACACATTTAATCACTACCCAGGGGAACGTGCAACAGGAAGGCAATATTCCTCCTGTAAACAACACCATTGAGCAGACGATGAATGAAGGGATATTTAGTAGCTTTTTGCAGTTCATGCAAAAACAGACGAGGGAGACTCGTGTACAGAATACGGGAGAAAATGATAGCAATTCACGGTTGGTCACAGCCAAGCAGTTCAAAGAGTTGGGATCACCAGAATTTATTGGAAAGTCGGATCCGATCAAGGCAGAGACATGGGTTAAACAAATTACCAAGATATTCGATGTCTTGGGATGCACGGAGGAACAGAAGGATCCATTCGCCACCTTTATGTTCCGTGGCGAAAGCGATCCATCGGGGAGTCTCGTGAAGCGTACATCCAAATTTTTCGACTCAAAGATGTCTTGGGAGACATTTCAGAAACTGTTGAATGACAAGTACTTTCCTGAAAGTATTCGTCATATGAAGGAGGTAGAGTTTATTAGACTGGAGCATAATAACATGACGGTGTCCCAGTACGAGGCGAAGTTTGCAGAGCTATCCAGGTTTGCACCTCATTTGGTGGAGAATGAGGAACGTATGACATGGATGTTTCTGAGAGGTTTAAAACCCGGCATACGTCAATATCTCATTTCTCATAAATTTTCTCTCTATTCAGATGTTGTCAACAGGGCTCAATTATTAGAGCGAGATAACGAGTACGGTCAACTGAGGGACCACAACTAGGATCATACGGTGGCGGTGATCATCGAAACAACGATAACCAAATGAGAGAAAGAAAAATACGGACAAGAGCGTGACCACTCTGGTGGTAATCGTGGCCATGAAAATAGAAGAAGCGACTCGGGGGGAGATTTTAAAAAGTGGAGATTCAACAATGACAATGTGAAGACGTCAGCACCAGCAGCAACTGGTTCCAAGGGAGTAGAACGACCACCGGTTATATGCTATAAGTGCGGAAAAGAAGGACATATCACCAAACCGCCTAACAGCTTAAGGTATGTTATAACCGTGGAAAGGAAGGATATATCGCTCGAGATTGCACCAGTAGCAAAACCAAGTCCAAATGAGGATGGTGACTCAAAAGGTCATCCCCAGAAAAGTCAAAGTCAATCGGTTCTGGAAGAGCATTTGTCGTGATCGTCAACATCGAGGAACCCAAACGAGGTGATCACGGGTAAGCTAATCATAAATTCATGTAAAGTTTATACATTACTAGATACCGGTGCTACCCATTCATTTATCTCTCCTGCTTGTGCTCAACGTTTAAACTTGACTCCGGAGAAGTTAGTCTTTGACCTATCTGTGAAAAATCTGTTAGGAGAAACTTTCATCACATCCACTGTTTATAAATCTTGTTTGATCCAATTTGGCACCATCACATCACCTGTTGATCTTATCTCTTTAAAGATACTTGTTTTTGATGTGATTTTAGGGATTGATTGGTTAACTACTCATCATGCCAAATTGATTGCTTTTGTAAGGTTGTTAGTTTTCATATTTCTAAGCAACCTGTTATTCGAATTTAAGCAACCAAACCATTGAAGTCAAACTCTTTCATATCAAGCCGTAAAGTCATTCGTTTATTGAAAAATGGATGTCAAGCTTTCTTAGCCATGTTATGGACTTGAACAAAAATACGTCAGATTTGAATAATATTTCTGTTGTTAGTAAATTTCCTGACGTATTTCCTGAAAAATTTCCTGGCCTACTCCCAGAGCGTGATATTGAATTTTGTATCGACTTTGAACCCGGTACAAAATCCATTTCCTACTGAACTTCAGGAGTTAAAAACCCGACTATAGAGGTTGATAACCGAGCCTCTATCTGGTGACTTCTTTTGTAGAATGCACCGAAGCCAGACTCTCCGTAGGGGACGCCATATTCGTGCGATAGTAAACTAATAGGTGTCATTGTGACGTGCTATCCAAGGTTGGGATATGAGTTACAGTTGAGAGCAACCTAAGTCGGTAATCGAAATACGTAGCTTTCTAGGCTTAGTTGGTTATTATCAGAGATTTGTGGAAGGATTTTCTCGAATCGCTACTCTGTTAACTCAGCTGACTCGTAAAGATACAAAATTTGTATGGAGCGAGGAATGCGAGAAGAGTTTCCAACATCTCAAGAGGAGACTCATTTCGGCACCTGTTTTGACAATACCATCTGGTTCGGATGGATTTGTTATCTAAAGCGATGCTTCAGGCAAAGGGTTAGGATGTGTTCTCATGCAACGTGGGAAAGTCATAGCCTATACCTCGCGACAACTTAAAGAATATGAGAGGAATTATCCTACTCATGATCTAGAGTTGGCAACAGTCGTTTTCGCGCTAAAGATCTGGAGGCATTATCTATATGGGGAGAAAGTGGAGATATATTCAGACCATAAAAGCCTCAAATATTTCTTCACCCAAAAAGAACTCAACATGCGGCAATGACGTTGGCTCGAGCTGTTGAAAGACTACGACCATACCATTCAATACCATCCTAGAAAAGTGAACGTGTAGCCGACGCATTGAGTAGAATATCATACGCGGGAGCGAGTGCAATGTTGTCAACACAAAGGCCCATTTTGTGTGATTTACAAAAGATGAAGATAGAATTCAAGACTCCGGGAACCCATGCAATGATGTCAAGTATACATATAGAACCAACTTTAATCGAGAAAGTTAAAGTTGCTCAAGCCACAGACCCGGAGCTGATGATTATGAAGAAGAAAGTACAAGAAGGTGCTATTCGAGCGAGAATCAATGAAGAAGAAATACTTGAGTCCACTCCGCATTTGTGTTCTAACGATTCGATTTGAAATACAAGATCATGATGGAGGCACACATACACCATTTGCAATCCATCTCGAAGTACCAAAATGTATCGTGATCTTCGACATACATTTTGGTGGAACAATATGAAGAGAGAGATTGCAAAGTTTATCTCGATGTGTTTAACTTGTCAACGTGTAAAGGCGGAACATCAAGTGCCAAAGGGTCCATTGCAATCACTTGAGATTTTGAAATGGAAGTGGGAACACATTACCATGGATTTTGTTACGGGTCTTCCCACGGTTTCTCAAGGCATAAATGCGATTTGGGTTATTGTTGATAGATTAACCAAGTCTGCCCATTTCTTACCGATACGGGAGACTTATTCCTTTGAACATCTTGCTAGTATGTACGTGAATGAGATTGTGAGGTTGCATGGCATGCCAGTATCCATAGTTTCGGATCGTGACCCAAGATTTACGTCAAGATTTTGGGTTAGCTTGCAAAACGCTATGGGTACGGATTTACGATTTAGTTTGGCATACCATCCTCAAACGGACGGACAATCAGAGAGGACTATTCAAACTCTTGAAGATCTATTAAGACTTTGTGTCCTTGATTTCAAAGGGAGTTGGAATAAGTACCTACCATTGGTGGAATTCTCCTACAACAACAGTTATCAGGCAAGTATAGGTGTGGCTCCATTTGAAGCATTTTATGGACGAAAGTGTCGCTCTCCAGTATGTTGGGATGAGGTAGGAGAAGCAACGTTGTTGGTACCAGAGTTGGTACGAATGACTACAGAGAAGATCCAAATGATTCGACAACGTATACAAATGGCACAGGATCGACAAAAGTGTTATGCGGATCTTCATCGAAAGGACGTGGAATTTAGTATTGGGGATCATGTATTGTTGCGTGTGGCTCCATGGAAAGGAGTTACAAGATTTGGAAAGAGTGGAAAGCTCAATCCACGATTTATTGGTCCATTCCAGATTCTTGACCGAGTAGGAAATGTGGCCTATAGACTCGCGTTACCTCCAAGTATGTCTCGTGTTCATAATGTTTTTCATATATCTGTGCTTCGTAAATATGTGAAAGACCCGAACCACGTTATTGAGTTAGAACCGGACGAGATAGCCGAAGACTTAACGTACGAAGAGGTACCTGTCAAGATCTTAGATAGGAAGGAGCATGTCCTACGCACGAAGGTCATACCACAAGTTAAAATTTTGTGGAGAAACCATGCTATTGAGGAAATGACATGGGAGTTGGAAACGGAAATGAAAGCGAGGTATCCTCATCTTTTCGAAACACCAGGTACGTACGTCAATTTCGAGGAAGAAATTTCATAAGGAGGGGAGGTTGTAAGACCCCAAATTATTAATAAATGAAATTTAATTTCCCTATTTATTATTTTGAAATAGTAAGGGTTGATTTGATTAATGTGGTTAGTTATGGGTAAAATGCGCAAATATTTCAAATAAGCAAGTGGTTATAAAATATTCATTTTTATCGGAGAATATTATTTTGTTTGGTGTGGAATATTCTTACGATCGGGAATATTCGTATGCGGACGCAAAAACCTTGTGTGGGCCTCATAACGGAAAGCGATTGGATGAAGAAAACGAAAAGTATAAGTTGTTTAGAAATAATGGCGCAGCGATTATTACAGCTATCTTCATTGGAATACCCAATGGTTAAAACACACGATGTCGCATTTGTTGCAGACAAGATGACACACGGTATTGCACCAATTATTGATTCTTACGTAAGAAGGCACTACTCAATAATTGTTACAGTAATTACTGTTCAGTATTTTATTTTATTGATTCAATAATTGTTACATTGATATTCTATATTACTGTTGTTTCAATAATTATCACTACACAATATTTTCCATTATCGAAGCAATAATTCATATTATCTGAATAATATTATTAGATAACATTACTGGCAATGTCTAGAAAGTTATGTCTAAGGAGAGGTTTGGTAACCTAATTGCAAGGCCAAGAAGGAGAGAATTCTTATTGAAAGCCCTCTTTCCTGAACCACTGGTTGTCGATGATTGTGATTCTGTAATATTATTTGTGAATAATTAATTATTAATTTATATGATGAGGAAAATATTCATTTTATGTGGATATAGATGAAGAAAATTTTTAAAGTGACAATTGTTGAAAATTGATATTTTATCTTTTCTGATAAAATAATATTTTATTATATTATTATAATATAATAATGATGATATTTTTACAATGAATGTGGGATATATGAGTATATGAGGAGAAAGAGTATTTTTATTGCAAAAGTTGTTTAAAACATGTTAAACATGTCTATGGGCCCATTTCTTGACTGAAATTTGATTATAGCCTGTAAAATCTCCCGTTTGTGGATTTCGGTCAATTTCTGTTTGGAATTTGGAAAAACTTTCTTCTGCAAAGTTGTAGATAATGAAATTTCCTATAGAATAGACATGTGGTTTGAATTTTTCTGATAAAAGGGCTATTTATTATGAATTATTGAAGTTCCGTAGTTCCGAAATAATTGGTTTTTGAAAGTTTTAATTATTTTTAATTACAAAAATGTTTTTTTGGATTTTGTCATTATTTGGTGGCTGAATTCAGATGGTCAAGGTGGGCTAAGGAAATTAAAAATAAAATATTATTATTTTATTAAATTTTCTACTTAGGTGTTCTAAGCAATTTCCTATAAATAGGGTGATTATGTTAGAATTGAAAAGCACACCAGAAACTAAAGATTTCTCTCTCTTTCTCTCTCTATAATATCGAGCGTATTTTTGTGGGTATTTTAGTACTTTGAGTATTACTATACGGTGCAAGTTCTTTCAGCACTATATCCAGTATTCCAGTCAGAAGTACTATCCTTTTGAGGTAAGGGATGTTATTTTCTTCGTAAATGATATTATTTCTTCATTATCATTATGCCGAAATATTGGTTTGAATTTTTATCAAATTTGGAACTTTTCATGTCGGGGTTACTATTCATGAGTTACTATTTACGAGTTACTATTCATGAGTTACTATTCACGAGTTACTATTCATGAGTTACTATTCACGAGTACTATTCACGAGTACTATTCACGAAGCATGATAATTTTTTTTTTGTGAAATTTTTATCTTTTAGTGTCGGAGTTACTACTCACGTATACGGCATTATTCACGTATACGACACTATTCACGTATACGACACTATTCACGAATACGACACTATTCACAGAAAAATTAAATTTTCATTTTTCGTCCAAAATATCTATTCTGGATAATAGCTTTGATTGTATCCATGTTTTGATCATTCTTGAATTTTACTCCACTCACGGTTATTTATGAAGTATTTTGAACTTGGATTGTTTAAAGGACGAATCCTTAATATTTATTCTTTTGTTTCACTGGATTCGTTTTCTTTAGAATATTTTTCATCATCCTCAGTCCTAAATGATGATATTACTGAATATCTTTGGCATGTAGTGCAAAGATGAATGATTTTCTGATAAATATCTTTGACCCGTAGTGCAAAGATGAACAGGTGTTTAGATGAACATGACCAACTGATGAATATCTTTGGCCTATAGTGCAAAGATGAATATTTAATTCCAGATATATATTGATTGATATTACAGGGATAAAATATCAACGATGAACTTTTAAATTCATATATAGAAGATAGTAGATTGCATTCTCTACTTCACTCTTCTAATGAATTATTATTTTCGCTGCGAAGATTGATTTAAAACTGGTTGTCTATTGTATTCTATTAGATTTTTCCCTGTTGAAAACTAACGATAATTTATTCTATGTTATCTTAGTCATAATATTTTTTACTGGGCTAGTTGAGCTCACCCTTTTCCTTGTTGTTCCATTTTTCTTCTCAGGAGGCGAGAATGTAGCGAGTACTAGTCGGGGTATGGAATGAAGGTTCTAGAAAGTTGTTTTAGTAGTCCTCACCTTTTTTGTAAAATAATGTATCAATAATTGTAATGAGGTCTTATTTGAGTGTGGATATTGTCTAGATGACAATATTTGTATTTAAACTCACAGTTTTTATGTTGTATTAATAAAGTTGTAGTTGTTTTTGTACCATGTATTTTGACGACTCAGAATGGGTGTTGTATACCTATTTTGGGGGCGTCACATATACACTTGAACATCTTGCTCGTATGTACATAAACGAGATTGTAAGATTGCATGGTATGCCAGTATCCATAGTTTCTGATCGAGACCCAAGATTCACTTCACGATTTTGGGTTAGTTTACAAAAAGCTATGGGCATGGATTTACGATTTAGTTCGGTTTTTCATATACAAATGGACGGACAGTCGGAGAGGACTATTTAAACTCTTGAAGATTTATTAAGACTCTGTGTCCTTGACTTCAAAGGAAGTTGGGATAAGTTCTTACCGTTGGTGGAGTTTTCCTACAATAACAGTTATCAAGCAAATATTGGCATGGCTCCATTTGAGGCGTTGTATGGAAGAAAGTGTCTTTCTCCAGTATGTTGGGATGAGGTGGGTGAAGCAACGTTGTTGGGACCGGAGTTGGTACGTATGAGTACTGAAAAAATTCAAATGATCCGACAACGTATAAAAACCTCACAAGATCAACAAAAGAGTTATGCTAATCTTCATCGAAAGGATGTGGAATTTAATATTGGAGATCATGTGTTGTTACGTGTTGCTCCATGAAAAGGAGTTACGAGATTTGGAAAGAGGGGAAAGCTCAATCCTCGATTCATTGGCCCATTTTTAGTCCTCGATCGAGTAGGAACTATGGCCTATAGACTCGCCTTACCACTAAGTATGTCTCGTGTTCATAACGTTTTTCACATACTATGTTACGTAAATATGTGAAAGACCCTAACCACATTATTGAATTAGAACCGGACGAGATAGCGAAAGATTTAACGTATGAGGAGGTACTTGTTAAAATCTTGGATAAGAAGAATCATATTCTACGCTCCAAGGTTATACCTCAAGTTAAAGTTTTGTGGAGAAACCACGATGTTGAGGAAATGACCTGGGATTTAGAATCTGAAATGAAGTCAAGGTATCGTCACCTCTTCGACATACCAGGTACGCACCCTAATTTCGAGGATGAAATTTTATAAGAAATAGAGGTTGTAAGACCCCAACTTTTATGAATAAAGATTAATTTTTCTCTAAATATATTTTTGAATATTATGGTGTGGATTTGATATAATATTATAGTTGTTGGTATTATTTACAAATTTTGCAAAGTAAGCAAGTGGTTATATAATATTAGATTGGTCAGGGAATATTCGTTTTAACAGGAAATATTCATACGACGGCACAATCATTGGTGGACCCCACAATGGAAGTATTGTTGTAGTTAGAAAACGACAGAATTATCTTTTTATAAAAATAACGGCGAAAGTTTTACCGTTAAAAGCCGTTGAACTACCCAATGGTTAAAATACGATGTATGCGTGTTTGCATAGTAGCATCAAGATTTGATTATTGATGCTTACGTGAGAAGTCACTCAGTTATACTCAATTATTACTACTATAATTGCTGCGTAATATCTCTCATATTATTGATTCAATTATTATCACAATATCATCTGCATAATATTTATTATTATTAAATCAATAATTGAGATGACAAAGTTATTCATATTATTATTTGAAATATTGACAATGTCTAGAAAGTTCTGTCGAGGAGAGGTTTGGTCACCTAATTGCGCGCCAATAGGGAGAAATCCTTATCGGAAAGCCCCCTCTTTCCTGGGAATGATCTGGTTGTTAAATATTGTGAGTTATAATATTAATGATGAATACGTTCGTATTGATTAAAGATGAAATTGATATTTTCATTGTGTTGGGATTATTAGTGTTAATGGAAATGGACATCTATTTCGATAATAATTGATGTCTAGAGGTTATATTGACCAATCATGTAATTAATCAGATAAATGTACAATTAATTGCTATTAATTCACATGCTTATAACTATTTGTTCATATGCATGTACTGTTAGGGGATGTGGTGCAAGATTGATAATACTTATATGCCTAAATTAAAAATAGAGGTATAGAAGAAGGTACTATACCGTAACTATTTTTTTCACATTTGTGTACTATTTATTCACATGAATGTACTATTGATTCACATGATGTACTATTTATGGAGGTGGTGCAAGTTTTATAATACTTGCAGGACTAAATTAAAAATAAAGGAAAAGATGAAGGTATTATACTGTAATATTTCGAGCCCCAAAACGTGCAATTATCGAAACTATATTTTCCTATAAATAGAAGCTCATTCTTCTTTCATTCTCACCAATTCACTAAGACTCATAAGAGCAATTATAGAGAGAGAAGCTATAGAGAGAAAGAAGAAGAGAAGTCTGCTACCTCATTATTCCAGTATTAAGTCTTCTTCAGAGGTAAGGGATATTATTTTGTTCAGTATTCATATGAATAATATTTTCTTCCATACTCTGTAGTATGTGAGTAATATTATTTCGTCTCATATTCCTGATTATACCCTCATTTTGTTAAAGTATTGCTTCTATACTCCGTGAAATTAGTAGAATATCCTTGAAATTTGCGTTTCATCTAGTATCGTTTCACAAGAATATTTTCTACACATTCTTGTTAAATTTTAATTTTTCATGCTTAGAATCTCGTGTCCATGAGTAGTATTCATTTTTACGGTACTATTCACAAAGTACTATTCATAGGGTACTATTCACAAAGTACTATTCACAGGGTACTATTCAGAAAGTACTATTCACGGGTACTATTCACAAAGTATTATTCACGAGTACTATTCATAAAGTAATACACGGAGTACTATTCTTGAAGTACTATTCACAGGGTACTATTCACCCGGAGAATTATTCAGGATAAAAATTGATTTCTTTGCTGTCCAAATTATTTTGATACAATATTATTCTTGAATTTTACTCCACAAAGCAGTATCATGTTAACAATTTAGACATTATAGAATTCTGGATAAATTGAGTTATAAATCTTTAAAAATTTATCCTTTGCTTTCTTTTAATTGAATTCTTATATCATTGTCATCATCCTCATGCTTATATTGTGATAAAAGTCATTTGTGGCTTACGTGCATAGATGTACTATTGATTGGTATGATTATGACCATGGATTATTCAGTATAATCATGACCGTAATATTACAAATGATGTGGTAAAAATATTCATTGCCCTGTAGTGCATAATTGATGGACAGTTGTTGGTATGATTATGACCAGGGATTATTCGGTATAATCATGACCATTGATGATTACATGAATATCCTTGGCCCGTTGTGCAGGGATGATTCGATGATTTGATTTATTTATTAAGCTGAGTCTCAGCGATAAAATTGATGATAAACTTTTTTAAATCATAGAAGATAGTAGATATCATGCTCTACTTGACTCTTCTAATGGATTGCTTGTTCTGCTGCAGTTAAACTTGATGTTTATTATATTTTATCAGTTTAACACTGTTGAAGGCTAACGATAATTTATTCTGCATTATCTTAGTCATAATATTTCTTACTGGGCTAGTTGAGCTCACCCTTTGTTTTCATTGTTCTCTTCAGAAAATGAGAATATAACTGGGACTAGTCGGGTAACGGAGTGACGGTCCAAATGTTTGCATTAGTAGTTCTCATTATTCAGTGAAATAGTGTGATAATAATTGTAATGAAGACTTTATTTGAGTTTGGATACTCTCTACGAGACATTATCCGTGTTGAAACTCTCAGCTACGTTTTGTCGTACTGTATAAAAGAAGTTTGTATTTAAATTCTGTACCATGTATTTGGCGACTCAAGATGGGTGATGTAGACCCATTTTGGGGGCATCACATCTTGCCCTTAGGAGGATTGTCATGCTCTGCAGCGCTCTTTCTTCTGGTGGCTTCATCTCTCTATGCAATGTCTTCTAGCTCACTATTGTTAGAGTTTATGCCCTAGAGGCTAATTATTTGATATAATTGCTTAACATTTTGATATTATATTTGATTGAATAAATGAATGATTTTATTATGGTTTTATTTACTGCGTTATATAAATGTTAACATAATAAAATTCCTTAGAATAGTGATACAAATTATATAGTTTCAAGTATGTGACTTGAACATGAGATTATATAATTACAATTAATATCAGTGCTCTTAAATGTCCTTAGTCGAGTATCATTGTTGATAGGACAACAATGATGCATTGAGACTAGGATGTGGATTGACTGATGAACAAATCTCATTGGTCATAAATATATGAGATATTAAGTCAATGCATAGGTACGTGTTAGAGAACGATGTACTGGACAGACCCACTATGAGAATTCTATGTGGAGCATTATGCGAAGTGTCATTAGCGATTCTCATAGTGACAATGATGTAATGGTCCTCCGACCTAAAATCACTATATTACTACACGGGAATTTATGTACTTTGATATCATCAAAGGTCACCTTTAATAGGGTGGACTATAAAGGTGATTATTGGGTACATCATGAATCGTGTGAGGAATATGAGTGATCTAGATGGAATTTAACCCTCCTATATATTAGGGGTGATATCCATAGGCCTCTTGAATAAGTAGGACTATTGGAAGACCCCGAATTTTATGAAATAAAAGTATTCAATTTTTCTTATAATTATTATTCAGTAAATGGTTAAATTGATAAAAGTTAAAGTTAAGGGTGATATATGAATTTTTTTTCAAAATACACAAGTGGTTATAAAATATTCATTGTTGTTTGGGAATATTCGTTTGGTCGTGGAATATTCTTTACATTGGGGAATATTAAATGCTGACAGTAGCAGACCATTTGTGGGCCCATAATGTAATAATTGTCGAATGAAGAAAATGACAAAATTAAGTTTTTATAAATAACGGCGTAATCGTTCACATTAACACTTTGTTGGAATACTGTTGGTAAAATAAAGTAATACGGCGTTGTTGCATGAAGAAAGAAGTATTACTGCGGTATTTTTGAATTATTGATTCTTACGTAAGAAGGCACTACTCAATAATTGTTACAAAGAATTCTTTATTCAATATTTTATTTTATTGATTCAATAGTTCTTTGCGTTGATATTTTATATTATTGTTGTTTCAATAATTATCAACGCATGATATTTCTCATTATCGGATCAATAATTCATATTATTTGAATAATATTATTAGATAGCATTATTGGCAATGTCTAGAAAGTTACATCGAGGAGAGGTTTGGTCACCTAATTACGCCATGATAAGGAGAAATTCTTATTGAAAGCCCCTTTCTCTGGAGCTACTGGTTATCATAATTGTGATTCAGTAATATTATTTGTGAATAATTAATTATTGATTTATATGATAAGGAAATATTTATTTGATGTGGATATAAATAATGGATTTATTTATGTGGTTATAAATGAAGGAATTAATGTTGAGGTATTTTATCGATATTTTTGTCGAATGAAGATATTAAAAATTAAACCAAAGGTTTTTGAGATATATCGCGTGAGTTATAATTTTTTATCCGAATGTTTTGGATCGTTGTAATTTTTGGATATGTTATACATATATAAGTTGAGTATATGTCCACAAATTTTGAACCGTTAAAAATGAACGTATGATTTGTTATGAATTTTAAGAGGTGAATGGTTCAGAAATTGTTGAAGTATCCGAATTTAGCATTTTGGTGGAAAATTCTAGAATTGAGTGGGCCCCACTTGTGGTTGGTGAAGAAATGTGCTGAATTTTATTTCAAATGTGGTGGGTGGGAATAGTAGCAGGTAAAGCCATCAGATTGCAGGACAAGTCTGCTAAAATTTTCCTATAAATAGAGGGCTAAGTTAGAATTGAAAATCACACCAGAAATAAGTTTTCTCTCTATCTCTCTCTAGATTATTGAGTGTATTTTGTGAGTATTTAGATACTTGGTGAGTTGATATTCATCAGTACAAGTTTTCTTGAAATCATATCGATATCCAATCGGAAGTCTTTCTTTTGAGGTAAGGGATATTAAGGGATTTTAAGGGTTATTATGTTTTTCAGTTCGTACTTCTTCTGACCTTCAGAAAATTCTGGAAAAATTTGAAATGATATGCTGATGAGTTTTATTGATTGTGTCCAAAAATGGTGATTTTTGGACGTATAGATTAAGAGTTATGAACTTTATGAGAAAAGATTATTTTAAAAGTAACGCTTTATAACTCCTTATGGTTAACTCCAAAATTGATGAAATTTTTATTATGAGTACATCTATATAATATCAGTGTACTATGTGAATTTCGGAATTTTTGGATAAAATTACAATTTATGATAAATGTCTAAATATTCGGCGGTTTTAGCCATATGAAAAATAGTAAATAAATTTTAAAAATTCTAAGAAAAATATATGTTCAATATGGGACTATATTCTACAAAATCTCAGAAAAGAAATATTTTTAGAACTGATTTGGTATTTTTCATGAAAATGGACTAGTTATGAATAAATGAGTTAAATATGTTATGTGAAGAAAGAAAATTGGAAAATATGATTTTATGGCCTGAGAATCATATATGTGGTATATGCAGATTTTTTATGAGGGTTTTGGTTATTGGTGATGAAACCTTATAAGTTTGGCATTTTATGATGATTAAATGCATTATTTAGTAAAGTGTAAATGTTAAAATAAATTGTTTATAAGTTTAAGAAATGTTATTCTTTCAATATCATTATACTGAAATATTGGTATGGATTTTATTATAGAATTTCTACCTTTTTGTGTCAGGGTTACTATTCATGAGTTACTATTCACGGGTACTATTCACTACAAAATTGGTTTCTTTTTCTAACCAAATTATAGTTGATTTATGAATATTACTCTTGGAGATTAAAACTATATATTGATTATATTGATTTTATTATCATATATAATATTTTTATAACCTCGATGTTGAAATTCTCTTTCACTTTGGAGTGTAAAGATGAGTAGATTATTGGTATGATCATGACTAGGGTTCTCTTTGGCCAGTAGTGAAAAGTTGAATTATGACTGGTATGATCATGACCATTGAATTTATAATTGAATATCTTTTGTGACGCCCCCAAAATTAGGTATACATCACCCATCTTGGGTCGCCAAATACATGATACGTAATTCAAATACAACTTACTAATACAACTGCTATGGTACAATACGACAAAACATAAACTGTGAGTTTGAATACAATTATTGTCTACTAGAGATTATACAAACTCAAAAGGAGTCCTCATTACAATTATTATCACACTATTTCATAAAATAGTGAGGACTACTAATGCTATCCTCTGGACCATCACTCCGTTCCCCGACTCGTCCCAGCTATATTCTCATTTCCTGAAGAGAATAGTGAAAGAAAGGGTGAGCTCAACTAGCCCAACAAGAAATATTATGACTAAGATAATGCAAAATAAATTATCATTAGCCTCCAACAATGTTAAACTGATAAAATACAATAGACATCAAGTTTAACTGCAATGAAACAAGCAATCCATTAAAAGAGTCAAGTAAAAAATAAAATCTACTATCTTTTATGATTTAAAAGGTTTTCATCATCATTGTATCGGCGAGACTCGACAATAAATAATCCACATCATGAAATCATCCTTGCACTACAGGCCAAGGATATTCTTTAGTATCACGACCACGAATTATCCATGCTCTACGGGCCAAAGATAATCGTGTTTTCATCAACGGTCCTGATCGTGCCATAAAACAATTCATTTTTGCACCCTTGGCCGAAGAGAATCCATAGCCATAATCATACCAAAAACTGTCCATCAATGCCCTACGGGCCAATGAGGACTTTTCCACATCATTTGTAACATTACGGTCATGATTATACCGAATAATCCCCGGTCATAATCATACCAAGTCCATCTATGCACTACAGGCCACATATGACTTTCAACATAATATAAACATGAGGATGATGACAATGATATAAGAATTCAATAAAACAAGTTCAAGAATTAATTTGTCCAGGAACCAATAACGTCCAAATTGTATAGGGTAGCACGCGTATACAGGTTATTCCAACAGAACAATAAAGAAATGGAATAACAAAAGTTCTCTTCTTGAATACAAAAGAATAATATCCCTTACTGTGTAAAATAATACTTGATATAAGAGTAGTGAAGTAGTAGAAAACTTTTCTTCTATCTCTCTATAGTCTCTCTCTCTGTAGTTTCTCTCTCTAAAGTTCAATTGAATTCGTGAAAAAATAATGAAGGAATGAGCTTCTATTTATAAGAAAATGGAATGCATAGTAACTAATCCATGAACAGGTCCAGATTGATTTACTTTAATCGGACGGTCCCATATTTAAAGAAAAATCTTTTAAATAAAATATAATATATTCTATTTATATAAAAAGATTTTTACTATGCAAATACTATCAAGGGCACTATGCAAACACTATGCATAATAAAATATAATATATTCTATTTATAGAATAACTTTAATAAAGTATTACATTTTTATATAAAAAATTTTACTATACAAAACACTATACATAATAGAATATAATATATTCTATTTATAGAATAACTTTAATAAAGTATTACATTTTATATAAAAGATGTTTCTATTTTATTACGTGAATAAAACAAAACTTTTAAATCAACAATAATTGAATCAAATAATATGAGATATCTTGTCAAAGAACTATTGTAGCAATAATTAAACAAAACCGGGTGACTTCTCACATAAATATCAATAATCTATCTGGTATTGCTACTATACAACACAACGCCATTATTCTTTGTACTTTTACTATCGAGTAGTTCAACAGTATCAACGGTAAAACTTCCGCCATTATTTTCAATAAAATATTTTTGTCGTTTTCTCAATCCGACAATAATTCACATTGTGGGGTCCACCAATGATTGTCTTGGTGTATGCGAATATTCCTGTTAAAACGAATATTCCCGACCAATTGAATATTATATAACAACTTGCGTACTTTTGCAAAATTTGTAAATATTACCCACAACTATAACATTATATCAAATCCACACCATAATATTCAAAAATATATTTAGAGAAAATTTAATCTTTATTAAAAAAAATCTGGGGTCTCACAATCTCCCCTCCTTATGAAATTTCGCCCTCGAAATTTACGTGCGTACCTGGTATGCCGAACATGTGAGGATACCTTGACCTCACTTCAAATTCTAACCCTTGAGGTATAACCTTTGAGTGTCGAATATAATCCTTCTTATCCAAGATTTTAACACGTATCTCCTTATACGTTAAATCATCCGTTATCTCGTCCGGTTCTAAATTAATAATGTGGTTTGGGTCATCCCCATATTTACGTAACGTTGATACGTTAAAAACGTTATAAACACGCGACATACTTAGTGGTAAAACGAGTCTATAAGCCACAGTTCCTACTTTATCGAGGATTTCAAATGGGCCAATTAAATCGAGGGTTGAGATTTCTTCTCTTTGTCGATTCTTGCTTCTAGAATAACACCCTCTTGAACCTTCTTAATTCTTCACATTCATCAGCTCCGGGTGTGTAGCTTGAGCGGCTTTAACTTTATCGATTAAAGTCGATTAATTCTACACGTATATTCGTTATCTTCACGTGGGTTCCTAGAGTCTTTAACTCTATCTTCATCATTTGTAAGTCATACTAAATGGGTCTTTATGTTAACAACATCGCACTTTCAGAACGCATCGATCTTCTACTCAACGCTACGTCAATACCACGCGTTCGTTTTCCCACGATGGTATTGAATGGTACTATCGTAATCTTCAACAGCTCGAGCCAACGTCTTTGGCGCATGTTACGTTCATTTTAGTTGAAGAAATATTTGAGGGTTTAAGAAATGGGTTTTGTATTGGGGTCAATACAAAATTCGATTTCACGTTCTAGGGTAGGCTAAGAAGTCTTCAAGAATACGTCAGGAAATCTATTAACAATAGAAATACCATTCAAAAATGTGACTCTCGTCTAAGACTTGGATAACACGTCACATTGATACCTATTAACTTGCCATCGTCATTCACAACGTCCCCTACGGAAAGTTCATCTTCGGTGCATTCCACACAAGGAAGTCATCAACAAAAGGATCGGGGCTCTTTACTTATGGCTTGATATGACAATGATTTAATTTAGTGGTTTGGTTGCTTGAATTCGCATAATAGGTTGGTTAGGAATATGAAAGCTAACAACCTTACGAAAAACATGATGAGTAGTTAACCAATCATTTCAAAAAAAACCACATCAAAGGCAAGTATTTTCAAAGAGATAAGATCGACAGGTAACGTGAAAGTGTCGATTTGAATCAAACAAGATTTATAAACAGTGGAGGTAACGAAGGTTTCTCCTAATGGAGTTTCAACAGATAAGTCAAAGTCTAACTTCTCCGGAGTTAAATTCAAACATTGAACACAACTAGGTGAAATAAAAGAGTGATAGAACTGGTATCGAATAAAGTATAGACTTCGCAAGAGTTTATAATTAACTTACTCGTAATAACTTCGTTCAGGTTTCTCGACAAACGCTCTCACTTAAACTACTGGATTTAACTTTGCTATAGGGTATATTCCACCCTTAAGTGCTTCGTCCTATTCCTGATCCATGATTTGAATCATTATTCTCCGATCCATATCGAATTGGGGTTGACCGCTATGCACAGGGTAATTCCGAATTCGATGTTGGATTCTCCCAATTGTTGCCCAAAAAGAAAAATCCATTTCATCTATTTTGGCTTTATTGGATCGGACGTCTTTTTCTACAATATCTACGCGTCGTGCGGCTTTTACCCATGCATCCTCTATTCTTATTCGTTTAGTTTTTTCTTCTTTCATCAGAACTTTGATCATAGCATTATTAGATTCTAGCTCTAATATCTTATACTATGACAAAGAGTGCTTCTGTTCAAGTATCGCACATCGGGTAACACAATTTTGAATTATTACATCTCTTTGCTCCACGATCGCCTGTCGTTCTTCATCCTGCTCTTCTAACTCATGAATACGATTTTAAAATTCTATATTTTGATCATAAAATTCTTCTAATAAATTCTCCTCAGGTTCCTCTTCTTCCTCTTCTTTCTCACTCTCAGCTGCTACCTCTGCGACTATCTCGGGTGCAACTATCAATTCTTCACTCACCACATAGATATATCTAATCCATTCTTCGCCTAACATCACATTATCCTGGTTGGTGATTAGAGTTGTCTCCACGATCTCATGTGCTTCATTGCTTATCTCAATATTTTCGGATGCCATTTTCAAATACTGCCACAAAACAAGGGTTAATTGACATGTAACATATTATCCATATACCCTGACCAACCAATTAAATACCAAATAAACTTAGGTAGGTCATACTAGCGAAGGAATTCCCTCTCCCCTCCTAGTTCTAGTCTCACATATTAGTCAGGGATCATATCCCTAAGCTTTGATACCAACTGTGACGCCCCCAAAATTAGGTATACGTCACCCATCTTGGGTCGCCAGATACATGGTACAGAATTCAAATACAACTTACTAATACAACCTGTGGTGTGTACAATCGACAAAACATAAACTGTGAGTTTGAATACAATTATTGTCTACTAGAGATTATACAAACTCAAAAAGAGTCATCATTACAATTATTATCACACTATTTCATAAAATAGTGAGGAAAACTAATGCTATCCTCTGGACCATCACTCCGTTCCCCGACTCGTCCCGGTATATTCTCATTTCACGAAGAAAATAATTGAAAGAAAGGGTGAGCTCAACTAGCCCAAAAAGAAATATTATGACTAAGATAATGCAAAATAAATTATCATTAGCCTCCAACAATATTAAACCGATAAAATACAATAGACATCAAGTTTAAGCTGCAGTTGAACAAGCAATCCATTAAAAAGAGTCAAGTAGAAAATAAAATCTACTATCTTTTATGATTTAAAGGTTTTTCATCAAGTTATCGCCGAGACTCGACAATAAATAATCCACATCATGAAATCATCCACGCACTACTGGGCCAATGATATTCTTTAGTATCACGACCACGAATTATCCATGCTCTCTGCGCCCAAAGATAATCGTGTTTTCATCAACAGTCTGATCGTACCATAAAAAAATTCATTTTTGCACCCTTGGCCGAAGAGAATCTATAGCCATAATCATACCAAAAACTGTCCATCAATGCCCTACGGGCCAATGAGGACTTTTTCTACATCATTTGTAACATTACGGTCATGATTATCTTAAGAATAATCCCCGGTCGTATAATTATAGCAAGTCCATCTATGCACTTCAGAGCCACGATGACTTTCAACATAATATAAACATGATGATGATGACAATGATATAAGAATTTAATAAAACAAGTTCAAGAATTAATTTGTCCAGAACCAATAACGTCTAAAATTATCGACATGAATCTTTGCTTTGTAGAGTAAAATTCAAGAATGCTCGGAAGAATATTTCCACGAAAAAGATCTTGGATGAAGTGCAAATATCAAGGATATTCCACTAATTTCATGGAGTATAGAAGTCAAAATTTTAATCAATGAGTATAATACCGAATGGAATAACAAAAGATATCACCATGCATGCGGTACTTGGCATGATTTGTTATTTCAACAGAATAATAATAACGGAACCAGGTCAGGTGAAATTCACACCGACAAGATGTTCCAATAGAATAATAAATGCGGAATAATAAATGATGGAACCAGGTCCGACGTATAGCACAGACAGGATATTCCGACAGAATAATAAAGACGAAATCATAGAAGAATGTCACCAAGTATAGGGTAGCTTGCGTATCTGAGTTATTCCAACGAACAATAAAGAAATGGAATAATGAAGTTCTCTTCTTGAATACAAAAAGAATAATATCCCTTACCGTAAAATAATACTTGATATAAGAGTAGTGAAGTAGCGAAAAACTTTTCTTCTATCTCTCTATAGTCTCTCTCTCGTAGTTTCTATCTCTAAAGTTCGAAGTGAATTAAATGAAAATAATGAAGGAATGAGCTTATTTATAGAAAAATGGAATGCATAGTAACTAATCCATGAATCGGTCCAGATTGATTTACTTTAATCGACGGTCCTTATTTAAAGAAAAATCTTTTAAATAAAATATAATATATTCTATTTATATAAAAAGATTTTTTACTATGCAAATACTATCTTGAGCACTTTATACAAACTTTATGCATAATAAAATATAATATATTCTATTTATAGAATAACTTTAATAAAGTATTACATTTTTATATAAAAATATTTTACTATGCATAATAGAATATAATATATTCTATTTATAAAATAACTTTAATAAAGTATTACATTTTATATAAAAAGATGTTTCTATTTTATTACGTGAATAAAACAAAACTTCTAAATCAACAATAATTGAATCAAATAATGTGAGATCTTATCAAAGAACTATTGTAGCAATAATTGAACAAAACTAAGTGACTTCTCACATAAATATCAATAATCAATCTTGTGTGTTTCTTATGCAACAACGCGTATTCTTTATTACTTTTACTATCGAGTAGTTCAACAAAGATCAATTCAGTAAAACTTCCATTTATTATTTTCAATAAAATATTTTTGTTGTTTTCTCAATCAAATAATAATTCCGTTGTGGGGGTCCACCAATGATTGTGCCATTATACGAATATTCCTCGTTAAAATGAATATTTCACCAAATCCAATCGAATATTATATAACAACTTGCGTGACTTTGCAAAATTTGTAAATATTACCCACAACTATAACATTATATCAAATCCACACCATAATATTCAAAAATATATTTCGAGAAAATTTAATCTTTATTAAAAAAAAAATCTGGGGTCTCACATCTTTAGCTTAAGTGCAAAGGTGAATTGATCAACGTGGTTATAATTATTGTTTATATAAATTCTGAAAAGATTATATATTTCTTTGAGATATTAATATCTTTGGCACAGAGTCAAAGATGAATTGTTGATGAATATCTTTGCCGATGGTGCAAAGATGAACTTTTAATGAATATCTTTGGCCCGTTGTGTAAAGATGACCTGTTGTTGAATATCTTTGGCCAGTGGTGCGAAGATGAACTGTGGATGAATATCTTTGGCCCGTAGTGTAAAGATGAATTTATTAGTATGATTATGAACAGGAACTGTGATTTGGTATAACCATGATCTTTGATGTTTCAGGTAAAGACATGTGATGAAAATTATATTAGATCACAGGTGCGAAGAGGAATTTAGAATCACAATTATGATTATGAGATATTCATATAATTGTGGAAAAAACTGCTGTTGATTGATATTCTGAGGATAAAAAATTGTTGGTGGACTTTTAACATGGAGAAGATAATAGGCTGTATATTGTTTATTTGACTCTTCTAATGGATTGCTTCGTTCAAATTAAACTATGGTTGAAATTTTTATCATTTACCATATGTTTTAAATATCGATTTGTTATTGATGAAGGCTATTGATAATTTAATTATATTTAGTCATGATATTCTTTCTTGAGTTAGTTGTGCTCACCCTTTTGCTTCACAATTCCTTTCGGTGTAATAAAAGTGTAAATTTGGGTCGAAGCCAGGGGTAACAAGGAATAGAACAGTGGTCTCTAGTTGGGAGTTCTCCTAAATAGTATAGATAATTGTGTTGTATACATCTTTTAGTAGTTATATTTGGTGAATCATATAGGAGAAAGCGAACCCAATGTTGAAAGGGTGTTTTGCCACTTATCATACAAGAGATGTCTAATGACATCTGACCTCGTGTCATCATAAGACGGGGTTGTGGTCATCCACTTCTTGAAGTATATTCTGACGAGCACTACCTATATAATCTTGGTGTTTGTTTGAAGTATAATTCTCAATTTGAGACAATGGAGATAATGATAAGTCAAGAGAAGACTCACCATTGGGAAGAATATGATAGTAATCTTCTCGTTTTTCTTTGGGTCTATTGGGTCAACGAAGGATAATTACGTGGCCATATGATATCTATCATAACCTAGAAGCATGGCCTCCCATGTACGAAGGTTTCTTGAGCACTTCCCAAAAAATTCTAATTTCTAAAAGCAGGTTTTGACTATACCTTTATGTAAGGTGTCATTGTGACGTGCTATCCACGATTGGGACATGAGTCACAGTTGGTATATATTTGTAAGACCCCAACTTTTTATAAATAAAATCGAATTTTCTCTAATTATTATTCTTGATTAATAAGGTGGTAATTTGAATAATGCTTTGGTTATGGGTGAAATGTGCAATTTTTGCAAAATAAACAAGTGGTTATTAAAATATTCATTTTGTCGGGGAATATTCGTTTGGTCGTGGAATATTCTTCAACATCGGGGAATATTAAATGCGACGCCAAGCGACCATTTATGGGCCCCATAACGAATAACTATCGGATGAAGAAAACGACAAAATTAAGTTTTTATAAATAACGGCGTAATCAATTATTACAATTAACAATTGTTGGAATACGGTTGGTAAAATAAAATAATACGCGTTATTGCACGAGAAGCTTTGCACGGTATTACACAAGATATTTTAAATTATTGATTCTTACGTGAAGAAAGCCTTTACTCAATAATTATTACGATAATTCTTGCTTCGATATTTTTTTTTATTGATTCAATAATTGTTTGCGTTGATATTATATATTATTATTGTTTCAATAATTGTCATTGCACAATATTTTCTATTATCGGATCAATAATTCAAATTATTTGAATAATATTATCGAGATAACATTATTGGCAATGTCTAGAAAGTTACTGTCTAAGGAGAGGTTTGGTCACCTAATTGCTTGCGCCAAGATGAGGAGAAATCCTTATTTGAAAACCCCTCTTTCACGAGAAGCGGCTACCGGTTATCGATCTTGTGATTCTCAGAATATTATTTTTAAATAATTAATTATTGATTATTATGATAAAGAAAATATTCATTTTATGTGGATATAGATGGAGAAAATTTTTAATGTGACAATTATTGAAAATTAATATTTTATTTTTTTCTGATAAAACAATTCATTTAAATATATTATTTTAATAATATATTAACGATGATATTTTTACAATGAATGTGGGATATATGAGTATATGAGGAGGAGGAGTGTTTTTGTGGCATTAAATATTTAACACATGTTTTGTGTATCGGTGGACACAATTCTTGACCGAAAATTGATTATAGACTGTAAAATTGCCTGTTTATGGATTTCGGATAATTTCTGTTTGGAATTTGGAAAACGTTTCTTCTGTAAAGTTGTAGAGAATTGAAATTCCTATAAAAAGTCGCGAGATTTGAATTTTCTGATAAAAGGGCTATTTATTGTAAATTATTGAAGTTCCGGAGTTCCGAAATAATTGATTTTTGGAAGTTTTAATTATTATTTTCAAGAAAAACGTTTTTCAAAGGTTGGTGAGCATCTTTAACATGTGCTTGGTGGTTGAAATCAGATTCCTTGGTGGTGGGCTTGAATATTTGGTAAATATTAATAGTTTATTAATTTAGTCTCCTTTGGCGTTCTAGCATTTTCCTATAAATAGAGGGCTAAGTTAGAATTGAAAATCACACCAGAAACAAGTTTTCTCTCTTTCTCTGTCTATATTATCGAGCGTATTCTTGTGAGTATACTTTGAGTGTTGATATACTGATGCGAGTTTACATCGACTATCTAGAAATTGATCGAAATACGGTTATTTTGAGGTAAGGGATGTTATTTCTTTCGCAAATGGTATTATTTTCTTCAATATCATTATGCCAAAATATTGGTTGAACTTTTTATCAAATTTGGAACTTGTTGTTTTGGGGTTACTATTCACGTATACGGCACTATTCACGAATACGGCACTATTCACCGAAAAATGAAAATTTTCCTTTTTGTCCAAGATGTTTATTTTGGCTACTATCTTTGATTGTATCCATGTTTTGATCGTTATTTTTGAGTTCTGCTTCAAAATCGTTATTATGAAGTATTATCGATCTTGGATAAACTGTTAAACGAATCCCTAATATTTGTCCTTTTATCTCACTGGATTCATTCTTAAAAATATTTTCATCATCCTCGATCCTTATTGGTGATACTTGATGAATATCTTTGGCTTAGTGCTGCAAAGATGAATGATTAAATGATGAATCTCTTTGGCCCGTGAGTGCAAAGATGAGCAGTGTTGAGATGAACATGACCAATTGGTGATACAAATGAATATCTTTGGCACCGTAGTGCAAAGATGATTAAAGATGTATATTGATTGTTATTCTGGGATGAAATATTGATGATGGACTTTTAAATCTTAGAAGACAATATAATTCATTCTCTACGTGACTCTTCAATGGATTCTTTATTTTCCATTGCATTTGTTGATCTAAAACTTGTTGTCTATTTTATTTTATCGATTTTTCCTGTTGAAGACTAACGATAATTTGTTATATATTATCTTAGTCATAATATTCTTCTTGGGCTTGGGCTAGTTGAGCTCACCCTTTCCTTTTTGTTCCATTTTTCTTCTCGGGAGGTAAGAACATAGCGAGGATCGAGTCTGGGGTATGGAGTGATGGTTCTAGGAAGATGTTTTGATGATCCTCACTATTTCTATAAAATAGTGTTTGAATAATTGTAATGAGGACTTATTTGCTGTGTGGATATTGTCTAGAAGACAATATTTGTATTTAAACTCACAGATGTATTGTCGTATTTCACACGACATTTGTATTATTGAAGTTGTAGTTTGCTTTATGTACCATGTATTTGGCGACTTAGAATGGGTGTTGTATACCTATTTTGGGGCGTCACAGTTAGTATCGAGCTTAGGGATATGATCTCTGGCGAGATCGGGAATAGAACTAGGAGGAGAGACTAGTAAATCCTTCGCTAGTGTGTCCTACCTAAGCTTATTTGTTGGTGGGTCATAATATAGGATATTATGTGATATGTTAATTTGTTTAATTAACCCTTGTTTTATAGCGATATTTAAGAATGGGCTGCGAGCGTTAACAATGGAGTTTATGAGACGTGGAACAACCTTTAGTCATGAAAACCAAGAGAACGTGTGACGGAAGGCAATATTCCTCACGTAAACAACACTACCAACAAACGATGAACGATGGAATGTTTAGGAGCTTTTTGCGATTCATGCAAAATCGAGATGAGGAGACTTCGTGTACAAAATACGAGTGGAAATGATGGCAACGCATGATTACATCATCACAACCAAGCGATTCAAGGAGTTGGGACCACCAGATTTTCATGGAAAGCGGATCCGATCAAGGCGTAAACGTGGGTCAAGCAAATTACCAAAATATTTGATGTCTTGGGATGCACGGAGGAACAGAAGGTTCCATTCGCCACCTTTATGTTTCGTGGTGAAGCGAGATTCTCGGTGGGAATCAGTAAGCGTACTCACCAGATATGCACTTAACATGTCTTGGGAAAGATTTGAGCTGTTCAATGACAAGTACTTTCCGTAAAGTATTCGTCATATGAAGGAGGTAAAGTTTATTAGACTCGAACGAAACAACATGACGGTGTCTCGATGCGAGGCAAGGTTAGGTTCGAGAATTATCCGAGTTTGCGCCTTATTTGGTGGAGAATGAGGAACGAATGACGATATATTTTTAGAGGTTCTAAAACCGAGATTAACAATACCTTATCTCTCATAAATTTTCTCTCAGTATTCAGATGTTGTCAATAGGGCTCGATTATTAGGCGAGATAGTGAGTATACTCAACCGAGGGACCACATCGGGGTAGTCATCGAACGATGATAACCAACGAGGAGGAAAAAGAATACGGACAAAGCGGTAACCACTCGGTGGTAATCGTGGACATGATAATAGGAGAGGTGACTCAAGTGGAAATTTCGGAAAGAGAAGATTCAACAATGACGCGAGAAGATATCAACAAAGAGCTGACAACACCAACAACAAATGCTAGGGGAGGAGAACGACCGCCGCTTAGATGTTACAAATGCGGGAAGGAGGACATATCATTAAACCGTCCCACAACAATCCAAGGTATGTTACAACCGTGGAAAGGAAGGCCACATTGCTCCAGATTGTACTATAGCGAAACCAAGTTCAGCGGGAGTGGTGATTCCAAGGGCTGTCCCGGATAAGGCCAAATCAGCGGTTTCTGTTAGAGCGTTTGTCGTGACTGGTCAAAACGTGAGGAACCCAAATGAGGTTATCATGGGTAAGCTAATCTTGAATTCTTGCGAAGTTTATACCTTACTAGATACCGGTTTTACCCATTCTTTTATCTCTCCTGCTTGTGCTCAACGTTTAAGCTTGACTCCGGAGAAATTAGACTTGGATTTATCTGTGAAAACTCCGTTAGGAGGAACTTTCGTTACATCCACTGTTTATGAATCTTGTGCGATTCAAGTTAGCACCATCACATTACTTGTTGATCTTATCTATTTAAAGATACTTGCTTTTGATGTGATTTTAGGGATTGATTGGTTAACTACTCATCATGCAAAATTGATTGCTTTTGTAAGGTTGTTAGTTTTCATATTCCTAAGCAACCTGTTATTCGAATTTAAGCAACCAAACCATTGAAGTCAAACACTGTCATATCAAACCACAAAGCTATTTGTTTATTGAAAAACGAATGTCAAGCTTTCTTAGCCATGTTATGGACTTGAACAATAATACGTCAGATTTGAATGATATTTTTGTTGTTAGTGAATTTCCTGACGTATTTTCTGAAGAATTTCTTAGCCTACTCCCAGAGCGTGATATTGAATTTGTATCGACTTTAAATCCGGTACAAAACCCATTTCTAAAATCTCATATCGAATGGCTCCTATTGAACTTCAGGAGTTAAAAACCCAACTATAGAAGTTGATACCCGAGCCTCTATCTTATGACTTCCTTTATGGAATGCACCGAAGCCAAACTCTCCGTAGGGGACGCCATATTCGTGCGGTAGTAAACTGATAGGTGCTATTGTGATGTGCTATCCAAGATTAGGATATGAGTCACAGTTGAGAGCAACCTAAGTCAGTAATCGAAATACGTAGCTTTTTAGGCTTAGTTGGTTATTATCGAAGATTCGTGGAAAGATTTTCTCAAATCACTACTCCATTAACTCAGCTGACTCGTAGAGATACAAAATTCGAATGAAGCGAGGAATGTGGGAAGAGCTTCGAAGAACTTAAGAGGAGACTCATTTCGGCACATGTTCTGATCATACCATCCTAGAAAAGCGAACGTGGTAGCTAACGTGTTGAGTAGAAGATCGTATACGAGTACGAGTACGATATTGTCAAAGACTCATTTCGTATAACTTACAAATAATAGAGATGGAGATGAAAATTCTAGGTACCCACGTGATGATGGCGAATATACGAGTAGAACCGACTTTAATCGATAAAGTTAAAGCTGCTCAAGCTACGAACATGGAGCTGATACGTATGAAGAAGAAAGTGCAAGAAGGAGCTATTCCGGAAGCAAGAATCGATAAAGAAGGAATACTTCGATTCAACTCTCGACTTTGCATTCCGAACGATTCTGACTTGAAGTATAGAATCATGATGGAGGCACACAACACCCCGTTTGCAATCCATCCTGGGAGTACCAAAATGTATCATGATATTCGACATACATTTTGGTGGAACAATATGAAGAGAGAGATCGCGGAGTTTATCTCGAGGTGTTTAACTTGTCAACGTGTAAAGGCGGAGCATCAAATGCCAAAAGGTCCATTGCAACCACTTGAGATTCCGGAATGGAAGTGGGAACACATTACAATGGATTTCGTTACAAGTCTTCCCAAGGTTTCTCAAGGCATAGATGCGATTTGGGTTATTGTTGATAGATTAACCAAGTCTGCTCATTTCTTACCTATACGGGAAACTTATTCCCTTGAACGTCTTGCTCGTATGTACGTGAATGAGATTGTGCGATTGCATGGCATGCCAGTATCCATAGTTTCGGATCGTGACCTAAGATTCACTTCAAAATTTTGGGTTAGCTTGCGAGAAAGCTATGAGCACGGATTCTGATTGATTCAAAGATACCATCCTCAAGCAGACGGACAATCGAGAGGACTATTCAAACCCTTGAAGATCTATTAAGACTCGTGTTCTAGATTTCAAAGGAAGTTGGGATAAGTACTTGCCACTTTGGTGGAATTCTCTTACAACAACAATTATCAAAGCAAGTATAGGCATGGCTCCATTTGAGGCGTTGTATGGACAAAAATGTCGTTTCTCCGTATCTTTGGGGCGAGGTGGGAGAAGCAACATTGTTGGGACCCGAATTAAATGCATGACTACGAGAAAAGATCCAAATGATTCGACAACGTATTCAAACTTCACAAGATCGACAAAAGAGTTATCTTGATCTTCATAGAAAGGACGTGGAGTTTAATATTGGAGATCATGTATTGTTACGTATTGCTCCATGGAAAGGAGTTACAAGATTTGGAAAAAGAGGAAAGCTCAATCCAAGGTTTGTTGGTCCATTTGAGATTCTTGACCGAATAGGAAACGTAGCCTATAGACTCGCGTCACCTCCAGTATGTCTAAATGTTCACAATGTATTCCACATATCTATGCTTCGTAAATATGTGAAAGACTCGAACCACATTATTGCGTTAGAACCAGACGAGATAGCTGAAGATTTAACATACGAAGAGGTACCTGTTAAGATCTTGGATAGGAAAGAGCATGTCCTACGCACCAAGATTATACCACAAGTTAAGGTTTTATGGAGAAACCATGCTATTGAGGAAATGACATGGGAGTTGGAGTCAGAAATAAAAGTGAGGTACCCTCACCTTTTCGATACACAGTAGTATCGTCAATTTCGAGGGACGAAATTTCAAAAGGAGGGGAGGTTGTAAGACCCCAACTTTTTATAAATAAAATCAATTTCCTCTAATTATTATTCTTGATTAATAAGGTGGTAATTTGATATAATGCTTTGGTTATGGGTGAAATGTGCAATTTTGCAAAATAAAAGCAAGTGGTTATTAAAATATTCATTTTTTTCTGGGGAATATTCGTTTGCTTTCGTGGAATATTCTTTTTTGTCGGGGGAATATTAAATGCGACCAGTAGCCCATTTATGGGCCCCATAATAGAATAACCGTCGGATGAAAAAACGACAAAATTAAGTTTTTATAAATAACGGCGTAATCAATTCTGAAATTAACAACTTGTTGGAATACCCGTTGGTAAAATAAAGTAATACGCTATTGTTGTTGCGACGAAGAGCTTCACGGTATTACACAGTATTTTGAATTATTGATTCTTACGTAAGAAGGCACTTACTCAATAATTATTACGATAATTCTTGCTCAATATTTTATTTTATTGATTCAATAATTCTTTGCGTTGATATTATATATTATTATTGTTTCAATAATTGTCATTTACACGATATTTTCTATTATCGATCAATAATTCAAATTATTTGAATAATATTATCGAGATAACATTATTGGCAATGTCTAGAAAGTTACATCTCAGGAGAGGTTTGGTCACCTAATTGCGCTACCAAGTGGAGAAATCCTTATTTGAAAACCCCTTTTCCCGAGAACGGCACGTTTATCGATCTTTGTGATTCTGTAATATTATTTTTAAATAATTAATTATTGATTATTATGATAAAGAAAATATTCATTTTATGTGGATATAGATGGAGAAAATTTTTAATGTGACAATTATTGAAAATTAATATTTTATTTTTTTCTGATAAAACAATTCATTTAAATATATTATTTTAATAATATATTAACGATGATATTTTTACAATGAATGTGGGATATATGAGTATATGAGGAGGAGGAGTGTTTTTGTGGCATTAAATATTTAACACATGTTTTGTGTATCGGTGGACACAATTCTTGTGAAAATTGATTATAGGCGTAAAATTGCTGTTTTTATGGATTTCGGATAATTTCTGTTTGGAATTTGGAAAACGTTTCTTCTGTAAAGTTGTAGAGAATTGAAATTCCTATAAAAAGTCGCGAGATTTGAATTTTCTGATAAAAGGGCTATTTATTGTAAATTATTGAAGTTCCGGAGTTCCGAAATAATTGATTTTTGAAAGTTTTAATTATTATTTTCAAGAAAAAAGTTTTTCAAAGGTTGGTGAGCATCTTTAACATGTGCTTGGTGGCTGAAATCAGATTCCTTGGTGGTGGGCTTGAATATTTGGTAAATATTAATAGTTTATTAATTTAGTCTCCTTTGGCGTTCTAGCATTTTCCTATAAATAGAGGGCTAAGTTAGAATTGAAAATCACACCAGAAACAAGTTTTCTCTCTTTCTCTGTCTATATTATCGAGCATATTCTTGTGAGTATACTTTGAGTGTTGATATACTAATGAGAGTTTACATCGACTTATATCTGAAATTCAATCGGGAAATACGGTTATTTTGAGGTAAGGGATGTTATTTCTTTCTCATAAATGGTATTATTTTCTTCAATATCATTATGCCAAAATATTGGTTGAACTTTTTATCAAATTTGGAACTTGTTGTTTTGAGTTACTATTCACGTTATACACTATTCAATAAAAATGAAAATTTTCCTTTTTGTCCAAGATGTTTATTTTGGCTACTATCTTTGATTGTATCCATGTTTTGATCGTTATTTTTGAGTTCTGCTTCAAAATCGTTATTATGAAGTATTATCGATCTTGGATAAACTGTTAAACGAATCCCTAATATTTGTCCTTTTATCTCACTGGATTCATTCTTAAAAATATTTTTCATCATCCTCAGTCCTTATTGGTGATACTTGATGAATATCTTTGGCCTGTAGTGCAAAGATGAATGATTAAACTGATGAATCTCTTTGGCCCGTAGTGCAAAGATGAACAGGTGTTGAGATGAACATGACCAACTGGTGATACAAATGAATATCTTTGGCCTGTAGTGCAAAGATGATTAAAGATGTATATTGATTGTTGTTACAGGGATGAAATATTGATGATGGACTTTTAAATCTTAGAAGACAGTATAATTCATTCTCTACGTGACTCTTCTAATGGATTCTTTGTTTCATTGCATTTGTTGATCTAAAACTTGTTGTCTATTTTATTTTATCAGATTTTTCCCTGTTGAAGACTAACGATAATTTGTTGTATATTATCTTAGTCATAATATTCTTTACTGGGCTAGTTGAGCTCACCCTTTCCTTTTTGTTCCATTTTTCTTCTCAGGAGGTAAGAACATAGCAGGATCGAGTCGGGGTATGGAGTGATGGTTCTAGGAAGATGTTTTAACAGTCCTCACTATTTCTATAAAATAGTGTTTGAATAATTGTAATGAGGACTTATTTGCGTGTGGATATTGTCTAGAAGACAATATTTGTATTTAAACTCACAGTATGTATTGTCGTATTTCACACGACATTTGTATTATTGAAGTTGTAGTTTGCTTTATGTACCATGTATTTGGCGACTCAGAATGGGTGTTGTATACCTATTTTGGGGGCGTCACATATTTGTATCCAAACTAAAAGCATATGTGTTGTTGTATTTTGTACGACAATTGTTGTAATAAAGTTGTAGTTATTTTACGTACCATGTATTTGGCGACTCAGAATGGATGTTGTATACCTATTTTGGGGGCGTCAAAACTATGAAATGCATGGCTATGCTCAAATAGTGATTTGTTTCATATAGTCTACTCACTGATCAAGAAAACTCAGATTAAATTACGAAGAATATGACACATTCCATGACTCGAGTGTAATCTAAGATATCAAGTTTAAAAGGATTAAATTACATTGAAACATTGGTCATAAAAAGGTTGCATCGAATCATCGATCTTATTATTACTTGGGTAGCAGTGATGCATTACTAGATGTCGCTCACTGTTTATAATTTTATAATATGATTTTAAAATTATTGGCAACGTAATAATAACCTATAGGGTCACACACAAAGAACATAATTAAAAGGGAATTAATTTAAATTGTAAAGATTTAAATATGTCAATATGATTGATATAATTTAAAATTACGAATTTAAATTAATAGGATAATTTATATATAGGTATATTAATTAAGTAAGACTTAATTAAGATATATACATATATACAAATTCGGATTTTATTTTAATTAGATTAGGATTTTGATTAATTCCTATTAACTACTATATATATGATATATAGCAGCCATTTTAGGTAACGAATCATAACCTAAGAAAACCCTAGCCGCTCTTAGAGAGAGACTAGAGAAAAAAAGTTTCAAAAATCCTCATCCTTGTTGGCTAGTACCGCGGTTCCTTTTTCTGCAGATCGTACGACGATTCACGGGGCGTTCTTGTGGATACCGTAGAGACGCAATTTGTTTGGATTGTGTTGGAGATTCGACCACATCGATTCTAGCTTCAATAATCGGTATAAATTTCTAACCACTGAATTAATTTGGTTTTCGCATGGATCCTGTTTTAGGGTTTCGAAATTGTACTTTAAATTGTTTAATTTTTGCAGCGTTTTATGTGTCGAAACCCAACAGACTCTGGCTCAGCCTTTCTGAATAATCATGTCTGTTCATAAGGGTAAGATCTCCAATGGGCATGATGAGGCAAGTATTGTTAGAGTTTATGCCCTAGAGACCAATTATTTGATATAATTACTTAACATTTTGATATTATATTTGATTGAATAAATGAATTATTTTATTATGATTTTATTTACTGCGTTATATAAATGTTAACAAAATAAAATTCCTTAAAATAGTGATACAAATTATATAGTTTCAAGTATGTGACTTGAACACGAGATTATATAATTACAATTAGTATCAGTGCTCTTAAATGTCCCTAGTCGAGTATCATTGTTGATAAGACAACAATGATGCATTGAGACTAATATGTGGATTGACTGATGACCAAATCTCATTGGTCATAAATATATGAGATATTAAGTCAATGCATAGGTATGTGTTAGAGAACGATGTACTGGACAGACCCACCATGAGAATTCTATGTGGAGCATCGAAGTGTCATTAGCGATTCTCATAGTGACAATGATAGAAATGGTCCTCCGACCTGAAATCACTATATTACTACACGAGAATTTGTGTACTTTTATATCATCAAAGGTCACCTTTAATAGGGTGGACTATAAAGGTGATTATTGGGTACATCATGAATCGTGTGAGAAATATGAGTGATCTAGATGGAATTTAACCCTCTTATTTATTAGGGGTGATATCCACAGGCCTCTTTGTTGGGAGAATGCATATTATGATTTGATGTTTTAATGTATATGCTCATGATTAGTTGTAAAGTCCTTCAAGTAAGATATGTACAAGGACTTAGTGATAGATCGAATTTGTTAGGTTGATCTAAGCTCTTAACGTGTATCATTCGTTCATAGAATGTATAGATAGAAAGATCAAAGCTGTTAGGTTGATCTTGAGATGTAATAGATAGGCTTCGAAGAAGTCAGAGTGTATAAATCTAATCAACATTGCAGAAGTCAAGGCAGAAATGTAGAGCTTCAAAGATCGTAGTGTGCCTGCCTTTAAGGGCCTCTTCAAAAATCGTAGAGTGGTCTCAACGTTTGCCGAGCAAACTCAACGATCGTAGTGTGCTGAAGGAAACGTAGATTTTACAAGTCAACGATCGTAGAGTGCTCTCGAAAACGTAGAGTTTACAACTCAAGCAAGCAAACATCGTAGTGTGAAAAGACTTTAGAGAAATCGTAGTGCTCTCGGCTGATAGCATCAGACCAGGCACCAAGGCGACAAGTCACCATGATTTGAATCGTAGAGTATCATCTGTCTTGTGTCAGAAAACGTCGAGCCTCATAATTTGTGTGGAGATAGGTTCCAACAAAAGAGGAATGGATTTTAAATGCTGCAGTACTCACCAGTCCCAAAGACATAAGAAAATCCTTAGTATGCAACAAAGAAGCGTATTGAAGAAGCTAAGGAAAGTACCATTTGTAATGGGGGAAAACACAGTTTCAGGTGTTAGGTGAGAAAGCAGTCTGCAGTGTCAGTGGGCCAAAATACAGTTCAGAAGATGTGCAGAAATGTCTCCATCAAAGAACAAAAAAGTCAAATGCATTTAATGTTAGGTTTTGTGAAAATCAAAGTAGCAATCAAATTGCAAAAATAGCGGAAGCATAATAAAAGCAGATTTTAAAATTTTCACAAACCAATTACCCGGATCATCCTTTATGCATATTATTAATTAAAACTAAGAACAAGAAGTTATGAAATCATACCTTTGTAGATACGAGCTTCCACAGGTACTAGTTCAACTCCTACTTCTCCGCGATCTCCTTGAATCTCCGGATAGATTCCTTCCTTTGATCAATGTAAACCACCCAAGTGTATGGCCTCTAGAGGTGATCCACCAAGGAAGAAGAATTTTCAAGAAGAAGGGTGTATTGGTTCAAACCCTAGTTTTCTTATCTCTATAGAAAAAAGGGGCGTACTCTCCAACTATTGGAATTACGTATATCTAATATCTGATATAAGACTCCTCTTATAAAGATATCAGGTAACCCTATTTTAATTAAAATAAGGTATTATTCATTTAATTAAATGGGCTCTCTATCCTATTAGGGATAATTAATTAAACTCCTTTAACTAATTTTCCCTCCTAATCCTATTAGGAATAAATGAGAGTACTTATATTAAATTAATTCCTAAACTCTTTTAGAAATTAAAATAATAATAATTGTAATAATATTAATAAGACTCCTCTTATTAATTTATATTTAATATTTCTAAAATATTAAATAATAAATATTAAGCTATTTAATTTATTCTATCACCATAGATTAAATTAAATATACTCAACATATTATTACGATTATGCCATTAACTTCTTAAATAATTATTCTTCATTTTATGGTGTGACCCTTTAGGTTCTCTATATTAAACCAGTTGTGAATAAATCAATTAGAACAATTCTAATCTTATTTAAATAAATAAATTAAACGATTAATTTATTTAAATAAATAATATTTATTCTACAATAGGGATAAGCCTCCTTAGCGATCAACGACTTTCCAGATAATATAGATTTCAACATTAATCATAAAAGAACCTTTGAGTAAATAGTTACCGTACAATTCAATCCTTCCACCATACAATATCCCAATTAAATATAAGACATGGAATTACTGTCAAGTCTTATGTTATTTAATTCTATGTATTTCGATTCCTAAATGCACAACTCCTAATGAATGTAAATTAGAAACTACTTTCTAATTTCATTCCACATTGGCCAAAGATTCTTGGGTTGTCATTTATCGAATCACATAGGACATTTCTCTTCTTTTACTAGAAGTGGTAGATTCTTTATTGATCATTCACTACCTTCATATATAACTTATTACACCCAAGCATACCCTTTGATATACTCTAAGAGTCATAAGGAATAAGTCAAAGTGTAATTCATTATATATAAGATACTATGATGATCTCAAGTCTAAGGATCATTTGTACTAATATCACTACAGGAATTCCTATTGATAGGCAAGTAAAACTCCATTAGGTATGCCTTAGCGAGTCACGTTCAGTGAACTTATTCTCTAATAAGCACCTACATCTTGCTTTAGTGTCTCCACACAAATGATCATGAGATCAATCATCCTCATCCAATGAAGAAGAAACAACGTCGTACCAATCTATCCCGGATTCACTAATCCCTTTTTAGTAATCAATTGATTGGGACCATTTTAGTTTTAATCTATCTAAGAATTTAGATCTCATTAGCATGATCTCATCATGATTCTAAAAGCATTGCTTAAAACTATGGGTTTATCACATATTATTAAAATAGCACGATGTAGATAATAAATGCCTTTAATAAATAATTCTTTTATTAATAAATAAATAAGATTGATTACAAAGTATATGCTTTATCATCATACATGATTGGCGTGTATGTTTACTACTTTCAATCTCCCACTTGCACTAAAGCCAATCGTCATGGTATCTCATACCCATCTTCTCTAAGTGACGATCAAATTGTTGTTGTGTTAACGCTTTAGTAAATGGATCTGCAATATTGTCTTGAGAGTCCACACGCTCCAGGGTGACGTCTCCTCTTTCCATGATCTCTCTGATCAAATGAAACTACATGACACGTGTTTGGATTTACGATGAGACACGGTTCCTTAGCTCTTAAGAATGTACTCAAAGGTTGTCACGGAATAAAGGTACGGGTCCTTTAATGCTAGGAACCACACCAAGTTCGGAATGAACTTCATCATCCAAATAGCTTCCTTTGCGGCTTCACTTGCGCCTATGTACTCTGCCTCTCACATTTGAATCGAAGAATCGCTTGTCGTTTGGAACTCTTCCAACTCATCAAGGCCACCATTCAAGGTAAACACATACCCCAAACAGTTTATTGTCATCTTGGTCCGTTTGAAAACTTGAGTCTGTGAAGCCCTCTAGTTTCAATTCAGACCCACCGTAAACAAGAAATACATCCTTAGTTCTTCTTAAGTACTTTAGGATATTTTTCAAAGCCTTCCAGTGCTCTTCTCCTGGATTCGACTGATATCTGCTTGTTACACTAAGTGCATGAGCGACATTCGGTCTAGTACATATCATACCGTACATGATAGATCCTATTGCTGAAGCATAAGGAATTTTACTCATACGATCTCTCTCCTCAGGTGTCTTTGGGGCCTATTTCTTTAAGAGATTTATTCCATGACTCATCGGCATGAGACCTCTTTTGGAATCTTCTATGCTAAACCTCTTTAACATCGAGTCAATGTACGTTCCTTGGGACAAGCCAAACATCCTTTTAGATCTATCTCTATAGATCTTTATCCCCAAAATATAGGATGCGTCTCCCAAGTCCTTCATGGAGAGGTGTTTAGATAACCAGATTTTAATTGATTGTAGCATAGGAATATCATTCCCTATCAGTAATATATCATCAACATATAATACGAGGAATGAAACAGTAGCTCCACTAACCTTCTTATACACATGGTTCATCCTCATTTTTGATAAAATCAAACTCTTTGATTGTCTCATCAAAACGGATGTTCCACCTACGAGAAGTTTGCTTCAATTCATAAATGGATCGTTGTAGCTTACAAACTTGATTTGTTCCAACCTTTGAAATAAATCCCTCTGACTGTGTCATATACACATCCTTCTCAAGTTTTCCATTGAGGAAGGCCGTTTTCACGTCCATCTGCCAAATTTCGTAGTCATGGTAAGCTGCAATCGCAAGCAAAATTCGAATGGACTTGAGCATTGCTACTGGTGAAAAGGTTTCGTCATAGTCAACTCCTTGTCTTTGTTTGAAACTTTTTACGACCAGTCGGGCCTTATAGGTCTCTACCTTACCGTCTGCTCCAGTCTTTCTTTTAAAGACCCATTTACACCCAATAGGCTTAATGCCTTCAGGTGATGAAACCAAAGTCCATACTTGGTTTTCATACATGGAGTCCATCTCGGATTTCATGGCATTTTGCCACTTCTCTGAGTCTTTACTACTCATAGCTTGTTCGTAATTCAATAGATCATCATCATCTATGATGCGTACCTCATCGTCATCCTCTATGACAAATCCATACCTATCAGGTATCTTTGGTACTCTTCCAAATTCTGAATAATTGTATATGTATGGAAGAATCGATAAGTGGATTTTATATACACTTATCCGGTATCTTTTACTTGAATTAGTTGCTATATTTATGTGTCTTAGTTACTTTTCATGCATTTTGTGTTCATTTTGTAGGTTATACGTTTGGGAGAGGTGTGAGCGACTATTGGTAAGGAAAAGCAAAGAAAACGCAAAGAATAGCAAACCGGACATCATTTGGGCTTTCATGTTTACTTCATGTTCTTGGTTTGGAACTTAGCTTACATTTAAGAGCATCGTCTTAGCTTTCCAGAACATTTTGAATCATTCCAATCAGAGTTCAGATGCAAGAGTTATGATTGTTGTACTAACGGACGTCGAACGTCATGGTTTTGGGTGGTCATTTACATAGCAGTCACTTCAGAGCCAATTTGAGTATAGTTCCGGACCTTATTTTGAAATACTCAAAGAATAAAAGTTGTAGATCTACTTCTCCTCTTTCCGGATCATCTTGAATCATCGAAATCGAAGTTCATAAGAAGACGTTATGGCCATTTTCCCAAAGGACGTCGGAGCAGAAAATGTCAAAACATGTGGTAGCGCCGGGGCGCCCATTTTTGGCCTATGCCCAGCGCCGGGGCACTGGGGAACAGAGTTTGAGCGCCGTGCCCAGCGCTGGGACGTTGGGGGAAGGGCTTAGTGCGGCCTGGACGCGTTTTGGGTGAATTTTGACACCTTTTTGACTCAAAATAGGATTGGGTTTGTTCCTAAGCTAAAAATTGGACTTGTAACCTATAAATACATGATGTAAGGCATAAAATAAAGGGAGATTACATAGCTTAGCTTAGATAATACACTCCATTAGATTAGACATTAACCCTAGTTTGTATTAATTTTGGAGATTGAAGCAACTTGGAGAACACTGAAGATCAAGAGCAAAAACAAGAGGGGAGCATCAGATTTACTGACAACAGATTCTATTCTCTTCACTTATCATACTTTTATCTTTTAATGTCTATTCTATTGTGGATTCTTTGTTTTAATTCATTAATTATGAATTAACTCTTTCATTAAGATTTCAATTGAACCTTTCATGTCTATAAATTAGTTATTTGATTTGTTCCAATTATTTGCGTCAAAGTGAATTGTTTATCTTGCCTTGTGCTTATTGGCTAATTATTTGATCAGTAATTATCTTGTTACTCTAGAAGGAATTGAAAGATGAATTCTAGGGTTAGAACTGGGTATGATAACATGTGACTTAGTTATTTGCATAGTGAATAATTAGGTTTGTGAATTGAATGGAAATATCTGTTCACCGCATGTAACACATAAGGAATTGGAATTAAAAGATTTTAATTCAATTGTTTTGCATAGGAATATAGCAAGATTAATCTGGATTAAATAGAAGTCAATTGATCACTTGGAAAAGAACTTTTGGCATTTGAGAATTCCTCATTAACAATTCAAAGAGGCATAATAATTGGAATAATTAGATAATTGATTTATAGTTCATAATTGGGGATATTGTAGTCTTAATCTTTATTTATCTGAATTCAGTCATAAAGCAGTTCAGTTTAATTAGTTAATTTAGTTTTCTTAATTAGAAAAATAATGATTTGAGATTGTTTAAATAAAATTAGTTTGGTTAAGAATTAGTACTTGGTGATTTTTATTAAATAATTCCTCGTGGGAACGATACTCTACTTTCACTTTATTACTTGTTGACCGTGTATACTTGCGTATTCATTGATTAACGAAATTGATCAACAAGTTTTTTGGGCGCCGTTCCGGGGAATTAATTTAATAATTATTTACCAATATTAATTTCAATCAAATTAGTCTTAATTTAAATATTTTTATTTTTATTTTTAATTCTCTTTCTATATTTCTCTCTTTTCAGGTACCATGGATGACTTTGTGTATCAATGGCCATACACGAACATGACTCAACCAAGGGGAGCGGAGATTGACAGACTCGAGAAACTTTCTGCATTGTCAGCACAGATACAAACACTTTCGAGGATGTTTGAAGCTTTTGAAGTTCAACGTCGTCAAAGTATGGCAGTTACTTGTGATTATTGTGATGAAAATCATATGAGTCATCAATGCGCCATCAGTTTCGAGCCAGTACAGTATAGTGGTGATTACCCCAATAATTATGTCTATCCCAACAACTATCATCAGGATTGGGGGTATCACCCGGATTTTTCATGGAGTAACAATCAAGATCAATTTTATGCTCCAAGTCCAACATACCCACAGGATTTCTCGTGTCCACCTCCACTACAACAGAAGAACATTCAAATTGGGAGGAAGCCTTGGAAAAATTTATTAAAGCTTCGAAAAAAGGAACGAGGAACAAGACAAGAAAATGAATCAAGTAGAGTGAATTTGCAAAGCCAAGGGCGTTGATCAAGAATCTGGAAAATCAAGTGGAACAGAGATAGCACGTCGTTGAACAACAGTCCTCAATACACCTGGCCCTATGACATGGATTCCGAGACTGATGGAGAACCCGAACAAAATCTACAACTAGATGAGCCACAAGATGTTGAAAGAGAGGAAACAATTGGGAACCAAGAAAAGGAGATCGGCAAAGATCTAACTTTGATTACCAACGAGGAGGAGCCGATGTTATTAGTGCCCCAAGTTCCTTCTCCGCCAAAGTTCAAGAATTCGGTTAGATTTGCAAAACCATGTCCGCTAGGTAGTCATGTCGTCGGCAATACTCCTTGTGACGTAAAAGCGAGTACAACTTCGAAGCCATGGTTCAATGAGTTGGAGAAGATAAAGAAGAGATTGTTGTGTCCGACAAGCCTCAATGCCGTAATCTATTCGCACCTGAATGGAAAAAACACCTAGATGTTGGACGTTCTTTAATGTGATCTTATCTAAACAAAGCATGCTAGGTGACTTTAATACAATGGCTATCGTAAATGGGAACCTACCAAAAGCTATATTATTTCCGATGGATGGAGGGTTCCTCAACTTTCGAAGAGGAATTGGATAGCATTGACCAGACAAAGTCAGGCTGAAAGACTATAAATCAAGCGCTGATTGGGAGGCAACCCAAGAATTTTTATATTTATATGCTTTACTAGTTTATTTAGTAGATAGGAATTAATTTGCTTAGTAAGTTCTCTTATAATCTAATACATGTTGTCTCTCTTCATTGCAGGTATTGGAGGTTCAATGGATAGGAAAATGATCGTCGCTACCATCGCCACCAGCACCTCACACTTAGCTGATTACAAGGAAGTTTTCTTCTACTTATCGCTATATTCTTACAATGAGGACATTGTAATTGCTATGTTTGGGGGAGTTTAGTTTAGTTCGTTATTGCATGTTTAGTTTCATGTTTATGTTATGTTATTTTGCATATGTTGTTAATATAGTTTAGGTTCATTAAAAAAAAATCAAAAATAATAGTTAGTTACTATGTTCATTTTTTGCATAAGTCCAAATGGTTTGTTATAGTTAAGTTTATTTTGGCCAATGATGAGATTGGAATTGGGTAGACAAGTATAATACTGACTATTAGAGCTTTGATGTGATTTCTTGTTATGAATTGAATCTTTTTCTATTTGAAACTAATATAATAATGATAGCACAGTAAAAACAACTTGTTGATTGATTGAGTTTAAATTGATACATAATGGGACTCTAAAGGATAATGCTAGTTTGAATGAAAGAATGACAAGAATAGGTAGTGATGACTAAAGCTAGACAAGAACCTAAGTTTTGGGGAATATATGTGGGGTATATAAGCTTTAAAAAAAAAGAAAAAAGAAAACATGTTGAGTCATGTGGTGGGTTGAGGAGAAAAACTCCCCATAAACACAAGCGTGAGATGGAGCATAAAACGCACTCACCAACCATCTATCAAAAGAAAAAGAAAAGGGAAAAAAAAGGTATACAAGGTGACTAGTCTTGTTTTGGGGCCTTTGTTACTTGAGCAAGTACGCATGAGGGATTGTCTTTTCACTGGCGCCTAAGGTCTTTTATGGTCCTGGGAGTCGTTGGTCGAAAGCTCGCTATGGGGGGGTAACACTTGTCGACTAATGGGATGAGACATTGCATATCATTTATGTATATATATATATAAAAATGAATAAATCACGGAAAAGAGCAAAAAGCCCCGTGTAAAAAAAAAAAGAGAAGGAAAAAGAAAGTATAAGTATCCTGCATGTACCCTTGAATTTGGTTGAGTTTAATTTTAGTTGAATCGTGCCTATCTTTGAGATTTCTTGAGTTTACAATCGTATGATGCCTTCAAGAGACATGTTATGTGTTAAATTTGATTTTATATCGCTTAGCATGGTTGTTGAGCACACACACGCACTATACCAAAGAATAATATGATTTAAGACTTGATGATTGACTAGGAAATTGTTGATTGGTTTTGATATGAAGTATTGTCGTGTTTGCTTGATTGCTCTAAGGTCGAGTGAATAGATTTGATTCTATCAAATCTTTACTTTGGATTCGTAGGCATATAGATTAGTTGCATTTCATTGCATTGCATTGCATTATGTTGTATTACTTGGGGATGAAGCAATGCTTTAAGTTTAGGGGTATTTGATAAGTGAATTTTATATACACTTATCCGGTATCTTTTACTTGAATTAGTCGCTTATATTTATGTGTCTTAGTTACTTTTCATGCATTTTGTGTTCATTTTATAGGTTATACGTTTGGGAGCGGTGTAAGCGACTATTGGTAAGGAAAAGCAAAGAAAACGCAAAGAATAGCAAACCGGACATCATTTGGGATTTCATGTTTACTTCATTTTCTTGGTTTGGAACTTAGCTTAAATTGAAGAGCATTGTCTTAGCTTTCCGGAACATTTTGAATCATTCCAATCAGAGTTCGGATGCAAGAGTTATGATCGTTGTACCAACGGACGTCGAACGTCATGGTTTTGGGTGGTCATTTACACAGCAGTCACTTCAGAGCCAATTTGAGTATAGTTCTGGACCTTATTTTGAAACACTCAAAGAATAAAAGTTGTATATCTACTTCTCCTCTTTCCGGATCATCTTGAATCATCAAAATTGGAGTTCGGACGAAGACGTTATGGCCATTTTCCCAAAGGACGTCGGAGCAGAAAATGTCAAAACATGTGGTAGCGCCGGGCGCCGGGGGAGCATGAGTTTGAAACCTTTGTGCCCGTTATTTGAAGCTGAGGGGAAAAACTTGGTGTGGCTTGGACGTGTTTTGGGCGAATTTTGACACCTTTTTGACTCCAAATAGGATTTGGTTTGTTCCTAAGCTAAAAATTGGACTTGTAACCTATAAATACATGATGTAAGACATAAAATAAAGGGAGATTACATAGCTTAGCTTAGATAATACACTCCATTAGATTAGACATTAACCCTAGTTCGTATTAGTTTTGGAGATTGAAGCAACTTGGAGAACACTGAAGATCAAGAGCAAGAGCAAGAGGGGAGCATCAGATTTGTATTTCATTAAATACACATATCCAAATCTTGAGTGATCTTCAGTGAATGTAATAAAATAAGAATACCCTCCTCGAGCAGTCGTTGTCATAGGTCCACATACATCTGTGTGTAATAACGCTAATAACTCTATAACTCTTTCTCCTTTTCCACCAAAAGGAGATTTAGTCATTTTGCCCATGAAACAAGATTCACAAGTTGGATATGATTCATAATCCGATAGCTCTATGAGTCCATCTTTATGTAACTTGGATAATCCTATTTCATTAATATGACCGAGTCTACAGTGCCACATGAAGGTATAATTAACATCATCTCTTTTTCTTTTCTTAGTTTGTTCAATTTGAAGTATATTTTCATGCAAGTCAAGTATATAAAGTCCATTTTGCAAATTACCAACACTATATAAAACATTATCATTATAAATAGAACAACTGTTGTTCTTTATTATAATATTAAAACCATCCATATCCAATACAGAGATAGAAATAATGTTTCTAATGATATTTGGAACAAAATAACAATTATTTAAATTAATGAACTTGCCAGTAGGCAATGCTAAACAATAAGTCTCTACAGCTAATGCAGCAACCTTTGCTCCATTTCCCACTCGTAGGATGACCTCATCCTTGCTCAGCTTTCTACTTCTGACCAGTCCCTACATATTATTACATATATGAGAACCACAGCCGGTATCCAATACCCAAGTAGAAGATTGACTTTCAGAAAAATTAATTTCAATCATAAACAAACCTTTATTAGGATTCGAAGCTTCTCCAAGCTTCTTCTGCTTTTGTTCCGCAAGATAATCCTTGCAGTTCCTCTTCCAATGACCCAACTTGTTGCAATGGAAGCAAATTCCTTTGCTAATGGATCAGGTTTCTTTTGATCCTTTACTTTCGCCTTTCCCTTAGCCTTCTTGAATTTTTTCTTTTCAAAAGATACCTTGGGCCTCTTCCTTTTCTTGGAAGAATCATCCACCAGTAAGACATGGTTCTTCTTGGATGGGAAGTGACCTTCAGCAATTTTTAGCATGTTAAGTAACTCAGGCAAGCTGACGTCCAACTTATTCATGTGAAAATTCATAACAAATTGTGAGAAGGTGTCAGGGAGTGACTGCAAGATCAAATCTTGACTCAACTCCCCATCCATGACGAACCCAAGCTGTCCAAGATGTTCAATCAAATTGATCATCTTTAAAACATGAGTCTCAACGGTAGTGCCCTCGGTCGTCCGAGATCGGAAGAGCTCCTTAGATATTTCATATCTAGCAGTCCTACTTTGCTCACCATACAACTCTCGAAGGTGTAGTAGCATAGTAGGAACATCCATATTTTCATGCTGACGCTGAAGCTCATTACACATGGATGCGAGCATGATGCATTGAGCCACTGATGCATCATCTTGCCATTGTTTAAAAATAGCAATCTCTTCCTCAGAGGCTATTTTTGCAACTTTTGCAGGTACAAGCGAATTTAGAACACAAGAAATCTTTTCAGCAATGAGAACAATTCTCAGATTCCTTAACTAGTCCGTGTAATTCGGTCCGATCAGTTTGTTAGCATCAAGTATGCTACGCAGTGAAATTAGTGAATGTGACATTTTCAAAATTCTGCATGTAAAAAGACAATATTTTAGCAAACATTCATTTAATAAATTACCAAAATAAATTAGGTCTTATTTTATATTGGTATCTCCCACTATTTTCTTCAAACTATATTACCCTCATTTATATAGTTCGACAAAATCTAATTAAAGTTTTTGCTAGTGAGAATAAGGATCCCATTTCAAATATATATAGCTTTGTGGTGACACAACAAACTATATATAAATAAATAGGTAGACAACTCCTTGTCAATTACATCATCATGTAACTCCTTATGTTTTGTCTCTTAGATTATTTTGATCAAGTGGTGGCACATCCGAATCAAAATTGTTTTTAAGTTAAGTCCAACCTAGCACTTCCATATATTCAAAAAAGAAAAATATTGTCCTTGTGGTGACACAACAAAACAATATTGTTCAATTTTCTTTATAAGCATCAAATGTGATTAATTAACATCTTAAATACTTAATATTTGCCTTGTAGTGACACAACAAACTCATATTAAATATTTAATACTCTATTAATTTTATCATGCTAGAGGAGACGTTCGATATTCTAAATATCTTTGAACGCTTAAGACTTAATATATAAAAAACTTTGAGGGATTTGTTATTATTTGTCTCATCTTGTTTAGCGCACATGTAAATATATATATATAAAATACGCGTCATATTATTAAACATGTGAAGCATGTTTGCATAATATATAATATATATAATACTAGAATGCACATATAGAATACTATATTCTACCCGGATTGATTATGGACTTTTATTCTAGTTTGATTCACTAGAGCCACCAAGTGAACCAAAAGGTCAAACCCTAGGGTGCAAGAATAATTATTTAAATATAACTATTACATTTAAACTCGGGCTCCATTACAAACGGGTATTCGAGCGCTCCTTTCTCCTTGATCTCCGGTTCTTCAAAAAAATTCTAACTAATCCTATTACATAAATTATTTAATTTAAATAGAAACCTTGATCAGCAGTCAAGGGGAAGTACATAGGAGAGAGATAGAATTTACATCAAGAAAAAAACCAGAAAAGACGTGGTACGCAGACCCCATTTAATAAAACCCATTCATTCAAACATCCAACCAAAATAAATCCAATCACATTGGTCAATAGTCCATAATCAATCTCATTTATTATCATACATATCACTATATGTATCAATAAATAAAATTATTCCATATATATATGAATATTATTTAACGGGCAATTTTATGTTGTATGAAATCCAATTTCAAGATTAAAAAAAACTCTTTATTTATAATCCGTATATTTTATATATATATATATATATATATATATATATATATATAGTACTAAACGTAATCGCAACATATATATTTATATATAATAAAATACTAACCACTTTAAGATCCCAAGCATATATATATACTAGCAATAGTCCGCGTTCTGCAAGACCGGGCGATGAAATTTATCCCAAACTTTGGACAATTCAAATAATTTGTATTAAAAAGTTAAAAAATTGTCATTATTATATGAAAGTATCTATAGTAAAAAAAATTAATTTTTTTATAAGTAAAATGTGATATTTTCATTTTTTATATTAATGTGATATCTATTTATTATTAATATTAATATGATATCTATTTATTATTAATATGGCAGCATGAGAGAGAGAGTTATTACCTTTTCAAACTCAGTTTCCATCCCAAGTTTTTTGAAGGATTAGATTTATCCCAAAGTTTTGATGGTCAAGATCTTTTAATATGGTTTGAGCGGAAAATTAAGTATGTTCAAAAATATTTCTGTTTTGTATATATATATATATATATATATATAGATTAGTATTAGTATTTCAAAATTTATCCTGACAAGTGATTGCTTATCACGCGAATCAATAAAATATATATATTACGTGAATTAATTTAGAAATCATTATTGCGCGAATCACGGTGCAGGATAACGATTTAATATATACGCGGATCACGGATTCAGTGAAGAAGAAGAAAAAAAAACGTTTTTTTTTTCTTTATAAAATAATAATTTTATACAACAAATTATGCCTAATAAATTATTCTAAATACATACCTATACATATATGGAATCAAAATAATTAATAATTCGCATAAAGTTTGGCTCTGATACCATTGTTAGGTTTTGTAAAAATCAAAGTAGCAATCAAATTGCAAAAATAGCGGAAGCATAATAAAATCAGATTTTAAACTTTTTCACAAACCAATTATCTAGATCATCCTTTATGCATATTATTAATTAAAACGAAGAACAAGAAGTTATGTAATCATACCTTGAATCGAGCTTCCACAAGTCTGAGTTCAACTCCTATTCTCCATTATCTCTTGAATCTCCTAAGTAGATTCTTTCCTTTGATCAATGTAAATCACACAAGTGTATGGCCTCTAGAGGTGATCCACCAAGGAAGAAGAATTTTCAAGAAGAAGGGTGTATTGGCTCAAACCCTAGTTTTCTTATCTCTATAGAAAAAGGGGGCGTACTCTCCAACTATTGGAATTATGTATATCTAATATCTGATATAAGACTCCTCTTGTAAAGATATCAGGTAACCCTCTTTTAATTAAAATAATATATTATTCATTTAATTAAATTCTTTTAATTAAATGGGCTCCTTAATCCTATTAGGATAATTAATTAAACTCCTTTAACTAATTTTCTTTCCTAATCCTATTAGTAATAAATGAGAGTACTTATATTAAATTAATTCCTAAACTCTTTTAGAAATTAAAATAATAATAATTGTAATAATATTAATAAGACTCCTCTTATTAATTTATATTTAATATTTCTAAAATATTAAATAATAAATATTAAGATATTTAATTTATTCTATCACCATAGATTAAATTAAATATACTCAACATATTATTACGATTATGCCATTAACTTCTTAGATAATTATTCTTCCTTTTATGGTGTGACCCTTTAGGTTCTCTATATTAAACCGGTTGTGAATAAATCAATTAGAACAATTCTAATCTTATTTAAATAAATAAATTAAACGATTAATTTATTTAAATAAATAATATTTATTCTATAATAGGGATAAGCCTCCCTAGCGATCAACGACTTTCCAGATAATATAGATTTCTACATTAATCATAAAAGAACTTTTGAGTAAATAGTTACCGTACAATTCAATCATTCCACCATACAATTTCCCAATTAAATATAAGACATGAAATTATTGTCAAGTCTTATTTTATTTAATTATATGTATTTCGATTCCTAAATGCACAACTCCTAATGAATGTAAATTAGAAACTACTTTCTAATTTCATTCCACCTTGGCCAAGGATTCTTGGGTTGTCATTTATCGAATCACATAGGACATTTCTCTTCTTTTACTAGAAGTGGTAGATTCTTTATTGATCATTCACTACCTTCATATATAACTTATTACACCCAAGCATACCCTTTGATATACTTTAAGAGTCATAAGGAATAAGTCAAAGTGTAATTCATTATATATAAGATATTATGATGATCTCAAGTCTAAGGATCATTTGTACTACTATCACTACAGGAATTCCTATTGATAGGCAAGTAAAACTCCAATAGGTATTTTTTAGTGAGTCACGTTCAGTGAACTTATTCTCTAATAAGCACCTACATATTTGCTTTAGTGTCTCCACACAAATGATCATGAGAACAATCATCATCATCCATACTATAACTGCTATTCGAGACCCCGAATTTTATGAAATAAAAGTATTCAATTTTTTTTTCTATTTTGGTAAATAAAGACGATTGATTATTGATGCTTATGTGATAAGTCACTTTCGCTTTTGTTTTATTGGTATTATTAATATAATAAAATAGAAAAACTTTTTATATAAAATGTAATACTTTTATAAAGTTATTCTATAAATAGAATATATTATATTCTATTGTGCATAGTGTTTTGCATAGTAAAATCTTTTTATATAAAATGTAAATACTTTTATAAAGTTATCTGCTTTATTAGACAATAATTAGAATATATTATATTTTATTATGCATAGTGTTTGCATAGTGCCTGCATAGTGTTTGCATAGTAAAATCTTTTATAAAGTTATTCGTTTTATTAGATTATAAATATAATATATTAAATTTTATTTAAAAGATTTTTCTTTAAATATGGACCGTCAGATTAAAGTAAATCAATCCGGACCGTTCATGAGTTAGTTACTGTGACTCACCCAAAATAGGTATACAACACCCATTCTGAGTCTTCAAAATACATGGTACAGATACAACTACAACTTTATTAATACAACATAAAAATTGTGAGTATAAATACAAATATTGTCATCTAGACAATATCCACACTCAAATAAGTCCTCATTACAATTATTGATACATTATTTTACAAAAATGATGAGGACTACTAAAACGACTTTCTAGAACCTCCATTCCATACCCCGACTAGTACTCGCTACATTCTCACCTCCTGAGAAGAAAAATGGAACAACAAGGACAATGGTGAGCTCAACTAGCCCAGTAAAGAATATTATGACTAAGATAACATAGAACAAATTATCGTTAGTCTTCAATAGGAAAAAATCTAATAGAATACAATAGACAACCAGTTTTAAATCAATCTTCGCAGCGGAAATAATAATTCATTAGAAGAGTGAAGTAGAGAATGCAATCTACTATCTTTTATATATGAATTTAAAAGTTCATCGTTGATATTTTATCCTTGTAACATCAATCAATATATATCTGGAATTAAATATTCATCTTTGCACTACAGGCCAAAGATATTCATCAGTTGGTCATGTTCATCTTTGCACTACGGGCCAAAGATATTCATCAGAAATCATTAATCTTTGCACTACAGGCCAAAGATATTCAATTATATCATCATTTAGGACGGAGGATGATGAAAAATAGTTTAAAGAAAACGAATCCAGTGAAACAAAAGAATAAATATTAAGGATTCGTATTTCAGCTATTCCATGTCCAAAAATACCTTATAAATAATCATAGTGGAGTAAAATTCAAGAATGATCAAAACATGGATACAATCAAAGCTAGTATCCATAATAAATATTTTGGATGAAAAACGAAAATTTATTTTTTTGTGAATAGTGACGTATTAAATGAATAGTCTTGGTATCGTGAATAATTAATCGTATATCGTGAATAGTAACTCTCGATACCAAAAGATAGAAATTCCACAAGAAAATCATCATGCTTAGTGAATAGTACTCGTGAATAAGAACTCGTGAATAAAAGAACTCATGAATAAGAACCCCACATGAAAAGTTCTAAATTTGATAAAAATCCGGACCAATATTTCTAAGATAATGATATTGAAGAAATAATATCATTTACGAAGAAAATAACATCCCTTACCTCAAAAGGATAAACTTACGATTTGGAATATTGGATATAGTCTTTGAAAGAACTTGCAATCAGTATAGCAATACTCAAAGTACTAAAATACTCACAAAAATCGCTCGATATATCGAGAGAGAAAGAGAAAACTTCAGTTTACGTGTGATTTTAATTCTAACCTAAGCACCCTATTTATAGGAAATTGCTTAGAACACCAAAGCAGAAAATTTAATATACTATAATTATATTTACAAAATTGTCAAGCCCACCTCTTGAATCTGAATTCAGCCACCTTGCACATGTTTAATGCAGCCCACCAAGCAAAAAAAAAATGATTTTGTAATTAAAAATAATTAAAACTTTCAAAAATCAATTATTTCGGAACTTCGAAACTTCAATAATTCATAATAAATAGCCATTTTATTAGAAAAATTCGAACCACATGTCTTTTTCATAGGAAATTTCATTCTCTACAACTTTGTAAGTTTAAGTTTTTCTAAATTCCAAACAGAAATTGACCGAAATCCACAAACAGACGATTTTACAGGCTATAATCAAATTTTGGTCAATTATTGGGGTCCACCGACACACAAAACATGTGATCATTTAATGCCACAAAATACTCTTCCTCCTCATATACTCATATATCCCACATTCATTGTAAAAATATCACCATTAATATATTATTAAAATAATATATTTAAATGAATTATTTTATCAGAAAAAGATAAAATATTAATTTTCAACAATTGTCACATTTAAAAATTTTCTCCATCTATATCCACATAAAATCAATATTTTTCTCATCATATAAATCAATAATTAATTATTCACAAATAATATTACGGAATCACAATCATGTGACCGGTAGTTCCCGGAAAGAGGAGCTTTCCAATAAGGATTTTCTCCTTCTTGGCGCTTGATTAGGTGACCAAACCTCTCCTTGAGATGTAACTTTCTAGACATTGCCAATAATATTTTCTAATAATATTATTCAGATAATATGAATTATTGCTCAGATAATGGAAAATCTTTGTGTAGTGACAATTATTGAAACAACGAAGAATATAAAATATCAACGACATTTATTGAATCAATAAAATAAAATCTTTGAATAATAATTACTGTAACAATTATTGAGTAGTGCCTTCTTACGTAATAATCAATAATTGGTGCAATACCGTGCTTCTTGTGCGATAATAACGCCAGATTCATCGTGTTTTAACCATTGGGTATTCCAACAAGATTAATCTGTAATAACTCACGCCTGTTATTTATAAATAACTTATACTTGTTGTTTTCTTCATCCAATCGCTTTTTTAGTATGGGACCCACACAAAGGTCGCTACTATCGTATTTAATATTCCCCGACAATAAGAATATTCCACGACCAAACGAATATTCTCCGATAAAAATGAATATTTTATAACCACTTGCTTATTTAAAATATTTGCACATTTTACCCATAACTAACCACATTAATCAAATCAACCTTTACTATTTCAAAATAATAAATAGAGGAAATTAAATTTCATTTATTAATAATTTGGGGTCTTACAACCTCCCCTCCTTATGAAATTTCGTCCTCGAAATTGACGTACGTACCTGGTATTTCGAAAAGATGAGGATACCTCGCTTTCATTTCCGTTTCCAACTCCCAGGTCATTTCCTCAATAGCATGGTTTCTCCACAAAACTTTAACTTGTGGTATGACCTTCGTGCGTAGGACATGCTCCTTCCTATCCAAGATCTTGACAGGTACCTCTTCGTACGTTAAGTCTTCGGCTATCTCGTCCGGTTCTAACTCAATGACGTGGTTCAGGTCTTTCACATATTTACGAAGCACAGATATATGAAAAACATAATGAACACGAGACATACTTGGAGGTAATGCGAGTCTATAGGCCACATTTCCTACTCGGTCAAGAATCTGAAATGGACCAATAAATCGTGGATTGAGCTTTTCTCTCTTCCCAAATCTTGTAACTCCCTTCCAAGGAGCCACACGCAACAATACATGATCCCCAATACTAAATTCCATGTCCTTTCGATGAAGATCCGCATAACTCTTTTGTCGATCCTGTGCCATTTTTATACGTTGTCGAATCGTTTGGATCTTCTCTGTAGTTATTTGTACCAACTCTGGTCCCAACAACGTTGCTTCTCCTACCTCATCCCAACATACTGGAGAGCGACACTTTCGTCCATACAATGCTTCAAATGGAGCCACACCTATACTTGCCTGATAACTGTTGTTGTAGGAGAATTCCACCAATGGTAGGTACTTATCCCAACTCCCTTTGAAATCAAGGACACAAAGTCTTAATAGATCTTCAAGAGTTTGAATAGTCTTCTCTGATTGTTCGTCCGTTTGAGGATGGTATGCCGAACTGAACCGTAAATCCGTACCCATAGCTTTTTGCAAGCTAACCCAAAATCTTGAAGTAAATCTTGGGTCACGATCCGAAACTATGGATACTGGCATGCCATGCAACCTCACAATCTCATTCACGTACATACTAGCAAGACGTTCAAGGGAATAAGTCTCCCGTATCGGTAAGAAATGGGCAGACTTGGTTAATCTATCAACAATAACCCAAATCGCATTTATGCCTTGAGAAACCGTGGGAAGATCCGTAACGAAATCCATGGTAATGTGTTCCCACTTCCATTTCGAAATCTCAAGTGGTTGTAATGGACCCTTAGGCACTTGATGCTCTGCCTTTACACGTTGACAAGTTAAACACATCGAGATAAACTTTGCAATCTCTCTCTTCATATTATTCCACCAAAATGTATGTCGAAGATCACGATACATTTTGGTACTTCCAGGATGGATTATAAATGGTGTATTGTGTGCCTCCATCATGATCATGTACTTCAAATCAGAATCGTTAGGAACACAAAGTCTGGAGTGGACTCGAAGTATTCCTTCTTCATCGATTCTTGCTTCTGTAATAGCACCTTCTTGCACTTTCTTCTTCATACGCATCAGCTCCGGGTTTGTGACTAGAGTAACTTTAAATTTATCGATTAAAGTTGGTTCTATGCGTATACTTGACATCATCGCACTCGTTCCTGCATATGTTCTTCTTCTCAATGCGTCAGCTACCACGTTTGTTTTTCCAGGATGGTATGGTCAAAACATGTGCCGAAATGAGTCTCCTCTTGAGTTCTTCGAAGCTCTTCCCACATTCCTTGCTCCATTCAAATTTTGTATCTCTACGAGTCAGATGCGTTAATGGAATAGCGATTCAAGAATATCCTTCAATGAATCTCCGATAATAACCAACTAAGCTTAGAAAGCTACGTATTTTGATTACCAACTTAGGTTGCTCTCAACTGTGACTCATATCCCAACCTTGGATAGCACGTCACAATGACTCCTATCAGTTTACTATCGCACGAATATGGCGTCCCCTACGGAGAGTCTGGCTTCGGTGCATTCCACAAAAGAAGTCACCAGATAGAGGCTCGGTTATCAACTTCTATAGTTGGGTTTTTAACTCCTGAAGTTCAATAAGAGCCATTCGATATAAGATTTTAGAAATGGGTTTTGTACCGGGTTCAAAGTCGATACAAAATTCAATATCACGCTCTGGGAGTAGGCCAGGAAATTTTTCAGGAAATACGTCAGGAAATTTACTAACAACAGAAATATCATTCAAATCTGACGTATTTTTATTCAAGTCCATAACATTGCTAAGAAAGCTTAACATCCGTTTTTCAATAAACGAATGAATTTACGGCTTGATATAAAAGAGTTTGACTTCAATGGTTTGGTTTCTTAAATTCGAATAACAGGTTTCTTAGGAATATGAAAACTAACAACCTTACAAAAGAAATCAATTTGGCATGATGAGTAGTTAACCAATCAATCCCTAAAATCACATCAAAAGCAAGTATCTTTAAAGAGATAAGTTCAACAGGTAATGTGATGGTGCCAACTTGGATCAAACAAGATTTATAAACAGTGGATGTGATGAAAGTTTCTCCTAACGGAGTTTCCATAGATAAATCAAAGTATAATTTCTCCGGAGTCAAGTTTCAACGTTGAGCACAAGCAGGAGAAATAAATGAATGGGTAGCACCGGTATCTAGTAAGGTATAGACTTTAAAAGAATTTATAATTAACTAACCCGTGATACCTTCGTTCAAGTTCCTCGCGTTTTGGGCAGTCACGACAAACGCTCTTCCAGGAACCGTTGACTTTGACTTGTTCGTATCCGCCTCTAGTGCCACCATCCCAACTGGACTTAACTTTGCTATAGATTACATTCTACCCGTCATAGCTTCGTCGAATTCCTGATCCATGATTTCAATCATTACTCTCCGATCCATATCGAATTGGGGTTGACCGCTCTGCATAGGGTAATTCAACTTGATGTTGGATTCTCCCAATTCTTTGTCAAAAGCGAAATCCATTTCATCTATTTTGGCCTTATTGGATCGGACGCCTCTTTTCTACAATATCAACGTGTCGTGTAGCTTTTACCCATGCATCCTCCATTCTCATTCGTTTGGTTACTTCTTCTTTCATCGAACTTTGATCATAAAGCATTCTCGATTTCACTCTAATATCTTATACTCTCTGCCAAAGAGTGTTTACATTCAAAGACGCATTTGAGGTAACACAATTTAGAATTGTTGCATCTCTTTGCTCCACGACCGCTTGCCGTTCTTTTAGCTTTCTTGCTTCTTCTAACTCATGAATACGATTTTGTAATTCTAAATTTCGATCATAAAATTCTTCTAATAAATTCTCCTCGTGTTCCTCTTCTTCTTCTTCTTCCTCACTCTCAATTTGCTACCTCTGCAACTATCTCGGGTGCAACTATTAATTCTTCACTCACCACATGGATATCTCTAATTCTTTCTTCGCCTGACATCACATTATCTTGGTTGGCGATTAGAGCTTTCTCCACGATCTCAGTCACTCTATTGTTAATATTTTCAGCTGCCATTCTCAAATACTGCCACAAAACAAGGGTTAATTAAAGAAATGCAATATAATAACCTTATACTTTGACCAACCAACAAATAAGCTTTGGTAGGACACACTAGCGAAGGATTTACTCGTCTGTCCTTCCTAGTTCTATTCTCCGATCTCCGCCAGAGATTATATCCCTAAGCTCTGATACCAACTGTGACGCCCCCAAAATAGGTATACAACACCCATTCTGAGTCGTCAAAATATATGGTACAGATACAACTACAACTTTATTAATACAACATAAAAACTGTGAGTATAAATACAAATATTGTCATCTAGACAATATCCACACTCAAATAAGTCCTCATTACAATTATTGATACATTATTTTACAAAAATGATGAGGACTACTAAAACGACTTTCTAGAACCTTCATTTCATACCCCGACTAGTACTCGCTACATTCTTGCCTCCTGAGAAGAAAAATGGAACAACAAGGAAAAGGGTGAGCTCAACTAGCCCAGTAAAAAATATTATGACTAAGATAACATAGAAAAAATTATCGTTAGTCTTCAACAGGGAAAAATTTAATAGAATACAATAGACAACCAGTTTTAAATCAATCTTCGCAGCGGAAATAATAATTCATTAGAAGAGTGAAGTAGAGAATGCAATCTACTATCTTCTATATATGAATTTAAAAGTTCATCGTTGGTATTTTATCCCTGTAACATCAATCAATATAAATCTGGAATTAAATATTCATCTTTGCACTACATGCCAAAGATATTCATCAGTTGGTCATGTTTATCTAAACACCTGTTCATCTTTGCACTACGAGCCAAAGATATTCATCAGAAATCATTAAACTTTGCATTACAGGCCAAAGATATTCAATTATATCATCATTTAGGACGGAGGATGATGAAAAATATTTTAAAGAAAACGAATCCAGTGAAACAAAAGAATAAATATTAAGGATTCAGATTTAAATATTCCATGTCCAAAAATACCACAAAGTAATCATAGTGGAGTAAAATTCAAGAATGATCAAAACATGGATACAATCAAAGCTAGTATCCATAATAGATATTTTGGACCAAAACAAAAATTTAATTTTTCTATGAATAATTAATATCGATATCGTGAATAGTATCGTATGCGTAAATAAGAACTCAAACACCAAAAGATAGAAATTCCACAAGAAAATCATCATGCTTCGTGAATAGTAACTCATGAATAAGAACTCATGAATAAGAACTCCGACATGAAAAGTTCCAAATTTGATAAAAATTCGGACCAATATTTCTAAGCATAATGATATTGAAGAAATAATATCATTTACGAAGAAAATAACACCCCTTACCTCAAAAGGATAGAACTTCTGACTGGAATACTGGATATAGTGCTGAAAGAACTTGCACCGTATAGCAATACTCAAAGTACTAAAATATTCACAAAAATACGCTCGATATTTCGAGAGAGAAATAGAGAGAAAACTTCAGTTTCTGGTGTGATTTTAAATTCTAACCTAAGCACCCTATTTATAGAAAATTGCTTAGAACACCAAAGCAGAAAATTTAATATACTATAATTATATTTACAAAATTGTCAAGACCACCTCTTGAATCTGAATTCAGCCACCTTGCACATGTTTAATGCAGCCCACCAAGCAAAAAAAATGATTTTGTAATTAAAAATAATTAAAACTTTCAAAAATTAATTATTTCGGAACTTCAGAACTTTAATAATTTATAATAAATAGCTCTTTTATCAGAAAAATTCAAACCACATGTCTTTTCTGTAGGAAATTTCATTCTCTACAACTTTGTAAGTTTAAGTTTTACCAAATTCCAAATGCAAAATTGGCCAAAAATCCACAAATGCAGGCGATTTTACTGTGCTATAATCAAATTTCATCAATTATTGGGGTCCACCGACACACAAAACATGTGTTAATCATTTAATGCCACAAAATACTCTTCCTCCTCATATACTCATATATCCCACATTCATTGTAAAAATATCACCATTAATATATTATTAAAATAATATATTTAAATGAATTATTTTATCAGAAAAAGATAAAATATTAATTTTCAATAATTGTCACATTTAAAAATTTTCTTCATTTATATCCACATAAAATCAATATATTTCTCATCATATAAATCAATAATTAATTATTCACAAATAATATTACAGAATAACAAAGATCTTGTGAAGTCAGTCTCAGAAAGAGGGGGGCTTTTATAAGACTCAACTTTTTGAATAAAGATTAAATTTTCTCGAAATATATTTTTGAATATTATGGTGTGGATTTGATATAATGTTATAGTTGTGGGTAATATTTACAAATTTTGCAAAATACGCAAGTTGTTATATAATATTCGATTGGTTGGGAATATTACGTTTTAATAGGAATAGTCGTAATAAATGGCACAATCATTGGTGGACCCCATTAACGGAATTATTATTTGATTGAGAAAAAACGACAAAAATAATTTATGAAAATAACGGCGGAAGTTTTACTGAATTAATCTGTTGAACTACCCATTAGTAAAAGAAATGAATGTCTGGCGTGGTTGCATAATAGCACACGGTATTGATTATTGATCTTACGTGAGAAGTCACTCGGTTATACTCAATTATTGCAACGATAATTCTTCGATCATATCTATCATATTATTGATTCAATTATTGTCACAAAGATCATCATCGCATAAAATGTTTTTTTTATTAAATCAATACTTGAGACGACAAAGTTATTCATATTATAAATTTTAATATTTACAATGTCTAGAAGTTCACAAGGAGAGGTTTGGTCACCTAATTGCGCGCCATATAGGCGAAAATTCTTATTGGAAAGCCCCCTCTTTCCTGGTAACGACCTGGTTGATAAATATTATGAGTTATAATATTAATGATGAATGTTATTCGGAGTTGAATTTGGAGACGCAGACGTGATATTTGAGTCCGGAACGACGAAATTAGTAAAAATAGTCTATAAACACAAAATTTTCCGAAATTCACTATTTGGTCAAAATGTCAACAGTTGACTTTTTCGGGAAAAGTCAAACTTCAAAATTTATATTTTTGATAAAAATAGTTTCATTATATTGGAATTGTTTGTGCTAGTGAAAATCGACATTTATTCCGATGATAATTGATGTCTAGGGGTTATATTGATAAATCGGGTAATTTATCGGATAAATGAGCAATTAATTACTACTAATTCACATGCTTATATAACTATTTGTTCACATATGTGTACTATTGAATCACATTATTTACTATTAGGGGAGTTGGTGCAAGATTGATAATACTTGCATGACTAAGTTAAAAATGGAGGTATAGATGGAGGTACTATACTATAATTCGTATTTTTCACATGATTATACTATTGATTCACATAATTGAACTATTGATTCACATTATTTACTATTAGGGGAGTTGGTGCAAGATTGATAATACTTGCAGGACTAAATTAAAATAAAGGAAAAGTTAGAGGTATTGTACTAAAATTTTTCGAGCCCCAAAACGTGCAATTATCAAAACTATATTTTTCTATAAATAGAAGGTCATTCTTTCTTCATTTCTCACTAATTCACAAAAGCTTTAGAGCGATTATTATAGAGAGAAATTATAGAAAGAAGAAGAAGAAGTCTATTTACCTCACTATTCCAATTATCCAGGTTTTTCTAAAGGTAGGGAGTATTATTTCTTTCTTATCTATGAAGAGAACTTCTCGCTATTCCATTCTTTATTATTATTATTGGAATAACTTTTGTATACACGAGCTACCCTATACTTGGTGAAATTCTTCATTGTTCCATTCTTTATCATTCATTGGAACATCCTCAGATATAAGCGTTCTCACCTGGACCACAGTTAAAATCTTTATTATTACTCGTTGGAATATCCTCATGCATGCGCTTTACTGTTTGGACTGATTCCGCCTTTATTATTCTCATTGGAATATCCTCGTCACATGCGTTCTCTGTACCGGACCTAATTCCGCCTTTATTATTCTATTGAAATATCACATGCATGCGTTTCTGTGGGACTGATTCCGCTTTTATTATTCTGCATTTGGAATATCCTCGCTGCATGCGTTTTACGTTGGACTGATTCCGCCTTTATTATTACATTGGAATATCCTGCATGCATGCGCTTTTCTGTTGGACTGATTCCGTTATTTATTATTTTGTTGGAATAACCTGCATGTGCGGTCTATCGCATGCCTAGTGATTTTTTTTGTTATTCCATTCCTTATTATACTCAGTTGGTTGAAGTTTTGACTTCTATAGTCCATGAAATTAGTGGAATATCCTTGATATTTGCGCTTCATCCAGTATCTTTTCATGGAAATATTCTTCTGAGCATTCTTGAATTTTACTCTACAAAGCAATATCATGTTGACAATTTGGGCGTTATTAGTTCTGGATAAAATAATTCTTGAACTTGTTTTATTGAATTCTTATATCATTGTCATCATCCTCATGTTTATATTTTGTTGAAAGTCATCTCATGGCCTATAGTGCATATGATGGACTTGGTATGATTATGACCGAGGATTATTCGGTGTAATCATGGTAGTAATGTTACAAATGATGTGGTTAAAGTCCTCATTGGCCCGTAGTGCATTGATGGACGATTGTTGGCATGATTATGACCATTATTGAATACACAAATATTCTTGGCCCGTGTAGTGCATGGATAATTGTGGTCGTGATACTAAAGAATATCCTTGGCCATATTGCGGGGTGATTCGATGATGTGGATTATTTATTAAAATCGAGTCCCAAATGATAAAAGTGACGAAAAAAACCTTTTAAATCATAAAAGATCATAGATTTTATTCTCTACTTGACTCTTTTAATGGATTGCTTGTTCCATTGCAGCTTAAACTGATGGTTGTTATATTGTATCGCTTTAACAACTACTTTGAAGGCTAACGATAATATATTACGCATTATTTTAGTCATAATATTTCCTACTGGGCTAGTTGAGCTCACCCTTTTACTTTTATTGTTCTCTTCAGGAAATGAGAACGTAGCAGGTACTAGTCGGGGAACAGAGTGACGGACCAGATGATAGCATTAGTAGTCCTCACTATTCAGTGAAATAGTGGAAAATAAATGTAATAATATTGAATTTGAGTTTGAATATTGTCTAGATGACAATAATTGTATTAAAATTCACAGCTTATGTTTTGTCGTACTTTACACGACAGTTGTATAATTAAGTTGTATTTGTATTCTGTATGTAAGACCCCAATTTTTTTTTTAATAAAATGGAATTTCCTCTATTTATTATTTTGAAATAGTAAGGGTTGAATTGATTAATGTGGTTAGTTATGAGTAAAATGCTTGAATATTTTAAAATAAACAGTGTGGTTATAAAATATTCATTGTTGTCGAATATTAGTTTGGTCGTGGAATATTCTTCTTTTGTCGGGAATATTAAATGACTGTATTTAGCCTTTTTTGGTCCCCATAACTGAAAGCGATTGGATGAAGAAAAAGACAAGTATGAGTTATTTATAAATAACTTGCGTAGTTATTTATCGTTAATCTGATTGGAATACACGGTGGTTAAAACAAAAATAATACGTTGTTGTTGCACAAGAAGCACATGGTATTGCACCAATTATTGATTCTTACGTAAGAAGGCACTTTACTCAATAATTGTTACAAAGAATTATCGCTCAAAGATATTTTATTTTATTGATTCAATAATTGTTGCGTTGATTTTTTATATTCTTTATTATTTCAATAATTATCACTACACGTATTTTTCATTATCGAGCAATAATTCTTATTATCTGAATAATATTATTAGATAACATTATTGGCAATGTCTAAAAGTTACATCTCAAGGAGAGGTTTGGTCACCTAATTGCTTGCTAAGTAAGGAGAAATCTTTATTGAAAGCCCCTCTTTCACGAGGAGCGGCACAGTTGCCGATCTTGTGATTCTGTAATATTATTTGTGAATAATTAATTATTGATTTATATGATGAGGAAAATATTGATTTTATGTGGATATAGATGGAGAAAATTTTTAAAGTGACAATTGTTAAAAAATTGATATTTATCTTTTCTGATAAAATAATATTTTATTATATTATTATAATAGAATAATAATGATATTTTTACAATGAATGTGGGATATATGAGGAGGAAGAGTATTTTTATTGTATTAAATGATTAACACATGTTTTGTGTGTCGGTGGACCCCATTTCTTGACTGAAATTTGATTATAGCCTGTAAAATCGTCCGTATGTAGATTTCGGACAATTTCTGTTTTGAATTTGAAAAAACTTTCTTTTGTAAAATTGTAGAGAATTGAATTTCCTATAAAAAATCGCGAGATTCAAATTTTCTGATAAAAGGGCTATTTATTATGAATCATTGAAGTTCTGAAGTTCCGAAATAATTGATTTTTGGAAGTTTTATTTAATTTTATTAATAAAAATGTTTTTTATATGTTGTGGGCATCTTTAACATGTGCATGGTGGCTGGATTCAGATTCAAGATGTGGGCGTATGAATTTTGTTTATATATAATATTATTATATTCAATTTTCTACTTTGGTGTTCTAAGCAATTTCCTATAAATAGGGTGCTTAGGTTAGAATTGAAAATCACACCAGAAACTAAAGATTTCTCTCTCTTTCTCTCTCTATAATATCGAGCGTATTTTGTGAGTATTTTAGTACTTTGAGTATTGCTATATCTGGCAAGTTCTTTCAAAGACTATATCCATATTCCAAATGGAAGTACTATTCTTTCCGACGTAAGGGATGTTATTTTATTTGAAAATGATATTATTTCTTCAATATCATTATCTTGAATATTAGTTGGAAATTTTTATCAAATTTGGAACTTTTTCATGCTCGGGTTACTATTCATGAGTTATTATTCACGAGTTACTATTCATGAGTTACTATTCACGAGTTATTATTCACGAGTACTATTCACAAAAGCGTGATGATGTTTTTGTGAAATTTCTATCTTTTGAGGTCGAGTTACTATTCACGTGATACGACGCTTTATTCACGTATACTGGACTATTCATTCACAATCGACCTTATTCACGTAAAAATTAAATTTTCTTTTACGTGTCCAAGATTGTCTGTTATGATTCCTATCTTTGATTGGATCTATGTTTTGATCTTCATTCTTGAATTTTACTCCAATCTGGTTATTTATGAAGTATTTTTGAACTTGGATTATTTAAAAGTACGAATCCTTAATACTTGTTCTTTTGTTTCAATTGGATTCGTTTTCTTTAAAATATTTTTCATCATCCTCGATCCTAAATGATGATATTACTAAATATCTTTGGCATGTAGTATGATGATGAATGATTTCTTGATGAATATCTTTGACCGTGAGTCAAAAGATGAGCAGTGTTTAGATGAACATGACCAATCGATGAATATCTTTGGCACAGTAGTGCGAGAGATGAATATTTGATTCCGGATATATATTGATTGATGTTACAGGGATAAAATATCAACGATGAACTTTTAAATTCATATATAGAAGATAGTAGTTTGCATTCTCTACTTAACCCTTCTAATGAATTATTATTTCCGCTGCAAAGATTGATTTAAAACTAGTTGTCTATTGTATTCTATTAGATTTTTCCCTGTTGAGGACTAACGATAATTTGTTTTATATTATCTTAGTCATAATGTTCTTTATCTTTGGCTAGTTGAGCTCACCCTTTTCCTCGTTGTTCCATTTTTTCTTCTCGGGAGGCGAGAATGTAGTAGTACTAGTCGGGGGTGTGGAATGATGGTTCTAGAAGTTGTTCTAGTAGTCCTCACTATTCTGTAAAATAGTGTATTAATAATTGTAATGAGGACTTATTTGAGTGTGGATATTGTCTAGATAACAATATTTGTATTTAAACTCACAGTTTTTATGTTGTATTAATAAAGTTATAGTTATTTCTGTACCATGTATTTGGCGACTCAGAATGAGTGTTTTATACCTATTTTGGGGGCGTCACACTGTACCATGTATTTGACGACTCAGAATAGGTGATGTATACCTATTTTGGGGGCGTCACAACTTTCCAATATGGATTTCTCCTTACTGGCGCGGAATTAGGTGACCAAACCTCTCCTTAGACAGAACTTTCTAGACATTGCCAATAATATTTTCTAATAATATTATTCAGATAATATGAATTATTGCTCCGATAATGGAAAATACTGTGTAGTGACAATTATTGAAACAATAGTAATATAAAATATCAACGCAACAATTATTGAATCAATAAAATAAAATACTGAACAGTAATTACTGTAACAATTATTGAGTAGTTCCTTCTTATAGTAAGAATCAATAATTGGTGCAATACTGCAGTGTCTTCTTGTGCAACAAACGCATATTATCGTGTTTTTAACCACTGGGTATTCCAACAAGATAATACTTGGTAACAACTACGCCTGTTATTTATAAACAAATTATACTTGTCGTTTTCTTCATCTAATCGCTTTCAGTTATGGGGCCACACAAAGGTCGCTACCGTCAGTAAGAATATTCCCCAAAAGGTAAAATATTCCATGACCAAACGAATATTCTCAGATAAAATGAATATTTTATAACCACTTGCTTATTTAAAACATTTTATGCATTTTACTCATAACTAACCACATTAATCAAATCAACCCTTACTATTTCAAAATAATAAATAGAGAAAATTAAATTTCATTTTTTAATAATTTGGGGTCTTACAGTTACTATGCAGTCCATTTTTCTATAAATAGAAGCTCATTCCTTCATTATTTCTTACGAATTCACTTTGAAACTCTAGAGAGAAAACTATAGAGAGTTCTTCTTCTATAATCTTGGCGTATTTCTTTAGAGTTTAAGAAAGCTTTGAAGCGTAGTGCAATTTTTCTTCAAGTATATTCCCTTCTACCGATTGAATACTTTTCTTTTTAAAGGCGTGGATGTAATTGTCGTTACTCGTAAAGGATATTATTATTATTTATTATTATTCATTGGAATAACTTTTGTATCTGTGACTACCTATACTTGGTGAAATTCTTACATTATTCCATTCTTTATTATTATGTTGGAATAACTTTTGCTTTATGCGAAGTACCGCATACATGGTGGTAAAATTCTTATAATATTCCGTTTTTATTATCCTGTCGGAACATCTTATGCAATGCGTTTATCTGGGACTGGTTCCATTATTTATTATACTCGGAATAATATCACATACATGCGTTCTGTGGATCTCGATTTCATTATTTATTATTCTATTAGGAATAACATGTAGTGCGATCTATCGCATGCGCATGGTGAATCCTTCATTATTTCATTCTTTATTATTACATTTGGAATAACTTTGTCTATGTGGATTACCACATGCATGGTGAATGATCCTTCGTATTCATGCGAATAATATTTTCATTAAAAAGGGGTTTCTGCCCGGGGCAGATTCATAATTTTTCTGACCCTCAAAAATTCTGGAAAAATTTGAAATGATAATTTAATGAGTTTTCTAAACTGTGTTCAAACATGGCGATTTTTGGAAGTATAGATTAAGAGTTATGGATTTTATGGGAAAAGACTATTTTAAAAGTAAACTTTTATAACTCCTTGTGGTTAACTCCAAAATTGGTAAAATTTTTATTGGGAGTACATGTATATAACAGGAGTATACCCTGTAAATTTCAGAATTTTTGGACAAAAGTACAATTTATGATAAATGTCTAAATATTCGCGCTTTTATCCATATGAAAAATAGTAAATAAATTTTAGAAATTACGAGAAAATATATATGTTCAAGATGGGACTATATTCTACTAAATCCCGAGAAAAAAAATATTTTTGGGGTGATTTGGTATTTTTCATAAAAATAAACTAGTTATGAGTAAATGAATTAAATATGTTATGTGAAGTAATAAAATTGGAAAATAGGATTTTATGGCTTGAGAATCCTATATAGGGTATATGCAGATTTTGATGAGGGATTTGATCATTAATTATGAAATCTTATGAGTATGGCATTTTTGAGTGATTAAATACATTATTTGATAAAGTGTAAACAATTAAAATAAATTGTTTATAAGTTTGAGAAATGATTAAAATATTGTTATAATATTAATGATATTAGATTATGAGATTATTAAGTGATTGATAACATTTGGTTATTATTGAACGATGGATAAATTGTATTATAAATGTTTAATATTTATCATTTATCTCATTTGATTGATTCTTATATCATTGTCATCATCCTCATGCTTATATTGTGTGGAAAGTCATATGTGGCCTGTAGTGCATAGATGGACTTGGTATGATTATGACCAGGGATTATTCGGTATAATCATGATCATAATATTACAAATGATGTGGAAAAAGTCCTCATTAGCCCGTAGTGCATTGATGGACAATTTTTGGTATGATTATGGCTATGGATTCTCTTCGACCAAGGGTGCAAAGATGAATTATTTTATGGCATGATCAGGACCATTGATGAAAACACGATTATCTTTGGCCCGTAGTGCATGGATAATTCGTGGTCGTGATACTAATGAATATCCTTGGCCTATAGTGCAGGGATGATTCGATGATGTGGATTAATTATTGAGCTGAGTCTCAGCGATGAAATATTAATTAATGGATGTGATAATAATGAATATCTTTGGTCGTAGTGCATAGATAATTCAGTGATATGGATTGATTATCGAGCTGAGTCTCAGCGATGAAATATAAATTCATGGATGTGATATTAATGAATATCCTTGGCCGTAGTGCAGGGGTGATTCGATGATGTGGATTATTTATTATGCTGAGTCTCAGCGATAAAATATTTATTATACACTTTTAAATGCATAGAAGATAGTAGATATCATGTTCTACTTGACTCTTCTAAAATATAGTTGTATGTCTTTGGCATGTAGTGCAAATATGAATTATTAATGAATATCTTTGGCCGTGGTGCAAAGATGAATTTATTAGTATGATTATGAGCAAGAATTCTGATTTGGTATAACCATGATTTTTGATGTTTCAGGTGAAGATAGGTGATGAGAATTATCTTCGTCCTAGTTACGAAGAGGAATTTAGAACCACAATTATGATTATGAGTTATTCATATGATTGTGGACAGGAACTGTTGATTTATTTTACATGGATAAAACATTATTGGTGGACTTTTAACATAGAGAAGATAATAGACCTTATGGTCTATTTGACTCTTCTAATGGATTGCTCGTTTCGCTGCAACTATGGTTGAAAAGTTTTATCATCTACTATATGTTCTAAATCTCTGATTTATTATTGATGAAAGCTATTGATAATTTAATTATCTTTAGTCATGGTATTCCTTCTTTGGGCTAGTTGTGCTCACCCTTTACGCTTCACAATTCCTTTTCGTGTAATAAGAGTGTTCTTAGTAAGAGTGTTATCGAATTGAAATGGGGATAACAGGGAATAAAATAGTGGTCTCTAGCTGTGGAGGTTCTCCCTAAACAGTATAGAAAAGTGTGTTGTATTCTATACAATATTTAGTAGTTATATTTGGTGAATCAAATAGGGTGAGGTGAACCCAACGTTGGAAGGGTGTTTTGCCACTATCATATAAGATATCTAATGACATACAACCTCGTGTTATCATAAGACAAGGTTGTGCGCATCCACTTGCTGAGTATATCTACGGGCACTACCTATATGATCTTAGAGTTGATTTAAAATATAATATTCACTTGGAGACAGTGGAGATAGTTATATGTCAAGAGAAGACTCACCATTGGAAAGAAGATGATAGTAATCTTCTTGTTTTTTTTTTAGGGTCTATTAAATCAACCAAGGATAATTGTGGCCATATGATATCTATTATAACCTAGACGCATGGCCTCCCATGTACGAAGGTTTCCTTGAGCACTTCCCAAAGATTTTAATTTCTAAAACAGTTTTTGACTATACTTTTATGTAAGTACCATTATAAGGTTGTGGTCGAGGCACCATGAGAGTTATATACATTTGTATTAAAACTCACGATTAAGCGTGGTCGAGTATACTATCGACAACTCAACAGATTAATATAAATGAAGTTGTATTTGAATTTTGTACCATGTATCTGGTGACTCAGAATGGGTGATGTATACCTAATTTTGGGGGTGTCACATGCTATATCTGCCATAACTACTATAACTGCCTCACTCTCATAACTCCACTACTTTACAAGAGAGATTAAAATAAACATAAATTCCGCTAAGTTTTAATAATCATTAACTAACAAGTTTAAAACGAAAAGATTTTTAAATATCTATTCAACCCCCCCCCCCCCCTTCTAGATAACTATTGTACCTACTAGGAACTAACAATTGGTATCAAAGTAGGTTCTATTATACAACTTACAAGCTTTAGTAGATCCAATGGCACATGTACCAAGCGAATCTAGAACTAGAGGAGGCAGCAAGCCACCAATGTGCAACAAGGATAAATTTGCAAATCGGAAAGTCAGGATGCAAGCATACATGGACTCAATAAATGAAGATCTATTTGAGACTGTTCAAAATGGGCCCTATATTCCAATGAAGCTTGCACCAACCACTGACGATCCAAACAGAATACAAATCAAGGTTAAAGAAGAGTGGACAGACAACGAGAAGAGAGCTGTCCAACTTGACAAAAAGGCCAAGAACATCCTGTTCCAATCCTTAGAAGACGATCTGTTCGAAAACGTTGTCAACAAAAAAACAACTAAGGAGGTTTGGGAAGCATTATTGATCATGCATGAAGGAACTGAAGAAGTCAGAGAAAACAAACAATCTCTCCTGACACAACAGTATGAGATGTTTGTTCATGTTCAAGGAGAAAACGTAACTGCCACCTATGAGAGATTCAACGTTCTGCTCAACTCTCTACGAGCATATGGGAAGATCTATCCTAACAAAGATCTGATCATAAAGTTCATGAGAGCCCTACCGAGCAAGTGGGATGCCAAAACCATTGCTATAAGAGAGTCAAAGAATCTTCACGAGATGACAGTTCAACAACTATATGGAAATCTCCTTACATACAAACTGGAGCTGACTCAACGAGCTAAAACCCTATCAAAAGGAAGAAGGAAGAATAAGGGTGTTGCTCTCAAGGCAACTGAAAGTGCATCAAAGGTCAACACTGAGATTGACTCTGATTATGATGAGGACGATGATGAAGACCTTGCTATGTTGGTGAAAAGATTAAGAAGGTTCATGCGTCAAGGCAAACCCAACAAGCCAAAGAAGGTCAGCAATTATAGCAGCCAGGAGCAAATGAATGATTTATGCTACAACTGCAAGAAGCCTGGCCACTTCATTGCCAACTGCAACAAACCTCTAAGAGAAGAACTAAAGAAGAAAACACATGCAAAGAAGGAATACAAAGGCAACAAAAGGCCTCAGAAGAGAGACAAAGGCCTGGTAGCTGGAGGATCGTGGAGTGATTCAGGCAATGACTCCAATGCTAACTCTGGAGATGATGAAGAACCACAAATGGCTAATCTGTGCATAATGGCCAAACATGCAAAGGACAAACAAAACCTCAACATACATGATGTAAGTCTCGATGAGGTATTTGACTTCAACTCACCTGATGTAGACATAAATGATTTAAGAACTGCTCTGCATGGCATAACCACTGATCTACATCAATACATGAAGTGGTTCAGAGTTTTGTCTAAGGATCACTCACTTCTTCAAGAGGAGAAGAAGAAAGTTCAAGAAGATCTTGAAACAACCCTTCTAAGTACTAATCTTCTCTCCAAGCTTGAGGCTGAGAATAAGACCTTAAAACAGATAAACACACTCAATGCACAAAGAGAGTCTAATCTAACCTCTAAAAGTGAGGAACTAGAAAAGACTATCTCTACGTGGAATAAATCTTCATCATCCATGGACTCTCTGCTCTCTAGTCAGAGAAGTACATTCGATAGAACAGGCTTAGGCTTTGGGGAATCCATTTTAGAGCCATTTGTGGAAAAGACAAAAGAAAATAGCACTAGTAATGCCTCAAGTTTTAGTAGAAGCATTATGTGACGCCCCCAAAATAGGTATACATCACCCATCTTAGATCGCCAGATACATGGTACATACAACTTCATTTATACAACTGTTGTGCAAAATACGACGACACATATACTGCGAGTTTCAATACAAATATTGTAACGTATATAATACGAAAATATTCATATTTAAATTATTACAATGCCATATAAAGTACAACAACAAATAATTCAAGTCCCAAAGAAACACGAGAAGATTTTTATTCTCCTCATTCTAATGCGGTGTATTTTTTATGCTTTCAAGGTCAGGTCCTCATCAACCTATAGTTGTTCACCAAAACCAATTAGTAAATGATGTATATAAATATGTCACACACATTTTATTATTCTCAACATAATTATTATGCCACACTGTTTCATATTTTGATTAGGCTTGTGACTAATTCGTATCACCACTTTATACCCAAGTTCTCTTTGCTAGTCCCAGCTACACTTTTATTACCTGAAAGGGGTGATGAAGTAATAGGGTGAGCACAAACAACCCAGTAAAGAATATCATGACTTAAGATAATTACATTATCAATAGCCTTCATCAATACTAAATCAGATATTTAGAATATATGGTAGAAGATAAAAGTTTTCAACCATAATATAGCGGTGAACAAGCGATCCATTAGAAGAGTCAAGTAGAACATAATGTCTACTATCTCCTCTAAATTAAAAGTTCATCGTTAATATTTCATCCCTGTAATACTCATCAACAGTTCTTTATTGTACCCAAGACAAAGAGAACTCTCATCACCTGTCTTCACCAGAACCACCAAAGATTATAGTTAAATTCACAATTCATATTTATAATTAGGTAAATCAACAGTCCATCTTTGTAATACGTGCCTAAGACATAAAACTGTAAAACCAATAACCAACAGTCCATCTTTGCACTACAGGCCAAAGATATACAATCTGTAAAACCAATAATCTTTGAGACTCGACAATAGTATCACGACCACGAATTATCCATGCACTACGGGCCAAGGATATTCGTGTTTTCAATTACGGTCATAATTATACCGAATGATCCCTGGTCATAATCATGTCAAGTCCATCTATGCACTACGGGCCAAAGATGACTTTTACCACATCGTTTGTAACATTACGGTCATGATTATACCGAATAATCCCTGGTCATAATCATACCAAGTCCATCCATGCACTACTGGCCATAGATGACTTTCAACACAATATAAGCATGAGAATGATGACAATGATATATATAATGAATAAACATAGATCATCATAATAATAAGATAACATAGATCTTAGTGATTTTTAACTTAATTATCCAGAGTCCAAATTGATAACATAATAATAGATGAAGCACAAACTATTAAGGATATTCTAATCCTTTCAGGACCATTCATCATTTAATGACAATATGAAGAAATGAATAATAACATCTTACCATAATATGGAGTATGAAAGAAAATGATATCACTTTACCATAAAAATGATACCCCTTACCACAATAATGATATCCCTTACCTTCGCATGTGGCTTGATTCTGCTTTCTGTGAAATTGGTCAACTTAAACAATGTTGCATTCCTTATCTACACTTGGAGTAACAATACACTCAATAGAAATACTCACAATATTATACTCACAATATTGTTGTAAAAGAATTCTATATTTTTAGTATAGTGATGGTGTGTGTTTAGTTGCTCAACCGGGCAACCTATTTATACTGAAAAATTGAGGAAACAATTAGCACACATGCTTTGACAAAATAATAATCATAAATTAAATTAGACTTTTATTTTATAAAAGTTGGGGTTTTACACATTACCTTTGTGAAATCCTCACAGAAGGAAGAACAAGTTCAACCTTGTCCTACTGTCTCCATTCATACTCAAAGGAGTAAAGGATCTCATGTTGGCCTGGGATTCATAAAAGAGAAGAGTAACCTAACCTCTACTCACCAACCTTGAAGAATCGTAGAGTCAAGCAAGACCAACTCTACGAATCAACTGGAAGGTACAGTAGAGGTAAGGCACACTCATCACTATTTATGAAATTCAAGGACACGTGAAAGAATGAGAATCAGTTTAACAGAAGGACAACTAAAGAACCACACAAGTCCAAATGGAGGATGAATCATCATACACACACAGGCATGCATCATACTAGATGTTTTATATGTAATAAATATGGCCACAAGGCTGCCAAGTGTTATTATAATTCCGTGCATGTAAGACCCAAGATTAAACAGATTTGGGTTCCCAAAGGCACTAACAAAGAAGGACCCATGCAAATATGGGTATCGAAATGAAGGTTCAATGTTTTGACAGGAAAAGAGCTCCACGATCACTACATGGTATCTGGACAGTGGATGCTCAAGGCACATGACTGGGAACAAAGCCCTTCTATCTAATTACATAGAGAAGGAGGGACCCTCAGTCATCTTTGGAGACAACGGCTCGGGCAAGACAAGAGGATATAGCTCTGCTGGAAATGGTTCAGTATCATTCAGCAAAGTAGCATATGTGGAAGGTCTCCAACACAACCTTCTAAGCATCAGTCAACTCTGCGACAAGGGTCATCAAGTAACATTCCTCAATAACCAATGTCAAGTCAGATTTGAATACATCTGCTGTAAAGCTAACCGGGACAAGAGAAGGAAATGTCTACACGGTGAATCTTGGTCAACTAAGCTCAGACGAGACAATATGTTTTCTGGCAAAAACATCTGAAGAAATGAGCTGGCTATGGCATAGACGGTTGTCGCACTTAAACTTCAAAAGTATGTCCAAACTGGCATCAAAATATCTCGTTGCTGGCCTACCTAAGTTCAACTTCGTAAAAGAGAGGTCATGCAATGCCTGTCAGTTTGGAAAGCAAACCAGAAGCTCATTCAAGAGCAAGTTAATATGTTATATTATTAAATCAATAATATGTTATATTATTAAATCAATAATTGAGACGACAAGTTATAAATGATTAATAATTGTTGAAAGATTAATATGTGTTGATTAAAAATAAAATGATTTGTGGTAATATTTATTCAATCCTTGATGTATATAAAGAGTCTGTTATGAGACGTTTGTGGTAAGTTTGGTTATTTTATGGGGGGCCCATATGTCATCATCTAAGAGTCTCTTCGTCAATAGTAATTACCTTTGTCAATAGTAATTACCTATAGTAATTATCTTCGTCAATAGTAATTACCTTCGTCAATAGTAATTACCTTCATCAATAGTAATTACCTTCGTCAATAGTAATTACCTTTACCAGACGTCAAACCACTTGCCGTTTCACATTACAGGCGTCGAACCACTTATCGTTTCACATTACAGGCGTCGAACCAATTGTCGTTTCACATTACAGGCGTCAAACCACTTTTCTTTTCACATCACCAGTCGTCAAGCCACTTGCCTTTTCACATGGCAAGTGCTAAGCTAGAAATCTTCTATAAATAGAGGCCTAGTGCTTCATTATTTTTCACGAATTCATTCAAGCTATAGAGAGAGAAAGTATAGAGAGAATAAGAGAGAAAGAAGAAGAGTACTCTTCTTACACTCTGCGGTATTGATTCAATCTCTACTAAAGTAAAGGGGTGTTATTCTTTCTTATTCATGAAGAGAACTGTTGTTATTCCATTGCTTATTATTCATTGGAATAACTTTTGTATCTGTGGTTTACCCTATACTTGGTGACATTCTTCTATTATTCATTGGAACATCCTGTCTATGTGTTTTACACCGGACCTGGTTCCGTCTTATTATTATTCTGTTAAAACATCTTGTCTGTGTGTTTTACACCGGACCTGGTTCCGTCTTTATTATTATTCTGTTGGAACATCCTATCTGTGTGTTTTACGTCGGACCTGGTTCCATTCTTTATTATTCTGTTGGAATATCCCGTCTGCATATTTTTCTGTGGGACGATTTCGTTATTTATTATTACATTGGAATAACTTTGCCTGTGCTTGATCTATCGCATGCATGGTGATTTCTTTTGTTATTTCATTCTTTATTATACTTAGTTGGTTAAAACTTTGACTTCTATACTCCATGAAATTAGTGGAATATCCTTGATATTTGCGCTTCATCCAGTATCCTTTCATGGAAATATTCTTCTAAGTATTCTTGAATTTTACTCTAAAAAGCAGTATCATGTTGACAGTTTGGATGTTATTGGTTCCTGGATAAATTAATTCTTGAACTTGTTTTATTGAATTCTTATATCATTGTCATCATCCTCATATTTATATTTTTTGAAAGTCATCTGTGGCCTGTAGTACATAGATGGACTTGGTATGATTATGACCAGGGATTATTCGGTGTAATCATGACCGTAATGTTACAAATGATGTGGTAAAAATCCTCATTGGCCCGTAGTGCATTCATGGACAGTTGTTGGCATGATCATGACCATTAATGAATACACAAATATTCTTGGCCCGTAGTGCATGGATAATTGTGGTCGTGATTGTCAGGAATAAACATGTGAATGATATTCCTATTTAATATATGATTTGATTATGATATATATATATATGAATGAATATGCAAGTATGCTTGCATGAAGAAAAAACATAAAAGTCCTTTGATAGATAATAGAAATATATGTACAAGGACTTAGAATGAATTGATCAAATATGTTAGGTTGATCCTACATAAGCAAAACAGCTTTGTAAAGTCCCTAAAAAGAAATGATGTACAAGGACTATAAATATAGAAAGATCAAGCTTGTTAGGTTGATCTTATGATGTAATAGATAGGCTTTCATGCGATCGTCGAAACCTTTGCACTGTAAGTCGTGATCCGCCAGAGAGTCAAAGTTAACTCGGGAGCTATCGAGGCAGAATAGGAGTATGCAAGATAGTGAGATCTCGAAGTTCGTAGACTTCCAGGGGAAACGAAGAAGGATCGTAGTGTGTCGAGAAGAGCTTCATCGGGATCGTAGTGTGCTGAGGAAGTCATGTTCGAGAATCGTGAGAGACGACTTTTGTCTATAAGCCGAACGACCATCTGCGCCGAAGCCCAGTATGAAGCGTAGACTACACTCGAGTCGTGAGAGTCTATCGATGCCAAAGCCAAGACAAGGATCGTAGGCTACACTCGAGATCGTAGAGTCCATTTGAATGAATGCGAGATCATAGTCGGGCAAGATCGGATGAAGACAACAAGCACAAGGCGAAAAATCGTAGAGTGTCAAGATTTGATCTCGGGATCGTAGTGTCGACAAAGCCAAAGTGAATCGTAGAGTGCCGGACTCACGACTCCAACGAAGTGCTCAAAATGCTAAGTCGAGAATCGTAGAGTAGATACGATTCTCAACGAATAAACACTCCCGAAATATCCAAAGATCTGAAGCCTCCGGTTGGCACTGCAATAATGCATTCCACAGTAAGGGAACCAGAGAGCACACAACGAATGGCATGCAGGCTAACAGAAGATCTAAGCAAAAACCCAATCAGCGTTAAGATTGAGGTGTAAGGCCATTCGTGATGAAGTCTTACACAAGGAGATCCAATGAAGACTTCAGCAGCAGACTAAGGAAAAGTCAGCTAATGTAGTAGCTGTCAAGAGAACAGAAGACAACGATCTTGGAAGCAACCAAGATCGTAGTGTTTGCCAAACAAAGAAGGAACTGATGGAAGGTGAACCTAGATACTGGTCAGCCTCTGGAGAGTAAGACTAAAGTGATTAAGTGCAGGGTCAGTTCATTGGTGATAAGTGAGCGGAAGATCACCAGGAGAAAGCAAGTTGGACACGCCACAAATCTGAAGTGTCTTGATATTCAGAAGGGACCAGAGCAAGGAATTAGGCCATCAGTATCTGAGAACAGTCGAAGCAAACAGAAGTATTGAAGCATTGCACAATACAAGGAAGAGGTGTTCTACATTGAAGATCCAATCAACACTTTTCAGGATCGTAGTGTTAACTCTTCTAAGTCAACGAGCAACACTTAACAAGACACTTCGATCAGGTCCTTGAAGACATGCATCAGAATCGTAGAGTTCGAATACCTGAAGACTGAAGCATTGGCAACGGTTCAATCTGAAGAGTAATATTCGAACAAGTGCTTATTGAGAGCATCAATGCAAAAGGACAACCTCTGATCTAGAAATCAGAAGAGATAAAGTCTTCAACCTGCCCAAGACAGTAAAGTGATACATCTGAGAACAGGTGAAACACTGTAGACTGCAGTGTCAGAAAAAGTATGACATGTCACATCAAGCAGTCTACCTCAAGCAACTCGAGATCTGCGAAGACATTTGAATAGCTTCCAACGGCTACTTTCCAACGGAAGAATTGGGAAGATGTATAAATGTAGAAGAGTTTCAAAGATCAAAGGCTACTGGAGTTGTCAGTTTTGGAGAGAAGGTGGACTGATCTAAACCATGTGATAGTGAGTCCGAAGGCTCACTCTACGATCCACCAAGAACACTCAGAAGTCAGATCAAGAAAGAAGTAGAAGTGTGAGTTCTACTATGTAGAAGTGGGAGTTCTACTACTTAAAGAGTGCTCTGAACTGCCGAGAGAAAAGAGAGCATTATGCCATCTGGATGTCCATCATGGGAAGACTCTAAGTACAATAGAGAAGAGCTTACGGTCATCTTAGCAAGTCCATCATGGGAAGGCATCGAGTAGCAAGAAGGGAGATAACAAAAGCCATCTTGGTGTCAAGCATGAGAAAGCTTTTAAGTACCTTGCAGAAGAGCTTACAGTCATCTTAAAAGCCTTTCATGTGCAGCCATCAAGTACCAAGGAGAATGATCTTCAAGGCAGTTCATCAAGGGGTCATCCAGAGTAGTTGAGCAACCTAAGAAGCTGAGCATCATGCAACACTCAACTGCTCTTCAAGGATATTCAAGCCAAGCTGTTAAGGATAGAAGATGTTGAGCATGAAAGACATCTTAGCATTTCAAAGACCGACTCCAACAACAACAAACAAACAACTCAACGAAGCGGGGCACGAGGGGTCCTTGTCCGGAGGGACTAAATGAAGCGAGGGCCAAAAGGTCCTTGTCCTGAGGGACTAAACAAAGCGAGGCCAAAGGGTCCTTGTCCAAAGGACTAAATGAAGTTCCAAGCCTTCTTTGGGCTTGAGAGTTCTAAGGGAACTAGAGGAGTCCCAAGGTCTGCGGCCTTGAAGAGTTCTTAGTGAATCAAGTCCCAAGGTCACGGCCTTGAAGGAATCGTAGAGATTCAGGGTGTTGCCCTTCCTTAATGGAAATCCTGCTAGTTGAAAGCAGAAGAGTGGATTAGGAGCTTGAGTCTCTAAACCACTTAAAATTCCTTGTGTCTTTTAGATTATGTCATTTACATTATGTCTATAACTGCTATAACTGTTATGTAAGTTCTAACTGCTTACAACTAAACTAACCCTACGAACAATGTATGTATAATTATGAATATATCAATGAAGGGGAATCTTTTACTTATTCCGCTGTGCTTGAAAAGATTCTTATATTTGTCATATACTCTAATATGAACAATACAACAAAAACCAGAAAAGTATTTGAAATAAAAAGGATCTATTCAACCCCTCCTTCTAGATCTATTGTGCCCTCTGGGAACTAACAATTGGTATCAGAGCAGGTTCTCATGCTATATTCAAAAGCTAATCGCTTTAAGTCTGATCTAAGGCACCAACATTGTTCTAAACTTAGTTTAGTAGTAAGTAACTTGTTATATGCAGAAGAGCTCACACGTTGGAAATATTGTGTATAGGTAAAAATGTGTATACACCTGAAGCTGCTCAGATTGGTCCATATCCTCGATTGCTATATCAACAAGACCAATCCTAGCCTGCAGTCAATCTTGTAGTCTGAAGACAAGACGAGAGAAAGAGAGCAAGAGACATCAGTGACAAAGAGTAAAGCATTCATCAGTCTGAAAGATGAAGAGGTCACGCGTACTAAGAAATGTTGATCGAGAGGAGAAAGAAAATCTTCTCAAACTTATAAGTGACCAACCAACAACTGGGTGATATCTTTGTAAACTCAAAAAAAAATGTCAAAGATCTTAATGCTACGATTCTCTTGATCTACATCTTCAAGACCACGACTGATTGATGAAAGGCCAACAAGAGCATTAAAAATCATCATGAGCAAAAAGTAAAGCCATGCACATCAATACCCAAACTCAGTATATCTTCAATAAATGACTGTTTCGTAACTGACAGTAAAAAGGTACGGTTCCTCACTATTATAAATGTACATCATTATTGCATCTTCTTTTGAACTATAACGATTCCGTACATCGAGTCATAATCTACCTAAAAAGGTGAAGAGAGAAAGTAACATGAGGATGGAAACTCAAATGACTACAAATTTTCTCTCCATCCAAGTTTTAGGTTGAAGATGATATCTTGAAGGAAGTCTGAAATGGGTCATAAGAGCATCACAGACCTAATGAACGTTATGTGAAGTAATCTTTGCTGATGGGTTAGTATGTATGTACAAGCCTATGTTCTAAGTGTTTGACAACACACAGAGCATGATCAGTTCTGCAAGAGGATCTTGCTGATTTGTAGAAACTGATCACCTCAATGAATTAACTGGATACTCCTAAAATCGTGGAGCTGATTCTCACTCTGTGAACACTTAAACATTGTGAACATAACCCAGTGAATGATGAAACCATCATAGATAGAGAGTGTGTTATTAAATGTCAAATCACACACACTCACCATCATGCATCTCAAAATATATTATCATAAGATAGTTGCATGTATGGATATGTCTGTTGATGATAAATATGATGATTATCCAAATAAGAGGAACAGGGGTTTAGAAAACTAACCTAGCAGGACCCATTTAACTATGGGTACCAAAAATAGAAATATATTTAAACTTGTAGGTATTTGGACAGTCTGACCACACTAAGGAATGATAAAGCAGAAGACTTCAGTCAAGAAGATACAACCAAAGCGAAGGCTAAGGATTTGCTCGAAATGAGTCTGATAAAGTTCCTATATGTTCAAGCCTGATCCTTGAAGACCCTCTGAGCTAACCGGAATGGAGCTCACATGGCTGCACATCTGTATATGAGAGCATGCCATGAAACAGAAGATAAAGAGGATTCTATGTGCCCATATCAAGAAAGACATGCTTTATGGAAAGGATCCTCAAGGGAAGCTCACAACAGAAGATCATTAAGCTTAAGACAAAAGGAGTTCTTTATGAAGCAGAACTTCTCAAAACAAAGGACTGACAAAGAAGACTACGTTCGTAGTGCTGTCAAATGATCATAGAGTGATCAATCCTGAAAATACTCATCTCTACGATACACGGAAAACTAAGAAACGATGATGATTCCAGTTAGAAGGAGAAATGTTGGGCTGCCTTCAAATAAACATGAAGAAGGAATCACATCTATCTGAGAAGACAGCATTAACAATGGGGGAGCAGTGATCTGTTAAGGAATAACAGCACTATTAAACCTAGAAGAGATGTACCAGCTACAGAGTCCCAAAACTTTGTGGCTGATGAACCATATGAAGATCCATAGTCAGTAGGAACGTCTCAAAACATACTACTGATAACCCGATCAAACACATGATCGTAGTGTAAGAGCAGAAGGACACCACGATTTTAGCAATGCAGATATCCAGAGCTGGTAGAAAGACCTCCCCATCAGAAAAGGTCTAATGAGATGTCATTGAAAATCACTGTCTTAGTATTTCATCTGGAAAGCGCCTCAGGGACAAACCTGACCCTTAGCTAACTCTAAGAGGTTGGCCCTTCCTGAACTACCTTATCCCAGAAGGAATCCTTGATCTAGTTCATCTCAAAAGAACCAAGTCAGTCAACGATCGTAGAGTTGAACTTGAAGAGGACTAAACGATTGTAGTACAAACTCAACGATCGTAATGCTGTCTAAGCGATCGTAGTGCAACCTCAGCGACAGAAGAAGACAACTCAACGATCGTAGTCCTACCAAAGGGTATTCCAGTTCAAGGAGCATGAAGAATGAGACATCTGCTAAGCCATTCAAGTTGATGAGATAAGTTCGAATACATCAGTGATTGGGCTATGCTGCATCGAAGTAAGGAGGAAAGACGAAGCCATCCACTACAGCATCTCTCAGAAATTGATCGTTGAGTAAACAAATGAAATCGTAGAGTCTATAGCTATCTCATCATGTTACTCTACGAATCAAAAGGTCAATGGTCAAAGCCACGTCAATTAAACGTCCACTCCTCTAATAACTGAAAATTTGTGGGGAGTTACAGCTCATTACTGGGCAACGTGCAACCAATGGACAGTTGACACATCACTAAGTATGCAGAGTTAGATGGAACTGCCATAAAGACAAGTTCAAATCTGCAGACAGTTACCAAAAGATCAAGGATGATGAGGGAGAAGCCCTAAATGTGCACAAGGTGATGTCTCCACAGTTATTTGAAAACTGGAAGAAGAACCCCAAGGAGAACAAAAAGGTCGACAGATGGGAGCGGTAGAGAGCCTCTCTCTCTAAGAAAAGGAAGATAAGCAGAGACAGAGAGCTCTGAATCTGATGACTCTGCAGCAGCTGAAATCACACCAGCCAAGAAGAAATCAAAAGTGGTGAAAAGAGCTGGTGATGTGAAGAAAGCCCAGGCCCCACCAAGGAGAGTCTCCTCCTTGAACAAGAATGAAGAAGAAAAGGGCCAATCAGCAAGAAAGTTAAGATGGATGACAAACCAGCCTTAGCTTCTCAAATCAATACATCTACTAAAGAAAAGGACGTGGAGTCAGTAGAAGGAGAAGAAACAGAAGATGTAGTCCAGTCCCCACACTCAGCATCCAGCAATGAGAATGAAGCAGATGTTATGAAGGAAACTGCAGAAAATGCTGAAGAAGAAAAGTGCTCAAGCCCCATGGCCAATCCTCAAAGCAGTCACTCTGATGAAGAAAAAGAAATTCATGATGATCAAAGTGCATCCCCAAATGCAACTGCCCCAACCAGGCCAGAGAATGGGTCAGAAAATGTTATTCAAGAAGAAGAAGAAGAATGCTCTCATGATGGCTCAAAAAGTGATGAGGCAAAGAGAGAAGAGTCTGCTCCTGCCAATGCTGATCTCCGAAGAAGTCTATCTGATGAGGAAGAGGAGTCAGAGACTGAAGAAGAAGAAGAAGAAGAAGAAGAGTCAGTGTCTCCATTAATTGAACCTCCACGAAGAAGGAGAAGCTACAGGCTGCAAGCCCAGTTTCCCTTCAAAAGGAACAACAACTAATCAAATGCCATCATTGAATTGAGTGATGATGAATCTGTATCCTCGGGAGAAGATGCTGAAGAAGAAGCCAGCAGTGAAGAAGAAGAATCTAAGGAAAGACTTGCTGAAGAAAGTTCTGATAATGAAACTTAGCAAGAAGGTTTCTCTGTTGAAGATGAGCAAGAAGGATCTAATAATGAAATGCAGCTAGATGAATTCCTTGCTAAAAATAATCAAGAAAGTTCAGGCTCCAAGAGAGAAGAGATTAAAGGAGATTTTGGTTCTGCACCTCAAGAAGCAGACGAACAAGAAGATTATCCAGTTCCCTCTCCTGAAAGATTTGACAGAAGTATCGAAGAGGAAGTATCAAATGATCGGCGGATGCTCCACCAGAAAGATGGTTCTTCGATTGGATGCCATGGCTCAAGGCACACACTGAAAAGATGGAAGCTCCTTCAATTGGTGTTACAAGCAGTTTCCAAGCATAGAACTGGTGGCTTAGAACTTTCCAAAAGTAAAGAAGTTTGCTACCAAACTGATCAGAGACCAGCCTCATTTCAAGGTCTATCAACAAGCTGAAAATCTCTACATCCCCTACGATCGTAGAGTAGATTCTGAAGGAAGAAGGGTCATGACTAAGGAGCTGATCGTAGAGTCTGTTAACTCTATGGCTGATGATGTCCAAGCCCAATTCAAGAAGCCTTCTTATGATCAAGCACTGCTATCAGACACTCCATCATCCTCCACAAGCAATTGGTATTCCACGATTGTTCAGATTATCCAAACATTTGAAAATCTGTCCAAAGATGACAATCGTAGAGTCCAATCCATTGCCCAAACTGAAGCTGCCAATCAAGAGGTCAAACTACTTTGGAGCAGGAATTACAGAAAAGTTCTAATGATTTAAGCAAAAAGATCTCTATGCTCACAAAAGAATCACAGAAGTAGATAGAAACAGGAGATGATTCTTTCAAGCACAAACTTCAAGCCATCTTGGTTGATGTATCTCTCAAACTACATGAGAGGGATAACATCTATCAGAAGGCCATCCAAGATCAGAAGGCAGAAGCTCTACAAGTTCAGGAGGCCAATACAAAGCAAATTGAAGCCCTCCTTATCTGTGCAACTTGAACTCGGACAGCAAGAGCTAAAGTTTGAAGTTGCAAACTCCTCCTATCTGATGGAGCAGCTTATGTCCAACATGGAGCAGCTCTCTCAAATGATTGATGACAAAAAGGGGGAAAAAGAGGCAAAGAAAGAAGAAGAAGCGAGAGGGTTAAGGGAGAAGAAGTCAAAGAAGAAGGTAGCGGCGAAGGATAAAGAATCATCATCGAGGGGAGCTCAAGATGATGATACCAAAATCATAGAAATTTGAAAGGAAACCAGATCGAAAAGGTGATGAATGGGAGCCAAGCAAAGATAGAAGATCATCATCTGAGGGGGAGCAAGAGCAAGAAGCAGAATCAAATGAGTAGCTGATCAACAAGCATCCTGGAAACATACATGGAGCCAAGGAGGTACATCTCTAGTCTGTTTGTATGTTCTGGATCCAGGATGTAGAATGTTTGAATATATAATTGCCATATTAATATAAATGACATTCATGATTAACTGTTTAGAAATACAGCTGCTCACTGTATCTAAGATTCATTCATAACATGTATATGCACTTATTGTTTTTGTCATAATCAAATAGGGGGAGATTGTCAAGAATAAACATGTGAATGATATTCCTATTTAATATATGATTTGATTATGATATATATATGAATGAATATGCAAGTATGCTTGCATGAAGAAAAAGTCAAAAGTCCTTTGATAGATAATAGAAATATATGTACAAGGACTTAGAATGAATTGATCAAATATGTTAGGTTGATCCTACATAAGAAAAACGACTTTGTAAAGTCCTTAAAAAGAAATGATGTACAAGGACTATAAATATAGAAAGATCAAGCTTGTTAGGTTGATCTTATGATGTAATAGATAGAAGCTTGTCGATCGTCGAGCCTTTGCACTGAAGTCGTGATGCATCGTCAGAGAGTCGAGTTAACTCGAGAGCTATCGAGGCGGAATAGGGTAGTATGCAAGATAGTGAGATCTCGAAGTTCGTAGACTTCGGGGAAACGAAGAAGGATCGTGAAGTGTGTCGAGAAGAGCTTCCTCGGGATCGTAGTGTTACGAGGAAGTCATGTTCGAATCGTGAGACGAATTGTCTATAAGTTTAACGACCATCTGCCGGGAGAAGCCAAGTATGAAACGTAGACTACACTCAGAGTCGTAGAGTCTATCAATGCCAAAGCCAAGACAAGGATCGTAGGCTACACTCTAAGATCGTAGAGTCCACTGAATGAATGCATAGATCGTAGTCGGGCAAGATCAGATGAAGACAACAAGCACAAGGCAGAAATCGTAGAGTGTCAAGATCGATCTCGGAATCGTGAGTGTCGGCAAAAGCCAAAGTTTGAATCGTGAGAGTCAGGGACTACGACTCCAACAGAAGTGCTCAAAATGCTAAGTCAAAATCGTAGAGTAGATACGATTCTCAACGAATGAGCACTCCCAGAATATCCAAAGATACAAAGCCTCTGGTTGGCACTGTAATAATGCATTCCACAGTAAGGGAACCAGAGAGCACACAACGAATGGCATGCAGGCTAACAGAAGATCTAAGCAAAAACCCAATCAGCGTTAAGATTGAGGTGTAAGGCCATTCGTGTTGAAGTCTTCCACAAGGAGATCCAATGAAGACTTGAAGACGGACTAAGGAAAAATCGACTAATGCATGGTGTCGAGAGAATAAGACAACGATCTTGGAAGCAACCAAGATCGTAGTGGTTTCCAAACAAAGAAGGAACCGATGGAAGGTGAACCTGATCTTGGTCACCTCGGAGAGCGAGACTAAAGTGATTAAGTGCAGGGTCAGTTCATTGATGATAAGTGAGCGGAAGATCACCAGGAGAAAGCAAGTTGGACACGCCACAAATCTGAAGTGTCTTGATATTCAGAAGGGGACCAGAGCAAGGAATTAGGCCATCAGTATCTGAGAACAGTCGAAGCAAACAGAAGTATTGAAGCACTGCACAATAAAAGAAAGAGGTGTTCTACATTGAAGATCCAATCAACACTCTTCAGGATCGCAGTGTTAACTCTTTTAAGTCAACGAGCAACACTCAACAAGACACTACGATCAGGTCCTTGAAGACATGCATCAGAATCGTAGAGTTCGAATACCTAAAGACTGAAGCATTGGCAACGGTTCAATCTGAAGAGTAATATTCGAACAAGTGCTTATTGAGAGCATCAATGCAAAAGGACAACCTCTGATCTAGAAATCAAAAGAGATAAAGTCTTCAACTGCCAAGACAAAGAAAGTGATACATCTAACAGGCGGGTGTGAAACGATGTGAAGCTGCGAGTGTCGGGAAAAAGTATGACATGTCACATCAAGCAGTCTACCTCAAACAACTCGAGATCTGCAAAGACATTTGAATAGCTTCCAACGGCTACTTTCCAACGGAAGAATTGGGAAGATGTATAATTGTAGAAGAGTTTCAAAGATCAAAGGCTGCTGGAGTTGTCAGTTTCGGAGAGAAGGTGGACTGATCTAAACCATGTGATAGTGAGTCCGAAGGCTCACTCTACGATCAACCAAGAACACTCAGAAGTCAGATCAAGAAAGAAGTAGAAGTGTGAGTTCTACTATGTAGAAGTGGGAGTTCTACTACTTAAAGAGTGCTCTGAACTGCCGAGAGAAAAGAGAGCATCATGCCATCTGGATGTCCATCATGGGAAGACTTTAAGTACAATAGAGAAGAGCTTACGGTCATCTTAGCAAGTCCATCATGGGAAGGCATCGAGTAGCAAGAAGGGAGATAACAAAAGCCATCTTGGTGTCAAGCATGAGAAAGCTTTTAAGTACCTTGCAGAAGAGCTTACAGTCATCTTAGAAGCCTCTCATGTGCAGCCATCAAGTACCAAGGAGAATGATCTTCAAGGCAGTTCATCAAGGGGTCATCCGGAGTAGTTGAGCAACCTAAGAAGCTGAGCATCATGCAACACTCAACTTTTCTTCAAGGATGATCAAGCCAAGCTACTAGGGATAGAAGATGTTCAGAGCATGAAGACATCTTAGCAGCTCAGCACCGACTCCAACAACAACAAACAAACAACTCAACGAAGCTGTATTCTGAGGGTCCTTGTCCGGAGGGACTAAATGAAGCGAGGGCTAAGAGGGTACTTGTCCCGGGAGGGACTAAACAAAGCAGGGCCAAAGGGTCCTTGTCCAAAGGGACTAAATGAAGTTCCAAGCCTGCTGGGCTTGAAGAGTTCCTAGGGAACTAGAGGAGTCCCAAGTCTGCTGGCCTTGAAGAGTTCTTAGTGAACTGAAGTCCCAAGGCTGCTGGCCTTGAAGGAATCGTAGAGATTCAGGGTGTTGCCCTTCCTTAGTGGAAATCCTGCTAGTTGAAAGCAGAAGAGTGGATTAGGAGCTTGAGTCTCTAAACCACTTAAAACCCCTTGTGTCTTTTATATTATGCCATTCACATTATGTCTATAACTGCTATAACTGTTATGTAAGTTCTAACTGCTTACAACTAAACTAACCCTACGAACAATGTATGTACGATTATGAATATATCAATGAAGGGGAATCTTTTACTTATTCTGCTGTGCTTAAAAAGATTCCTATATTTGTCATATACTCTAATATGAACAATACAACATAAACCAGAAAAGTATTTGAAATAAAAAGGATCTATTCAACCCCCCCCCCCTTCTAGATCTATTGTGCCCTCTGGGAACTAACAGTGATACTAAAGAATATCCTTGGCCGTAGTGCAGGGGTGATTCGATGATGTAGAATATTTATTAAGCTGAGTCTCAGCTATAATAGTGATGAAAAACCTTTTAAATCATAAAAGATAGTAGATTTTATTTTCTACTTGACTCTTTTAATGGATTCTTTGGTTCACGCAGCTTAAACTTGATGTTTATTATATTTTATCGGTTTAACACTGTTGAAGGCTAATGATAATTTATTCTGCATTATCTTAGTCATAATATTTCTTACTGGTCTAGTTGAGCTCACCCTTTCTTTCACTGTTCTCTTCAGGAAATGAGTATATAGCTGGGACGAGTCGGGGAACGGAGTAATGGTCCAGAGGATAGCATTAGCAGTCCTTACTATTCTGTGAAATAGTGTGATAATAATTGTAATGAGGACTCCTTTTGAGTTTGTATAATCTCTAGTAGACAATATTTGTATTTAAACTCACAGTTTATGTTTTGTCGTATTGTACACGACAGTTGTATTAGTAAGTTGTATTTGAATTCTGTACCATGTATCTGGTGACCCAAGATGGGTGATGTATACCTAATTTTGGGGGCGTCACACTCGATCCATATCATCTTTGATGAAACAGACTTAGACAACACAGTGCTTTAAGACACTACGACCGATAGTACAGATACTACGAATGAAATCGTCGAGCCCAACACTACAATCGTAGTGCCAGATAGTGTAATCGTTGAGCAACAAAATGAGATCGTAGAGAGGTCTATGCAAGACAATGAACCTCCACACCAAGAAGAAGAAATACATCTTGAAAACTTAAGATAATAAGGCATCAGGACAGATGTCCCAACCGGTAACAGATGGGCTAGAGATCACACTCAGGATCTAATCATTGGAGATTCGAGTGCTAGAGTCAAAAGAAGAGCTGCTACTCAAAATGAATGCTTTTATCTAAGCTTCCTATCTCAAATAGAACCAAAGAAGATAGAGGATGCTATGGAAGACTCTAGTTGGATAGAAACCATGCAGAAAGAACTCAACCAATTTGAACGAAGCAAAGTATGGAGATTGGTACCAAGACCAAAGAGTCATCCATCATTTGGAACCAAGTGGGTCTTCGAAACAAAATGGATGAAGATGGAGTTATAACCAGGAACAAGGCAAGATTAGTGGCAAAGGGCTACTCTCAAGAAGAAGGCATTGACTACGATGAGACATTTGCACATGTTGCCAGACTAGAAGCCATCAGAATCTTTCTTGCCTTTTTTGCTCACATGAAGTTCAAAGTCTTTCAGATGGATGTCAAAAGTGCATTCCTAAATGGAGAACTCCAAGAAGAAGTCTATGTAGAGCAACCTCCAGGTTTCATCAATTCATCTCTTTCCAATTATGATTATAGATTAGACAAAGCCTTATATGGTCTTAAACAGGCACCTAGAGCATGGTATGAAACACTAACTAACTTCTTAAATGAAAATGGGTTCACTAGAGGTAGAAGCGAGATACCACATGCTTTCTTAGAAAGCATAAAGACAAAGTCTTATTAGTTCAAATATATGTTGATGATATTATTTTTGGTTCTACTGACGAAAAGTTATGCAAGAGATTCTCTAAGCTGATGCAGAGCAAGTTTGAAATGAGCATGATGAGTGAGCTGAATTTCTTCCTTGGACTGCAAGTAAAGCAGACTGATGAAGGAATTTTCATAACCAAGCCAAGTACATTAAAGACTTACTCAAAAAGTATGGCATGGAATCAGCCTCTCCCATGAAAACACCAATTGCTCCTGCAACTAATCTTGACAAAGATGAAAAAGGTAAAAGTATTAATATAACTCAATATAGAGGTATGATAGGTTCACTTTTATATCTAACTGCCAGTAGACCAGACATAATGTTTGCAACATGCATATGTGCTAGATTTCAGGCTAACCCTAAAGAGTCACATTTATCTACTGTAAAGAGGATCTTCAGGTATCTCAAGGGTACACCTTACTTGGGACTTTGGTACCCCAAGGAATCCTCATTTGAACTAACAGGATACACAGATGCTGATTTTGCAAGATGCAAAATAGATAGAAAGAGTACCAGTGACACCTGTCAATTGCTAGGAAACAGACTTATGTCCTAGTTTAGCAAAAAGCAAAACTCAGTGTCTACTTCAACTGCAGAAGCTAAATACATTGCCGTTGGCAGCTGCTGTGCTCAGATCCTATGGATGAAAAATCAACTAGCTGACTGTGGGTTTGATTTCAAATCTATTCCTATTCACTGTGATAACACAAGTGCCATAGCAATAACTCATAATCCTGTTATGCATTCTAGGACTAAGCATATAGAGATAAGGTATCACTTCATTAGGGATCATGTACAGAATGGAACTATATCTTTACAATATATCCCTACTGAAAATCAACTTGTTGATGTCTTTACAAAACCTCTAAATGAATCCAGATTTAATAAGTTAATAAGTGAGCTAGGCATGCTAAATCTACAACCATAAAATATATGCTCTAGATTGTGCTAACCATAACAGATACAAAGGCTGAACTCAAAATCGTAGACATGATCAAGGGAAGTCCACGATCGTAGAGCTGAAGAGGTAAAACCACCTCAACGATCGTAGCAAAGACTCAACCATCGTAGAGCAGACTCAACGATGCCAAAAGCCTCATCAACAAAGCAAGAGTGCATCATGTGATGATAAGCTTCAAAACACAGCAATCCCTCTGATAAGCGCCTCAGGAATAAACCTAACCCTTGACTCACTCCAAGAGGTTGGCCCTTCCTGAGTTGCCTTAAAAGAATGTTATGGAAAAAACTCATCACAAGGATCTGGTCAGACTCGACGATCGTAGATTAGACACGACGAATCTTTGGATGACTCTCGACGATCGTGATCGAGACCACGACGAATCTTTGGGCGATAGACTCGACGATCGTAGATCAGACTCGACAAATGTAAAGCACTCAACGATCACAAAACTGCCTCAACGATCGTAGTCCTCCCTAAGGACACCTCAGCTCTTCAGGAGCCAAGGGCAAATCAGTACAATCCCTATCAGTCAAAATCGAAGAGCCAAGCAAAAGATGACACCTGTCCCACTAAGCAAAAAGGAGAGAGGGAAGTTGCAAGTACAAATTGAAATCATTTTTTTGAAATCACAAGTTCGAAAGATTATCTCTCATATCCTCTCTCAAAGCAGAAACCCTAAATCAGAAGAAAGTTCTTTCATATCTCACTTCCAACTACAAAATCAATGGCGGCATCCAGTGTTATCTGAGGCTACAGACTCTGTTTTGATGAGTTCAAAATAGCTCAACCCAAGTTCCACAAGACTCTGGGCTTACGGAAGAAGGCAGGTGTCGAAGAAGCCTTGAGCACAGATACATTGATTTATCCAATGTTAGTGAAATAGTTCTACGGGAATGGAGTATTTGAAAACGACATCATCACTACGAGAGTAAAGGATGTGGTAATCAGACTGAAGGCCGAAGACATCAACCTCGCCCTAGGTCTCAAAAATGAAGGGCGTCCATTCTTAGATAGCATAGACTTCCATGAGGGACTTAGAAGAATGCATCAGAAGAAACTCCCCTCTGTGAAAGGGTACAAGAAGAAGGAGTTCCCATAGAGGTATGAATTTCTAGCCGATATAGTTGGGAAATGTATATGCTGCAAGAGCTCAGGTCACGACTCTGTGAATAAAGTTCAACTTAGGCTCATAACTGCCATGAGTTATGGAATACAACTCAACTATGGAGCCCTATTGCTCGATTGGATTGGTAAGTGGCTCGTCAACTCAAAGAAGTCAAAAAGCCCTCAGAAGATGCTATACGGGCGATTCATAAGTATCATTCTACAATTAGCCCTGGGTGACAAAATTGGGGATGAAGAAGGAGAAGCTATCAACCCAAATAGACATATGACCCAGAAATTGTTTGAAAATTGGAAGAGAAACCCAACTGAGTATGTTCGAATGATGACCGAATCCAGTGGGAGAACTGGGGATCTGAAGGACTCAGGCCTTCCAGGAAATATGTCTGTGGTCAGGGAGATCGAAGAAGAAGAAGAAACCAACAAAGAAGAACCCTCTGTCCTTACCAGAAAGAGCAAGGGCAAGAGGAAGCTAAAGGCTAGACTGGTAGAAGAGCCTCAAGGATCTACCACTGATATACATGTAGAGTCCTCTGATATAGAGACTCTGAGGATGCTTAGAAGAAAGCAGCAGCAAGATGAAGCAGATGAGGATCAGGCTACCATATCCCAGATCCTGAAGAAGAACAAAGTTGGTCATAAGTCCAAAAGGCCATCATTCACCTCAATCGTAGAGTCTCTACTGTTCGTAGAGACCAGACCAAGCATGGCAGGGAAAGAAGTCGCTGCTTCAAGCATAGTGGCTGTTGAACAGGACAACACTGAGGTTCAAAAAAGTCCTGAAGCTATGGCTAAGCCTAGTAAATTAAGGAGAAAGTTGGTCAAGAAGTACATTCTTGAGAATGAAAAAGTGCTCAAGAAGGAAGATAAGAGCATGATTGCCCAAGAGGAACCAAATGCAGTCAACTTTATTTTGCTCCCATAAACCACCAACTCTACGATCCCTGACTCTAGTCCCATCGTAGATTCCCAAATAGAAATTGTAGAGCCACAAATTCCAAACATAGAAACTCAGGCCCCTCCATCAGACATACCATCCTCCTCCTCCAATGACTATTTTAGTCTTGATCTTGCTCTCTACTCTCTGTAAGATCAATCCCAGAAAAGATCCCCTCCATTCAACAATCCTCAAACCAATGACACTCTTCCAAATATGCCCACAAAAGATGACTTGAACGAAGTGTCCAAGAACATGGTCAAGAACATCGAAGAAAGCCTGGACACTCACTCAGACCTCATTCATCTCTGGCTGAATCAAATGATCAACGCTGCAAATAATATCCCTAGCACTCTAAATGTTGAGCTTACAAAGAAGTTGAGGGAAATTATCCAAGAAATTCTTCAAAGCATGAAGGACAGAGATGAGATTCATTTCCAGATAGCTACCAAGCAAAGAGAGGTTGTTCTTGAAATGCAGAAAAATCAATAAGTCCAAAATAAGCTCATGTTGGAGAACATCATAAACCTGAAAGCTTCAGTCAAAGAATTCTAGAAAGCTTATGTGAATCAGGAACAGCAAACTGACATTGTTCTCACTGCCCTCCGAAACAAAGAAGCTAGATCTGAAATCCAGATTAAGAAAAGTTGAGAGGACATTGCTCAGACACAAAGCCAACTAAACGAGCTTGTCCAAGGAGTAAATCGACTTTCTGCAGACATTCGAACCCTTGATGCTGACATAAAGGGGGAGGATAAAGGGAAAGGAGTTCAAGGAGCACAGGGAGATCAGGGCAGAGGCAGAGAAGGTCAAGAAAACCAAGAAAGGGGAAGATGATAATTTTCACGAAACCCTCCTGCAAGACATTTCCACCAATAGACTCCACGATCAAGCAATCAGACTCAACGATCTGATCAGTAGGAAGTCTTGATGGCTCAGCCTTTAAGAAGTCAAGGGCCAACTACCAGCTCACCAAATGTGACCACCATAGGCCTAAGAATGCCAATTGGAGATCTAACATTCATGAATAGGCATGATCACAACCCAATAGTAAGTCCAAGTGAGCTGGAAGAGTTAGCCAGAAGGGATGAAGCTAGCAGGAAAAGAAGGGCTGAGGAGTATGCCAATCCTCCAAGGAAAAGGTCAATGAAATAGAGATAAGTTGAAACTTTAAATTCTTATTGATGTAAAGCTAAACTGCAATATTTCTTGAACATCAATAAATTCATGCTTATTCTCTAGAAATTTCAGCTGCTCACTAAAATACTAAGTCATGTTTAAATTTCCTGCAAATGCATCTAGACACTAATAATCATGACAACAAATCTCTTTGGTTATGTCAACATCAAATATTGGGAGATTGTTGGGAGAATACATATTATGATTTGATGTTTCAATGTATATGCTCATGATTAGTTGTAAAGTCCTTCAAGTAAGATATGTACAAGGACTTAGTGATAGATCAAATTTGTTAGGTTGATCTAAGCTCTTAACGTGTATCATTCTTTCATAGAATGTATAGATAGAAAGATCAAAGCTGTTAGGTTGATCTTGAGAGGTAATAGATAGGCTTCGAAGAAGTCAGAGTGTATAAATCTGATCAATATTGCAGAAGTCAAGGCAGAAACGTAGAGCTTCAAAGATCGTAGTGTGCCTGCCTTGAAGGGCCTCTTCGGAAATCGTAGAGTGGACTCAACGTTTGTCGAGCCAACTCAACGATCGTAGTGTGCTGAAGGAAACGTAGAGTTTACAAGTCAACGATCGTAAAGTGCTCTCGGAAACGTAGAGTTTACAACTCAAGTAAGCAAAGATCGTAGTGTGCAAAGACTTCAGAGAAATCATAGTGCTCTCGGCTGACAATAGCATCACACCAGGCACCAAGGCGACAAGTCACCCTGATCTGAATCGTAGGTTATCATCTGTCTTGTGTCAGAAAACGTCAATCCTCATAATTTGTGTGGAGATAGGTTCCAACAAAAGAGGAATGGATTCTAAATGTTGCAGTACTCACCAGTCCCAAAGACATAAGAAATATCCTTAGTATACAACAAAGAAGCGTATTGAAGAAGCAAAGGAAAGTACCATTGGTAATGGGGAAAACACCTTTTCAGGTGTTAGGTGAGAAAGCAATCTGCAGTGTCAGTGGGTCAGAATGCAGTTCAGAAGATGTAAAAAAATGTCTCCATTAAAGAATAGAAAAGTCAAATGCATTTAATGCTTCAACGGATGGATCGAACGGATAGTTTTAAAGATCACATATATGCAAATCAAGCAGATGATTAAAAAGACAAGCAAGCATTGAACAAACAACGTGAACAACTCTTAAAGCTCAACTGTAAGACCCCAACTTATTATAAATAAAATCGAATTTCCTCTAATTATTATTGTGAATAATAAGGTATTAATTTGATATAATTCTCTGGTTATGGGTGAAATGTGCAAATTTTGCAAAATATGCAAGTGGTTAGAAAATAATCATTGTTAATGTCGGGGAATATTCGTTTGGTCGTGGAATATTCTTGTTATCGGGAATATTATTCGCATTTACGGTAGCGATCATTTATGGGGGCCCCATAACCTGAATAATTGTCCGATGAAGAAAACGACAAGTTTGAGTTTTTATAAATAACGACGTAGTTGTTACAAATTAACACTTGTTGGAATACTTCGATGGTTAAAATACGATGTCTGGCGTGGATGCATGATATTGATGAATTATTGATCCTTACGTAAAAGGCCTTTACAATAATTATTACAGAGAATTCTTGTCAATATTTTATTTTATTGATTCAATAATTGTTGCGTTGATATTTTATATTATTGTTGTTTCAATAATTGTCATTTGCCACAATATTTCCCATTATCGGATCAATAATTCATATTATTTGAATAATATTATTAGATAGCATTATTGGCAATGTCTAGAAAGTTCTATCAAGGAGAGGTTTGGTCACCTAATTGCGCTACCAAAGATGGAGAAATTCTTATTGAAAGCCCCCTCTTTCTTGGGAGCGGCTGGTTGTCATAAATGTGATTCTGTAATATTATTTGTGAATAATTAATTATTGATTCATATGATAAGGAAATATTTATTTTATATGGATATAAATGTTGGATATATTTATTGTGATTAAAAATGAAGGAGTTAATGTTGAGGTGTTTTATCAGTATTTTTGTCGGAATGGAGGTATTAAAAATAAAACCAATGTTTTTGAGATATATTGCGTGAGTTATAATTTTTAATCCTACCGTTGGATCGTTGTGATTTTTGGATATGTTGTACATATATAAGTTGAGTATATGTCCACAAATTTTGAACCGTTAAAAATGAACGTATGATTTGTTATGAATTTTAAGAGGTGACTGGTTCATAAATTATTGAATTTTCGGAATTTATCATTTTGGTGCAAAATTCTAGAATAAGTGGGGCCCACTTTTGGTTGGTGAAGAAATGTGCTGAATTTTATTTCAAATGTGGTGGGTGGGAATAGTAGCGTAAAAGCCATCGGGTTCTTGAGTTAAGTCCGCCTTGATGTCTTAACATTTTCCTATAAATAGAGGGCTAAGTTAGAATTGAAAATCACACCAGAAACAAGTTTTCTCTTTTTCTCTCTAGATTATTGAGTGTATTTTGTGAGTATTTAGATACTTTGTGAGTTTCTATTCATCAGTGCAAGTTTTCTTCAGCCTTCATACCGATATTCCGATCATAAGTCTTGATATTTTGAGGTAAGGGGTGTTATATTCTTCTTAAAATGATATTTTCTTCAATATCATTATACTGAAATGTTGGTATGAACTTTTATCAAATTTGGAACTTTTTGTGTCGAGGTTACAATTCACGTATACTGCCTTTATTCACGTATATAGAACTATTCATCGAAAATGAAATTTTCTCCTTTTGTCCAAGATGTCTATTATGGTTACTATCTTTGATTGTATCCATGTTTTGATCTTTATTCTTGAATTTTGCTTGAAATTGGTTATTATGGAGTATTATTGATCTTGGATAAACCGTAATACTGAATCTCTAATATTTGTTATTTTGTTTCACTAGATTCGCTTTTCTTTAAAATAATTTTCATCATCCTCACCCCTAAATGATGATATTACTAAATATCTTTGGCATGTAGTGCAAAGATAAATGATTAATCGATGAATATCTTTGGCCGTAGTGCAAAGATGAGCAGTGTTGAGATGAACATGACCAACCGGTGATATAAATGAATATCTTTGGCACATAGTGCAAAGATGAATATTTGATTAAAGATGTATATTGATTGTTGTTACATGGATAAAATATTGATGATGGACTTTTAAATCTTAGAAGATAGTAGAACTCATTCTCTACTTGACTCTTCTAATGGATTGTTGTTTCATTGCAGTTATTGATCTAAAACTTGTTATGCATTTATATTTTATCAAATTTTTCCTGTTGAAGACTAACGATAATTTGTTGTATATTATCTTATTCATAATATTCTTTCTTGGGCTAGTTGAGCTCACCTTTTCCTTTTTGTTCCATTTTTCTCAGGAGGTGAGAACATAGCAGGAACTAGTCGGGGTACGGAGTGATGGTTCTAGAAAGATGTTTTAGCAGTCCTCACTATTTCTGTAAAATAGTGTTTGAATAATTGTAATGAGGAATCCTTTTGAGTTTGTATACTCTAGTATACAATATTTGTATTCAAACTTACGATATAGGCGCGTGTCATATTCTCGCATTTACAATTATATTACTTGAAGTTGTATTTGTTTTTGTACCATGTATTTGGCGACTCAGAATGGGTGATGTATACCTATTTTGGGGGCGTCACATCAACTCTACGATCTGAGAAATTGCAAAGCTTGCTCAGCTACTCAGTTCTTTTAAATAAGTGCTTAAACAGCAACTGTTTAGGAGCTTTTTACAGTTCATGCAAAATCAGACGAGGGACACTCGTGTACAAAATACGGGTGGAAGTGATACCAACGTGCGGTCTATCACAGCCAAGCAGTTCAAGGAGTTGGGTCCACCAGAATTATTGGAAAGCCGGATCCGATCAAGGCGGAAACGTGGGTCAAGCAAATTACCAAGATATTCGATGTCTTGGGATGCACGGAGAAATGAAGGTTCCATTCACCACCTTTATGTTCAGCGGTGAGGCGCGGACTCACTTGGTGGGAGTCGTGAAGCGTACCAAACTTCTTTGCACTCAATATGTCTTGGGAAACATTTGAAACTATTCAATAACAAGTACTTTCACGAAAGTATTAAATCATATGAAGGAGGTAGAGTTTATCGATCGGAACAAAATAACATGACGGTGTCCTAGTGACGAATGCGAAGTTTGCGAGAGTTATCGAGTTTGTACCTCATTTGGTCGAAAATGAGGAGCGAATGACGAGGATGTTTACGAGAGGTCTAAAGCCCAAGATTGACAATATCTTATATCACATAAATTTTCTTTATATTCGGATGTTGTAAATAGGACTCAATTATTAGAATGAGATAATGAGTATGTGCAACCGAGGACCACAACCGTGGTCATACCGGTGAGGTGGCGACATTCATCGAGGCGATGATAACCAACGAGGAGGAAAAATACTGAACAAAGCGGTAACCACTCGGTGGTCATCATGGCCATGATAATAGGAGAGGTGAGTCAAGTGGAAATTTTAGAAAGAGGAGATTCAACAATAACGGAAGACATCAAAGAAGAAAGACAAAGACCAACAACAAATTCTAGGGAGGAGAACGACCGCCAGGTTAGATGTTACAAATACGGAAAGAGGGACATATCATTGAAACCGTCTATCACAACAATCCAAGGTATGTCACAACTGTGGAAAGGAAGGCCACATAGCTCGGGATTGTTCTATAGCAAAACCAAGTTCAACGGGGATGGTGACTCCAAGGGCTATCCCAGATAAGTCAAAATCAGCGGTTCCTGGAAGAGCGTTTGTCGTGACTGGCCAAAACGCGAGGAACCCAAATGAGGTGATTACGGGTAAGCTAATCTTGAACTCTTGCGAAGTTTATACCTTACTAGATACCTGTTATACCCATTCTTTTATCTCTCCTTCTTGTGCTCAACGTTTAAACTTGACTTCGGAGAAATTAGACTTCGATTTATCAGTGGAGACTCCGTTGGGTGAAACTTTCGTTACATCCACTGTTTATAAATCTTGCTTAATCCAAGTTGGCACCATCACATTACCTGTTGATCTTATCTCTTTAAAGATACTTGCTTTTGATATGATTTTAGGAATTGATTGGTTAACCACTCATCATGCCAAAATTGATTGTTTTCATAAGGTTGTTAGTTTTCATATTCCTAACCAACTTTGTCATACAATTCAAACAACTAAACCACTAAAATCACCACTATATCATATCAAGCCATAAAGCTATTCGTTTATTAAAAAGCGGATGTCAAGCTTTCTTAGCCCATGTTATGGATTTGAACAAAGACAAGTCAGATTTAAATAATATTTATGTTGTTAGAGAATTTCCTGATGTATTTCCTGAAGAACTTCCTGGTCTACCCCTAGAACGTGATGTTGAATTCTTTATTGACCTTGAACCGGATACAAAACCCATTTCTAAAACCCCATATTGAATGGCTCTATTGAACTTCGAGGAGTTAAAAGTCCAACTACAGGAGTTATTAGACATCGGTTTCATTAGTCCTAGTACATCTCCTTGGGGTGCTCCTGTTTTATTCGTAAAGAAGAAAGACGGGAGTATGCGACTTTGTATTGACTACCAAGAATTGAACCATGTCACCATTAAGAATAGGTATCCGCTACCTCGCATTGATGACCTATTTGACCAGTTTCAAGTAGCACAATTCTTTTCAAAGATCGATCTTCGTTCTGGATATCATCAACTGAAGATTAAAACTGAGGATATTCCAAAGACTGCCTTCAGAACTCGGTACGGGCATTATGAATTCTTAGTCATGTCTTTTGGATTGACTAATGCTCCTGCTGCTTTCATGGATATGATGAACCGTGTATTCAAGGAATATTTGGATTAGTTTGTTGTTGTCTTTATCGATGACATTCTCATCTATTCCAAAAGCCATGAAGATCATTAGCACCATTTGAAGCTGAAACTTGAAAGGCTTCGTGAAAATAAGCTTTATGCCAAGCTGAAGAAATGTGAGTTCTGGCTTGAGGAAGTAGCATTCCTTGGGCACGTGGTGTCAAAACATGGAGTATCTATTGACCCGGCAAATATTGAAGCAGTACAAAGTTGGGAGCAACCAAAGTCGGTGACCGAAGTGCGTAGCTTTCTGGGCTTAGCTAGTTATTATCGGAGATTCGTGGAAGGATTTTCTCGAATCGCTACTCAGATAACTCAAATTGACTCGGAAAGATACAAAATTGATGGAGAAGCGAGAATCGAGAAGAGTTTCCAAGAGCTTAAGAGGAGACTCATTTCGGCACCTATTCTGGCAATACCATCTGGTACGGATGGATTTGTTATATACAACGATGCTTCAGGAAAAGGGTTAGGATGCGTTCTCATGCAACATGGGAAAGTCATAGCCTATGCCTCACGACAACTCAAAGAATATGAGAGGAATTATCCTACTCATGATCTAGAGTTGGCAGCAGTCGTATTCGCGTTGAAAATTTTGAGACACTACTTGTATGGGGAGAAAGTGGAGATTTATACGAACCATAAAAGCCTCAAATATTTCTTCACCCAAAAAGAACTCAACATGCGGCAATGACGTTGGCTTGAACTATTGAAAGATTACGATCACACTATTCAATATCATCCTGAAAAAGCGAATGTAGTAGCTGACGCATTGAGTAGAAGATCATATGCGAGTACGAGTGCGATATTGTCAATGCAAAGGCCCATTCTGTATGACTTGCAAAGGATGGAGGTAGAATTAAAGACTCTAGGGACCCACATGATGATGGCAAATATACAAGTAGAACCGACTTTAATCGATAAAGTTAAAGTTGCTCAAGCTACGGACCTGGAGCTGATACGTATGAAGAAGAAAGTGCAAGAAGGAGCTATTCCAGAAGCGAGAATTGATGAAGAAGGAATACTTAGATTCAACTCCAGACTTTGTGTTCCTAATGATTCTGACTTGAAGCATAGAATCATGATGGAGGCACACAACACCCCGTTTGCAATCCATACTGGGAGTACCAAAATGTATCATGATATTCGACATACATTTTGGTGGAACAATATGAAGAGAGAGATCGCGGAGTTTATCTCGAGGTGTTTAACTTGTCAACGTGTAAAGGCGGAGCATCAAGTGCCAAAGGGTCCATTACAACTTGAGATTCCGAAATGGAAGTGGGAACACATTACTATGGATTTTGTTACAGGTCTTCCCAAAGTTTCTCAAGGCATAGATGCGATTTGGGTTATTGTTGATAGATTAACCAAGTCTCCGCCCATTTCTTCTGGAAATCGTGAGACTTATTCCTTGAACGTCTTGCTCGCGCATGTATGCGTGAATAAGATTGTGAGATTGCATGGCATGCAAGTATCCATAGTTTCGGATCGTGACCCAAGATTCACTTCACGATTTTGGGTTAGCTTCAGAAAGCTATGAAACGCATTTACTATTCGATTCGGCGATACCATCCTCAAACGGACGGACAATCAGAGAGGACTATTCAAACTCTTGAAGATCTATTAAGACTTTGTGTCCTAGATTTTAAAGGAAGTTGGGATAAGTACTTGCCACTGGTGGAATTCTCCTACAACAACAGTTATCAAGCAAGTATAGGCATGGCTCCATTTGAGGCGTTGTATGGACGAAAGTGTCGTTCTCCAGTATGTTGGGACGAGGTGGGAGAAGCAACGTTGTTGGGACCAAAATTAGTACGCATGACTACAGAAAAGATCCAAATGATTCGACAACGTATTCAAACCTCACAAGATCAACAAAAGAGTTATGCTGATATTCATAGAAAGGACGTGGAGTTTAATATTGGAGATCATGTATTGTTACGTGTTGCTCCATGGAAGGGAGTTACAAGATTTGGAAAGAGAGGAAAGCTCAATCCACGATTTGTTGGTCCATTTGAGATTCTTGACCGAATAGGAAATGTGGCCTATAGACTCGCATTACCTCCAAGTATGTCTCGTGTTCATAATGTTTTCACATATCCATGCTTCAGTAAATATGTGAAAGACCCGAACCATATTATTATTGCGTTAGAACCAGACGAGATAGCCGAAGATTTAACGCACGAAAAGTACCGTTTAGATCTTGGATAGGAAAGAGCATGTCCTACGCGCACCAAGGTTATACCACAAGTTAAGGTTTTGTGGAGAAACCATGCTATTGAAGAAATGACCTGGGAGTTGGAATCACAAATGAAAGTGAGGTATCCTCACCTTTTCGAAACACCAGGTACGTATGTCAATTTCGAGGACGAAATTTCATAAGGAGGGGAGGTTGTAAGACTCCAACTTATTATAAATAAAATCGAATTTCCTATAGTTATTATTGTGAATAATAAGGTATTAATTTGATATAATTCTCTAGTTATGGGTGAAATGTGTAAATTTTACAAAATATGCAAGTGGTTATAAAATAATCATTGTTGTCGGGGAATATTCGTTTGGTCGAGGAATATTCTTGTTGTCGGGGAATATTAAATACGACAGACAGGTCATTTATGGGCCCATAATGAGAATAATTGTCGGGATGAAGAAAGCGACAAGTTTGAATTTTTATAAATAACTTGGCGTAGTTATTCTGAATTAACACTTTGTTGGAATACCCGGTGGGTTAAAATATAGTAATACTGGCGTGGATGCAGATTTGATGAATTATTGATCCTTACGTAAGAAGACACTACTCAATAATTATTACGATGGTTATTGATCAATATTTTATTTTATTGATTCAATAATTGTTGCGTTGATATTTTATATTATTGTTGTTTCAATAATTGTCACTGCATAGTATTTCTCATTATCAGATCAATAATTCATATTATTTGAATAATATTATTAGATAGAATTATTGGCAATATCTAGAAAGTTCATCGAAGAGGTTTGGTCACCTAATTGCTTGCCAAGATGAGAGAAATTCTTATTGAAAGCCCCTCTTTCACTGAGGAGCAGTGCGTTGTCATAAATGTGATTCTGTAATATTAGTTGTGAATAATTAATTATTGATTCATATGATAAGAAAATATTTATTTTAAATGGATATAAATGTTGGATATATTTACTGTGGTTAAAAATGAAGGAGTTAATGTTGAGGTGTTTTATCGAGATTTTTATCGGAATGGAGGTATTAAAAATTAAATCGGTGTTTTTGAGATATATTAAGTGAGTTATAATTTTTAATCCGAATAGTTGGATCGTTATGATTTTTGGATATGTTATACATATATAAGTTGAGTATATGTCCATAAATTTTGAACCGTTAAAAATGAACGTATGATTTGTTATGAATTTTAAGAGGTGACTGGTTCATAAATTGTTGAATTTTTGAAATTTATCATTTTGGTGCAAAATTCTAGAATAAGTGGGGCCCACTTTTGGTTGGTGAAGAAATGTGCTTTGAATTTTATTTCAAATGTGGTGGGTGGGAATAGTAGCGAGTAAAGCCATCAAAGTCATAGAGTTAAGTCTGCTTGATTGTCTTAACATTTTCTATAAATAGAGGCTAAGTTAGAATTGAAAATCACACCGGAAACAAGTTTTCTCTCTTTCTCTCTCTAGATTATTGAGTGTATTTTGTGAGTATTTAGATACTTTGTGAGTTTCTATTCATCAGTGCAAGTTTTCTTCAGCCTCATACCGATATTCCGATCATAAGTACTGATATTTTGAGGTAAGGGGTGTTATATTCTTCTTAAAATGATATTTTCTTCAATATCATTATACTGAAATGTTGGTATGAACTTTTTATCAAATTTGGAACTTTTTGTGTCGAGGTTACTATTCACGTATACGGCACTATTCACGTATATGGAACTATTCATCGAAAAATGAAATTTTCTCCTTTTTGTCCAAGATGTCTATTATGGTTACTATCTTTGATTGTATCCATGTTTTGATCTTTATTCTTGAATTTTGCTTCGAAATTGGTTATTATGGAGTATTATTGATCTTGGATAAACTGTAATACGAATCTCTAATATTTGTTATTTTGTTTCACTAGATTCGTTTTCTTTAAAATAATTTTCATCATCCTCAGTCCTAAATGATGATATTACTAAATATCTTTGGCATGTAGTGCAAAGATAAATGATTAACTGATGAATATCTTTGGCCCGTAGTGCAAAGATGAATAGGTGTTGAGATGAACATGACCAACTGGTGATACAAATGAATATCTTTGGCCTGTAGTGCAAAGATGAATATTTGATTAAAGATGTATATTGATTGTTGTTACATGGATAAAATATTGATGATGGACTTTTAAATCTTAGAAGATAGTAGAACCCATTCTCTACTTGACTCTTCTAATGGATTGTTGTTTCCGCTGCAGTTGTTGATCTAAAACTTGTTATCTATTATATTTTATCAAATTTTTCCCTGTTGAAGACTAACGATAATTTGTTGTATATTATCTTATTCATAATATTCTTTACTGGGCTAGTTGAGCTCACCCTTTTCCTTTTTGTTCCATTTTTCTCAGGAGGTGAGAACATAGCAGGAACTAGTCGGGGTACGGAGTGATGGTTCTAGAAAGATGTTTTAGCAGTCCTCACTATTTCTGTAAAATAGTGTTTGAATAATTGTAATGAGGAATCCTTTTGAGTTTGTATACTCTCTAGTATACAATATTTGTATTCAAACTTACAGTATAGGCGTTGTCATATTCTGCACGACAATTATATTACTGAAGTTGTATTTGTTTTTGTACCATGTATTTGGCGACTCAGAATGGGTGATGTATACCTATTTTGGGGGCGTCACATCAACTCTACGATCTGAGAAATTGCAAAGCTTGCTCAGCTACTCAGTTCTTTTAAATAAGTGCTTAAACAGCAACTGAGTAGCAACTATCAAGAACTCAACATCTATCAATCAACTAAAGAAGAGTACCAAGTCTGCTGGACTTGAAGAGTTTTAAATGAACTGTAAGAGAACTAAGTCTGCCGGACTTGAAGAGTTCAAGAGTGAACTAAGAAGTTCCTAGATTGTTGGTCTAGAAGGAGTCTGTGTGATTCAGAAGTTGTAAAAGACATCTTTAGTGGATTTCCTACTCGTTGAGTAGAAGAGTGGACTAGGAGCTTTAAGTGCTCTGAACCACTTAAAACGACTGTGTCTTTTACATTCATACTATAACTGCTATATCTGCCATAACTGTTATAACTGCCTCACTCTCATAACTCCACTACTTTACAAGAGAGATTAAAACAAACATAAATTCCGCTAAGTTTTAATCATCATTAACTAACAAGTTTAAAAAGAAAAAGATTTTTAAATATCTATTCAACCCCCCTCTTCTAGATAACTATTGTGCCTACTAGGAACTAACACTCTTGATTGAGTAGGACTATGAAATGCATGGTCATGCTCAAATAGTGATTTGTTTTATATAGTCTACTCATTGATCAAGAAAACTCAGATTAAATTATGAAGAGAATGACACATTCCATGACTCGAGTTTAATCTAGGATGTCAAGGTTAAAAGAATTAAGTTACATTGAAACATTGGTCGGAAAGGTTGTAGCGAATCATTGATTTTATTATTACTTGGGTAGCAGTGATGCATTACTAGATGTCGCTCACTGTTTATAATTTTATAAAATAATTTTAAAATTATTGTCAACGTAATAATAACCTATAGGGTCACACACATAGAACGTAATTAAAAAGGGAATTAATTTAAATTGTAAAGATTTAAATATGTCAATATGATTGATAGTATTTAAATTACGAATTTAAATTAATAGGATAATTTATATATAAATAAATTCATATTTTAAAAGGGTTTTGATTAATCCCTTTTAACCGCTATATATATGATATGTAGCAGTTATTTTAGGGTTAACGGTCATAACCTCACAAACCCTAGCCGCTCTTAGAGAGAGACTAGAGAAAAGTTCAAAAAACGTGTTCCTTTGGTGGCTAGTACCGTAACACCCTTTTATTGCAGAATCGTGAGATGGCTCGTGGACGTTCGTGTGGATACCGTAGAGACGTAGTTCATTCGAATTGCGTTGGAGATTCGATCGCATCAATTTCAGCTTCATAATCGGTATAATCTCTTACACACTGAATTAATTTCTGTTTCACATGGATCCTGTTTGGGTTTCGGATTGTTTTGTTCAATTTATTTTCCGTTGTGCATTGCTTTGATGTGCCAAAAACCCTACAAGTATTAGATACTCCTTGTGAGCTAAGAGATGGGCCTTGACTCCTTACCTAAGGTTCAGCCATGAGGAGTGGTTGGCGCTGCTACTATTGATCAATTCGTGGAGACTAATAGCTACGCTGACTTCTGGGGTTGCTCCTCGAAGATTGACCAATTTGTTTTCCTTTTCCTCTGCTGCCTCTGCCTCTCTGCCCTTCCTCTTTATTCTTCCCCTTTATGTCAGCATCTAGGGTTCGAATGTCTTCTGATAGGCGGTGTACTCCTTGCACAAGCTCATGCATCTGACATCCACTTCGACCAGTGATTATTTCTTCCCTCCAAGGGGGTTATCAATTGAGTTGAATGCTTTGACTTTGAATGAGCTCCTTGTTTGTTTTCCAAGCTGGCAGGCGTTGCATGGCTTTTCTTTGACGAAGTTGAACTTGGGTAAACCTGCTACAAGATCTTTGGATGCCAGTTTTGACATGCTCTTGGAGTTGAGATGAGATAACCTCCTATGCCATAGCCAGCTCAATTCTTTATAGGCTTTCATGAGAAAGCATATTGTCTCATAAGAACTTAGTTGAGCAAGATTAATAGTGTAGACTTTTCCTTCTCTTGTTCCGGTCAGCTTAATAGAGGAGGTCTTCAGATCTCTAACTTGACATTGATTATTGAGAAAGGTGACTTAATGACCTTTGTCGCAGAGTTGACTGATGCTAAGAAGATTATGCTTTAGTCCATCCACATAGGCCACTTTGTTGAAGGACACTGCACCATTCCCAGTTGAGTCATATCTTATTATCTTGCCAGAGCTGTTATCTCCAAAGATGACTGTTGGTCCCTCCTTCTCTGTGAAGTTAGGCAGGAGAGCTTGTTAGGTTAATCTTATATTGTAATAGATAGGCTTGTCTGATCGTTGAGCACTGCACCAGAAATCGTAGTCTTCCAGAAGAGTCAAGGAAAACTCGAGAGCTATCAAGGCAGAATCGTAGTCTGTAAGATAGTAGATCTCGGAGTTCGTAGACTGCCAGGAGAGACGAGGAAGGATCGTAGTGTGTCGAGAAGAACTTCCTCGGAGCCGGAGTCTTTTGAGGAAGTTATGTTAAGAATCGTAGAGACAGCCTGTCTATGAACCAACCGAGCACTGCCAAAGCCAAGATAAGAATCGTAGACCACACTCGGAGTTATAGAGTCTACTGATCACTTCAGAGGTAGATATCGTAGTCGAGCAAGATCAGATGAAGACAACGAGCATAAAGATGTAAATCGTGAGTGTCAAGAGATCTCGATCTCGAATTCGTAGTGTCTCGCACAATACAAAATTTGAATCGTAGAGTGCAGAACTAAGGCTTCAACAGATGTGCTCACAACACCAAGGCATAATCGTAGAGCAAACACGATTCTCAACAAAGAGCACACCCAGAATATCCAAAGTATGAAGCCTCTGGTCTGAGCTGCAGAGATACATCCCACCTGTAAGAAACCAGAGAGCACTCAACAAATGGCATGCAAGCTAACAGAAGATCTAAGCACCAACCTAATCAACATCCAGATTGAGTTGTGAAACCATTCAAGATGAAGTCTTCCACAAGTTGATCAGAAGAAAACTTCAGTAACTGACTAAGGAAAATGAGCAAGTGTAGTAGCTGTCAAGTAAACAGAAGACAACAATCTTGGAAGTATCCAGGATAGTAGCGTTTTCCAAACAAAGAAGGAACTGATGGAGTGTACACAAAGATACTGGTCAGCCTATGAAGAACAAGGCTAAAGTGATTAAGCATTGGGTCAGTCCATTGATGATAAGTGAACAGGAGATCACAAGGAGAAAGTGAGCTGGGCATGCCACAAATCTGAAGTGTCTTGCTATTCAGAAGAGGCCAGAACAAGGAGTCAAGCCATCAGTATCTGAGAGTAGTTGAGGCAAACAGAAGTGTTGAAGCACTGTACAAGAAAAGGAAGAGGTGTTCTACATTGAAGATTCGATGAACACTCTTTAAGATCATAGTGCTGTCTCAACCCGTCAATGAGCAACATTCAACAAGGCACTACGATCAGGTCCAAGAAGATATGCATTAGAATCGTAGAGTTCGGTCAACTGAAGATTGAAGCATTGACAACGGTTCAATCTGAAGATTGATATTCGAACAGAGCTTATTGAGAGCATCGATGCAAAAGGACAACCTCTGATCTAGAAATTAGAAGAAGGAAATAAAGTTGACAACCTGTCCAAGACATCAAAGTGACATCTCTGACGGGGTAGGTGAAATAGTAGACTGCAGTGTCAGAAAGTCATAAAGGAGATGTCATGTCACATTTACAGTCTACATCAAATAACTTGAGATCTGTGAAGTAATTCAAATAGCTCCCAACGGCTACATTCCAACGGGAAGATTGTGAAGGAGTATAAATCAACAAGAGCTTCAAAGATCAAAGAGCTGATGATTGCTAAGTTGCAGAATCGTTGAGTTGTTGGAATGCTATTGTTAACTCTACGAGTTCCACCAGAGCTAAACAGAAAAAGTCTCAATGACAGTGAGACTACATAGGTGGAAGTGAAGCAGCCTTGAAGAAGGACTCGAATAGACTAAAGCTTCACTCAACAAAGATGAGAATGCCACTGAAGATGGCAGCTAAACTAAGAGCCGAGAATGACAAGAAGATAGCATTCAGAAGAGTGGCAGAGCATAAAGAAGATCCAGAGAGTCACTCTACGAATCACCATGAACCGAAAGTTGAAACAGAACAAGTGCAGAACCATGTCTACAAACTAGTCAAGAAGGGTTCAGGGATTGCTAAGTCCCAGACGAAGTCTACCAAAAGCTCAAACACTTAGCAAACACAAATGGTGATGGTACACAGCTGACATCGTATGAAGATGAGTAGAACAGAATGAAAATAAACTGCACCAAAGAAGATGTGGTCTAGACTCGAAACAAAATGTAAAGAGGACCATACCAAGCCGCTAAGTACAAAAGATGTTCAAGCTTAAAGACAACTTAGCAGCTCAGCACCAACAACAATAACATCAACAACAAGAAGTCAGGGCCTGAGGGGTCCTTTTCCAAAGGGGCAAAATGAAGTTCTAAGGCTGCTGGCCTTGAAGAGTTCTTAGTGAACTGAAGTTCCAAGGCTGCTGGCCTTGAAGGAATCTTAGTGATTCAGGGTGCTGCCCTTCCTTAGTGGAAATCCTGCTAGTTAAAAGCAAAAGAGTGGATTAGGAGCTTGAGTCTCTGAACCACTTAAAATCCCTTGTGTCATTTACTTTATGTCATTTACATTATGTACCTAACTGCTATAACTGCTATGCATGTATTAACTACTTACAACTTAACTAAAGAACAATGTATGTATGATTATGAATATATCAATGAAGGGATCTTTTACTTATTCTGATGTGCTTGAAAAGATTCTTATGTTTATCATATGCTAAATTATTAGCAACACAAAATAAACGAGATAAGTATTTAAAATCAAAAAGGATCTATTCAACCCCCCTTCTAGATCTATTGTGTGTCTACTGGGAACTAACATATATGATAGCTATAATTGGATTCTCACGCATATTTCACGAGAATTTTTCCTTAATGTTCAATTAAGGGTAGAATGTTATCTTTATAAGAATCTCAAACTTCCCCCGCCTCCTCTAATTTGACATTCTTGAAAAATGCATGCGAGTCTGTCAAAAAAAAAAAATTTGTTTTGTTTTTCGATCAATGTTCTAGAGTGCTTAAAGGTAACTTATTGAATATGCGAAAGGTTTAAAATGATGGTGGTTACAAATTAACATAATCCATTTAAACCTCCTATAACTTCCTTATGTATGCTTGTTGACAACGCATACAACTTGCCAATAATGTTGGGGAAAAATCACCTCCCAAATATTGTTGTCTTTGATAAATTAGACATATAAATATCTGCACATGTCAAACAGATTAAATTTGCAGTTCCACCAAAATAATAACCATGCAGGAAATAATGAATAAAAATATCCAACCACGAGACACCAAGATTTTACGTGGAAAATCCTCTAAAACTAAGAAGTAAAAACCACGGGACAAACTCCGAATAATTCAATAGAATAATATGAGAGAATACAAAGATATCTTAATTTGAGTACAAACCCAAATTACTTCACCACAATAACTATGTGATGGAACCCAAATAAAACACCCTATTATTTGAACTATCTTTCTCTCTCTATTTTTCTAACTCTCTTCCACCCTCTCCCAGATGAGATTACTTTCATCCATCCTCCCCGAATGGGATTTCTCTCACCCACCCTTTTCATTTTCTCTCTACTCTCTTTTTTCTTAAACTCTCGGATGAGAGTAGGAAACTTTGGTGTATAATTTCTTGTTGTTTTGCTTCCTTTTTATAGCCGAATGGAGGGGAGTAGTATTAAATGAGGAGCATTAAATGATGAAGAGAGTTGGTGAGATGTTTCCTTTGACCCATTAATGGGTGAGGACCATTGACCAACAATCTCCCCCTCCGAACCCATTAAAGGAGGTATTCACCATGACTCCGTCACTTGGAGTCGATTCCTGTGTCAAATCCAACTCTTGAAGAAACGACAACATTTCGTTGTCAACTCAGTAGTAGACAAAGCAATACACTTCTGCAACTTGGACTGTCATAACACGGCTCCCCCTGCAAAAGTAAACAAATACCCCAAAGTAGATTTCTTCTCTTCGAAACCTGCTATGTCTGCTTCTGTATAACCTTTCAAGACTGAATTTGCACGTCAAACCACAACTCCTTACTTGGAGTTAATCCCAACGAAGCCTTGACTCAACTCAAGCTTCCTCGAATTTTTAACTTTCTTCACGTCCGACTTTATCTCATCGGCATGGCTTTTCTTGATGAAAGGATCTAACTCAAACTTGACAGATTTTTACTTGTCAAATTCTTTCACAACCGCTTTGTATCTTGGCTGCGAGCTATCACTTTCTTTCTTCACTTTTGGTACCCATTTCAAGTGAAGAGCTTTCTTCTCGTGGTTCTCATACAAGGCTTTTCTTCCATCTTGCATGACTTTGTACCACATCTTTCTTCGCCTAACCCCCCATCTTTAACACCTTCTACATGTGCCTGCATTATGTAAAGAACGCCTACCTTCTTTCCTCTAGTCACCACTAGAGACCTTTTTAGTGAAGTTCTATCTCCTGCGAAACATGGTGGAACAAACTTTGATCAATCCACTTCTCATTATGAATTGATCATCTTTTCTTCAATCACTGCAGATCACCAATTCTCGGCTTACCATTCTCGGAACCAATTCTTGGCTAACCCATCAAGAATTCAATATCACCATCAAGAGCACCTCAAGGGAAACACAAACCCTTCATCGAGAACTCACCACATCATCGCGTGTTCTTTTGAAGAGACTAATTTAACCGTGGCTCCAACTGATTCCTCCATACAATTTATCAAAAACAACTGTGCAAATAACCTTAGCTCTGATACCAGTTGTTGGGAAAAAGCACCTCCCAAATACTGTTGTCTTTGATAAATTAGATGGATAAAATACCAGCACATGCCAAACAGATTAAATTTGTAGTTCCGCCAAAATAATAATCATGCAGGAAATAATGAGTAAAAATATCCAACCACGAGACACCAAAATTTTACGTGGAAGACTCTCTAAAACTAAGAGGTAAAAACCACGGGACAAACTCCGAACAATTCAATAGAATAATATGAGAGAATACAAAGATATCTTAATTTGAGTTCAAACCCAAATTACTTCACCACAATAACTATGTGATGGAACCCAAATAAAACACCCTATTATTTGAACTATCTTTCTCTCTCTCTTTTTCTAACTCTCTTTCACCCTCTCCCGGATGGGATTACTTTCATCCATCGTCCTTGGATGGGATTTCTCTCACCCACCCTTTTCTTTTTCTCTCTACTCTCTTTTCTCTTAAACTCTCGGATGAGAGTAGGAAACTTTGGTGTATAATTTCTTGTTGCTTTGCTTCCTTTTTATAGCCGAATGGAGGGGAGTAGTATTAAATGAGGAGCATTAAATGATGAAGATAGTTGGTGAGATGTTTCCTTTGACCCATTAATAGGTGAGGACCATTGACTAACAAATAATAATCAGTAACTTTTTTTTTCTTGATTAGTGATTCATTTCTTATTTCTTAATTTCTAATTTCTTTTTTGTTTTATCATTTTTTCATTGTGTGTGTGTTTTAATTTTTTCTTATTATTTGTATTGTCTTTAATTTTTTATTGCCTTTTTTTTCTTTACATTGTCATGTGGGATTCATTTAGTTTTGGAAAAAGCGTAGTTCGGTTGAGTTAATATTGATTCATTGACAAGAATTATTAGTTTAGATATTAAAATATGGCACAACATTTTAATTGCATAAAGTTTTCCTTTTTAGTTGTATAGGTGTTGCAAGTTTTCTTAAATCTTGAGTCATTAGCACAAGGAATTTCTAAAATCTCAAGTATGGTATTCCCATGGATTCTTCTACTTCTCTGCCAGTTGGCAGTACAGGTTCTTATTGCCGAAGCTTTGCAATGTATATTCACTTTTCTTCCATTTATTGCTTTTCAAGCATATGGTTATTACAATGTATGTCTTGGACATTTCCCGGATGAGACAAGGCCTTGGTGCAAGACAAGACTTCCTTTGCTGTACAATTATATCCAAAGTCATTATTGGTATGTTTGTACTTTTTGCTATTTTTATTATCTTTATCACCAAAGTTTGTTTTTTATATGTTAATAATTTTTTATTTTATTTTATATTTATAATAGAAATTGAATACGTGTGTTTCTTCACCTCCTTTCCCTTTCCAAAGTCGAAAAAAAATGCTGAAAATAGGAATTAATTGTATACATTTTCATTTCTGTTAAAATTTCTTTTATGTCAGGGGAGTAGGGTTCTTAAATTATTTCCAAGTAAAGCAGTTACCGAATTTCCTACTTGCCTTCCCAATATTGTCCTTGGCTCTCTGTTCAATCATCCATTTTGCTCAGCTACGATCGGATGTATTTTGGTCACTTGGTTTCCAAGCTTCTCCTGTGGATAAAAGATCTTATCCGCTGCTCTTTAATATGGAGGCAGACACAAGATCAAGAAGTGTTGATGTTTCAGAAAGAGAAACTTTTAAAATATCTCGAGGTATCAATTTCAATTATAAACTGGCCTTCAAATTATTACTTCATTCCTTTTATTCTTCTTTGTATGTCTTATTTGAATGATGGTTGATAGTTGTATTTCAATGTCTAGCATTAATGCACCAAGTTTTCTCTACTTAATTAATAGTCTACTTGGGGCCTCATTTCTGTCTTAAGTTGCTGATGGCATATATCTTGGTTTTTTGAGTAAAACTTATCATGTGCATGCAAAAGGAGATTAATTTTTAATGAGCATATTTAGTAAGCTTCGATATATAAAAATTAGTCAACAAGATTCATCATTCTTTCTACTTGAGGCAAAGCTAGTAATGGCTTGACAATGGTTATAGAAGACTGAATGGAATGTTGATCAGAAGCTGGATTAGTATACACTTATACTTGGGGATGAGGCTAGTGATTAGGGAAGAGGGACATGTTACCCCTAAAATTTGGAACTTATATGTAGGTATAAAAATGAATTCAACAGAAAAATAGTTCTAGAATAATGCTAGGGGTACCAAAAATTAATACTTCATATTATTACATTGGTCAATTAATAGCTGACGTGTATTATATAATCAATCACCATAACTAAGTTGGGCATCCAATGTAATGATGACATTTTAGTTTTTGTATCCCCACATGATGACATCACATGCATTGCAGTGAAGTCTTATCTTTTGTTTTGTATTTTTTCTTAATGAATTCCCTCAAATGGATAATTAAATAACCCACTCCCGATCGTGGTATTAGATACTCCCACGTAATGTATATCTATGAATACTGGGAAAAAGATCCCTGCAGTAAAAAAAAATCATAAGTCCTGACCCAACATACACACCAAACATGGCCTTAAGCTTTACCTGTCAACTAAGGCATTGATTACTTATACCTTCAAAAGTGATACAGGTAATGCACTGTTGATACTTGATACTGACTGGACAAACTGTCCCACTTCAGTTCCACCTATTATGGTGCATGTTCAAGCACGTCTTATTTCCTATAGAATTGGATCTTTCTGAATATTTGGTCAACTCATTTTGAGATTGTTTATGCATATTTCACCAATGTTATTGTATCTTCTCCGGCTTGCTTTAACTTTTCTCAGATCTAATGAGCTTATGAATTCTGGACTGACATGCACAAGAGCATTCATTAAGTTACTCTTCTCTCACCCTCAGATAGCATTTAAGTGAGCTTTAAACCCTATGAATTTCTCTACCATGATTACTTGGTCTTTTGTAAGCTCAAAGAACAAAATATTTTTTTCTATTTAGGGAATGCAATATTGTGGTTATGCTCGCGATTGAGATATAATTATGCTTCAAGTTCTTGTAGTACGGAACGGATTCAGAGTATATATAGGTGCCAGTATATCAGCTGAAAAGTGAACTCTTTTGTAAATCAATGAAACCATAGATGTTTCTCTGTAAAGATTTATAAGTTGATCAGCAATATATCAAACTTTTAGTGTTGCAGTGAAAATTTTAGTTGGAGGTTATATAGCATTCTATGCAGAAGGCCATTCTTTTTGTTTTTCCTTCTTGTGGTAAGTTGCTATTCTTTGCTGATGAATATAGAAACTTGGCTGCTAAGGGGTGTGGTTAAATTTGTACCAAGGTGGCCTGCTTAATTCTACCAGCACTAGTTTAGGCTGTTTGCTTTGTTTAGCATGATATTTTATTGTTTGCGACTTGTAGATAACGGTTTCATTTGATTCTGTGGTTCCTAATAGAAGAGCACACTCTTAGACGGCGGGGACGAACCATCAAAGGAAAGGATACGGTCATGCTTCCACTTGATAATAGGCAAGACAAGATATTTGTCTGTGATTGTTCTTCCGTTTGTTCTACACTTGGGATTCATGTCAGCCACAGTGTTTTTTGTCATGCATGTGCAGGTTGGACTCCCACTTTATAATCTCCTTTATGACACTAGATGATAATTGGCAGGTAGCAACTCGTTTCTTATCCGCCAGCCCTTCTCTTTGTTTCATACTTGACTGTATATTTTAAAACTGGCAAGAGATGGGGATATTTGATTTGGGGGTACTGCGCAGCCTACATCCTTCTCGGCAGTTTGCTCTTCTCAAACTTTTACCCTTTCACTTGAGGAGCGTATTATTTTTTCTCCAAGTCGCGGGCCCAGAAGCCACCAAGCAGCAAGCTAAACGGGACATTCGCCCGGATCTCGATACGTAGAACAAGGAATACATGATAGGTGAAAAAGAAGAAGTTGGTTCTGTTTTGCTTATTCCCAGAAATTAGGTTAGGTTAGAGCATACTTGCCTATTATTTTGTAGTCTGTTGTAAAATATGAAGATGATTATGTTTCTTATGGACATATGCACAGCACAAGGGATAAAAATATATTTGTTTCTTTTTCAAGTTGTAGTTCTTCAAGTATTGAACTAGTTTGCTTAACTTGTAATATTGGGCTGATAATCTTACGAGTATAATGTTTGAATTTGTTCAACTTTTCATTAAATAAGCCAAACTAGAACATGTTTAGACATGCAAGTTTGAATTTTTTTTAACCATCCATTATGCTATTTAATTTTATCAAGATTTAAATTTGAGATTTATATTTACTTTTTGCATACTAAAATTAAAAAAAATCAAATTTATTTTACTTCAGTAAAAATACTATAAAAAGAGTAAACTAACAAGAAATCATGCTTTTGAAACTCGGACTATCGATTGGACCGATAAAATCGGTTTTGTTCAAAAATCGCTTGATCATCGATTGAATCGGTGATTTAACTGGTAAATCCGTATTTAATATCTTTAAATATCTTTAAACAAATGAGTGCTTATTTTTGGGAATGAGAGTATTACAATCAAAATTAATATTTTTACAACGTCCATGATAAATGAGACGATCTTGTTGAAAAATTTATTTTTTAATAAAAATATATTAGCCATTACTTTTTATTGCTGTATGACATCGATTACTTCTAAAATATATAAAGTCAGAGGTCGGCTCTCATGTTAACAAAATTTTGAAGAAATAATTTTTATTGTCTTTTTTATATATATTTTTTTATTTAATCTTTCAAATTTTATAAAATTTATATTTTATCACATATAATTTATACGGGTAATATTTTAACCTTTATTCTCAATGGTAATTGTTTTTTTAGATTAATGTTTATATTAATTTAAACTAATGGATCCTTATAATTTTAGTCTATATTTTATAACTCGACTAAATTTAGAAACAAGAGTCGAGAGGGTATTTCAATTGGATGAACAAACACAAAACGAAGCAAGCCCTAACGGAAGATTTGCATTCGGTCTGAGGTAGAAGATGAAAATGAAAGTTTAATAATGGCAGATTAGGGCTCTCTCTGTCGAAACCTTTGAAAATTGGTTAGGGATTCCAATTTCTCTATCATTTTCTCTTTCTTCTCCTATCTCGTTTATTGCTTTTCTACTTCCAGCTCTTTTTCGTTATCAGTTCTATCTTTGTTTTGGGATTTTTTTGTTTATCTATACGTAGTTTCTGTTTTCTGATGAATCATGCTCAAGTTTTGATATATTGTGCTTGATTCATGCTAAAGATGTGTTGTATTAATGTTGGGTTCTGCTTATTTATTCCAAATTTTGAGTTTATTTTCCCATCTGTATATATAAGTAATAAGTTTGGCACTTCCTTGTAGAACCAGGTGTTGGCTTTTTCACCTTTTCTTTCTTTTTCTTTGATTTCTTTAGCAACAAAAACAACCCCAACGTTGATGTGTTTTAGTGTTGAATGTTAATCAAATGGCATACCTTTCCACCTACCCGAATGGTAGGATTAATCAGTCAACTCCGTATTTTATTATTAATTTGGATCCTTAACATGATTGCATTATATAGCAAAATCCTCGATTTAAATTTGACACTTTGGTTATAAAACACATTGAAAGTCAAGCAAGGGAAAATTAACTCCTACTTGAATAGATGGATTAGAAGATTTGGGTTATTTACCACAAAGTACAAACAGTTAGATACACGATGATTCTATAAAGTTGGAGGCATATTCTTAACATATGTAATCTTGTCATTCCTCTTATATTGCTGAGTGCCGAGTGATGATGAATTTATGTTCTCTTAGTGGTTGGGACTTGGGAGCTTTTCCTAGTATTAAATGATGATGTATCATGATTTGGGTTATTTATTTGTTCTTGGACTCTCTGCATGTAACACATTATTCCTAGCTCTTATATCTATCTAACCTCAAAATCTTTGATAGGCTGAATCGTCTGTTTGACAAAGTATGTACGATATTTCGTTTAAAATTGTCTTAACATATCTGTGAACAGATTGAGATTTTTTTACATAGAATTATAATCTTATATGAGTTCCTCTCATCCTATTATGGGAAACCATAGTTGGAGCTTTGTCAGACCAAATGCGTCACCGCTCACCAAGACTTCAACTCACTTATCCTTATTTATATAGAACCCTTTGTTTGAGCGATGTTCATTAGTAAGTTATTTTTACTTGACAAGTTTTAACGGATAGTCAATAGGGACACCGAGTGCTAGCAGCACCCTTTACATACTGTTTCCTTAAATTTTGAAAAATAATTTTGTAAGTAGCGGATCTGGAAGCTGCCAAGCAGCAAGTTAAATAGGACATTTTCGATACATAGAACTCAGAACCCGCAATAGGTGAAAAAGAAAAAGCAGGTTCTGTGTGGCTTATTCCCAGAGATTAGGTTAGAGCATATTCAACATTATTTTGTAGTCTGTATGTAAAATATGAAGAGGATTATTGTAACACCCCCTTTTTGAAATAGAAAGAGAGGTACACACAAAACAGAACTGAACTGAAACTAACAAAACTAACACAACAAAATAATAGGCTGAATCAAATGGTTGTGTTATTTCATGCCGAGCTCAAAACAAAACGGAAATATACCTTGCCACACAGGCAAGTCAAATAATGTCACACAAGCAATCAAAATAATGCCACACAGGCAATCACACATCGGACTGCGCAATCTAGATGCATGTAAAATCGAAAAGCGTGTTTGGCACAAACATCACCAATCCGAAGAACAGAAAACTAGGGTCGACCCATACGCCTCCCACAACAAAACACCAAATTGACAACTCTCACCGGAGCACAAAACGGTGACACCGTGGACTAATTACACCGCCACGGAAGGTGTCATGCTTCGGTGCCAAGAGGACATACCTGTGGTACCCCACAGGTGGTTATAGTTCAAGTATACTATACGGTACATTCTAACAAAAATATCATGTCACAACAAATGCGACACAATATCAACACAATGGGATTAGAATATGTACATGTTAAATCGAAACAAATCATCAACGCAAGTCTCCAAAATATATTACATGTACATTTCTACAAATATCAAAATAATTTATAGATATGTTGTACTAGTTTAAAGAGTACAAATATGAGTTTCCAAATATCAACGTCAAAATAAAACTTTCAAATGAATTTGAGAATGAACAATTATGTGAAACAATAGTCAACTACTAGTTTGCTTGACTTGTAATATTCAGCTGATAATCAAACCATGTGACTTATTTCTGGATCCTGATTAGCAAGTATTACCTCTATTCCATATTATAAGATCATTATTGATTTTCAAAAGTCAATTTGAGACATGCTCAAACTCAAAATTGACATTTTTAAAAGTTAATTTGTAGATTAGCAGAACTGTATAGTTAAAGGTTTTGTTTGTGGCTTCTACAGTATCTAATACTACCCGTGTTTCAATCTAAGATGCTGTGACTTATGTTCTGCATACTTGTAATCTGTAGTTTGGTATTTGGAGACGAGATCAAGATGAGCACCAAGATTGAGCAGGCATCTGGAGTTGAACATGGAATGCAGACTACTTTAACTCCCACATCATCTGCAACCTTAACAAGTAGCCCAAAGATTTCTAAGTTTGCAGCAAAGTCTGGATTTGTGATACCAAAAAACAAATTATCAGGTTCTCTCATTCCCATTTTCCGTGGTAGTAAAAAGCCTGCAGGAAGTGATGCAGCCAGTGAAGAAAGCAGTAAACAGGTGCAGAGGAAAACGAAATGGGGACCTGATGTGACACAGGATGCTTCTGTCAGAAAAGGGAAAGCCTTTGCTTATCAGGTATTTTTGGAGACACAAGTTATGTTCCACTTTCATCCTTTGTCTTCTATTCGTATTTGTGCTTAAAGAATTGTGTTTTCCGCTTTTTTTTCTTCTTTTCAACTATCTGGGAGTCATTTTTTAAAAAAGTTAGCGTTTATTTAAATACTTGGATTTTGAAATCTACTTGGACAGTGTAGTCAAAATTTTCTGCATGTGCTTTGGAGGCATTCATAGACCCGATTTGTGGGAGGAATATTTTATTGCTCAGTTGGCAATTTAAGTTCCCTTTTCCCAGTGGGTGCTAAGATGTCAGTCTCTTCCTTGTGAATGGTTTGCATGGACTTTCCATTCCAGGTGCCACTAAGTGATATTGCTGCCTGTGTGGTGGTACAAATTTTGAGCAGACTCGGGTGGACCAAATTACCAAACAGCTGAACTCGGAATTATGGACTTTGAGGATTTACCATCATTGGCATCCCAGATTTCAGGCCATGAGTCTTCAGGTCATGCACTTAATACTGAGGTAATATCGCTTTTTGGGATAACCTTAATTACCACGATAGTTTTGGTTTCTGAAGCACTTACATTTAGTATTTGGATGTAGAAGTCACAATCCTTATTACTTGAAAGGCGCGAAGATATTGGTATGTTAATAAACCTGTCTAACATTGTAGATTTCATCTCTCTTTTAGTTTTGTTGTCCTTCCATAATTTTGATGTTTGGCAGGTGAAATACTAAAATTGAATCCAAGCTACAAAGCTCCAGCTGATTATAAACCATTGTTGAGAGAGGCAAAAGTTCCAATTCCTGTAAGTCAACATAAGATTATGTGGCGTTGGTTCGTTGCTTTTGGTGTTCACCTTCTATAGTGTTTATTATTGGAAGAGTAACTTTAAATAAACATGCATAGCTGTAAGACATGAAGATATTTCCATCAATGGCTACACATTTTAAAAGTATGAACAAGGACTACCCTTTGATAGGACTCACACCATAGAATCCTTTTGCTTACATTGTCAAGGATCTATCAGTTTTAATCACGGATAGTTTAGATATAGAGAATGAATCTGCATCCCCATGTTTGTTAGTAGATTCAAGAATGTCTGTTATTTATTGTAAAACGAGAAATATCACATTACCGCCTAAATTTTGAGTTCTGGTGACAATAATTTAATACTAGTCCCATTTTGAAACCTTTGACTTTTTGGTGTTTCAGATCAAAGACTATCCCGGATACAATTTCCTTAGTCTAGTATTTGGGCCTGCGAGTGATACTCAAAAGCGATTGGAAAAGGTTATCACTTCACTTTATTCCCTTGCATGCTAATGCTATAAATGTTTTACTTTTTTACACATCAATATTACGCTGCTTCCCAATTTCCCATTAATTTAATTATGAGTTTTCTTCTAATGTTATTCTTTAAATCCCATGTTACATTTGCAAAGCAGGAAACTGGAGCTAAAATACGCGTATTTGGTACTAAATCCAATACAGGAAAGAAGGTAATTTGTCCTTAAAGATCTCCAACCCATAGCATAATCTCCATACTGTTAAGATGGCATATTTATTTTCATTTTCTTTTCCTTTAGGTAAAATTATTTTCATTGACCCCACGGCCCCACCCCTTCCCCAGCGGCCTTTGGTGTATTGTTCGCTTATAGCTTTTTCCCTTGGTATAAAATGCACTCTTAGATCTCATGTATTTATTAATGAAAGGAAAATATACTCTATATCTCAAGTATCGAAATATGTACCTGTTACTTTGCTGTCATGTAATTTGTATTGCTCATTAATGGCTGAAGAGTATAATTGGAGATTAGCTTCTATCAACTTTCTTTCTGAAATAACTTGCTAATTTCAGGAAGTCACTGTTGATGAAATTGATACCCAGAGTTTTTATGAAGAGTTGTATGTTCTTGTATCCGCTGACACATATGACAAGGTTGATACTGCAGTTGCTCTAATTGAATTGCTAGTCACACCAGTTTCAGTGAGTTCCATATTTTCTGATTATAAGTAGTCACTTATTTAGCTCGACTGGATCTACTTTAAAGCTTTTTGGTGGACATTAACCTACTATTTAATATTCTTTCTACACGTTAATGATGTTTTTCTTCTACTCTCTTAGGTAAACCCTGTAGCAGTTTCCACGACATCAACATCAGTCTCCAGTGATAATATGAATGTTATTCAATCCAGTCAAGAAACCCCCATTCCTTATACGGTACCTCCTCCCTCTGTAAACCAGGGAGTGGCTCAACCAATTATAGGTTCTGTGCAGGCTCGGCCACTAGGTCAGTTTCAGCCATACCAAGGTCCATGGTTTCCGACAAGTTCACCTTTGGGTTTTTTTACCCCTCAAAATTCTTCAGCACCGATACTGAGCAGTGCTGCCCATGTGTCATCCGCACCATTGAATGCCTCAAATATACCATCATTGGTTGGCCCAAGACCAGCAGGATTTGGGTCAGTTGCCCAAAACCCTTCTTTTATTCCCTCCAGGCCCCAACCAGTTCTGCAGCATTCTTATGCGTCTCAGGCACCTTCTCTAGGTTATATTGGTCCATCAAGTAATCCTACCATGCCAGCTTTGCAGCCCACACCTGGTCATCCTAATATTTCAGCTCCACCTCCCTTTTCTGGTAATCAACACTCTCCAACAGGGCCACCCCAAGGTATGGGGTCATTAATGCCTCGATCCGGTGCCCCAGCAACGTTTGCTGCCCAATCCTTGACCCATTATGGGAGCTCTACTGTGTGGTCACAAGCACCTACAGTTCCAAGCAACATGGGACAGATGACACTTTCAATTGTTCCTCCTCAGCGGCATCATCCCAGGAATTCACAACCCATTGTTATGTCAGGAGCTCCACCATTTAATAATACAAGCAGCCACATGATATCACCTATAACCTCACCGTTTCAGCCATCTACTTCTCGGTCATCTGGTCCGTCTTTTACTTCTATTCCGCAGCCCCAGATGGGGTTTGCACCTACATCTTCATCAGCACCTACACTGACACGAGCAATGGTACCTACTATGTCTTCTAACCCTGTCTTGGGTACTGCTCAGATTCTTTTGCCAATACCATCAACATCAACACTGCCACTTCTTCCACAATCAGGAGTTCAGAATTCTGTTTCTGGAAGCGCTGCACCTTCAGCAACAGCTCCCAAACCACTACATCCTAGTTCTAATGATTTCACTTTTCAGCCTCACCGGCCTCAGAATCCTGCTCCTCAAATGGCTTCCAGGCCAAGCATTCAGCCTGCACCTCATAATATGCCACCACGGAGTCTTGCCATGCTCTCGCCTCAGGCACCTATTTCATCATTTCTTCTACCAGGTCAAAATTCTGCACCTTCGCCTGTTATGCAAGGTTTCTCGAGGCCACAGGATAGCGGCCAGATGAGTCAACCTCGACTGCAAATGTCTTTGCCTTCTGCCGGAAACCTGAACTCCCCCCACGGCCCGTCCAGACATCCGGCATTTCCAAGTCCAGGGTCAGTATCTCCTGCTACTCCAGTCCCTCAAATGGGGATGAGGAACTACAGTCCAGGTCCCCAAGTGATGAATTTGGCTGGACCTTTCGTACTTAGGCCAGGGAACCCTATGCAACTGCAGCAAAATTATCTGCCAATGGCAACTAGGCCTCGAGGTCATTTGAGCCCAAATCAACAGTTCAATGGCGGTCTACCATTTCCTTCCGATAATCAAGCTTCCAACTCTTTTGCTGGGCAGCAGAATTACGATCCATTTTCTCCAACTTCTGTGCCCCTCAGGCCTCAGCTGGGTGCTAATCCATTGCAGCCAAGAAAACAAGAGAGCGATCCGGAGTACGAGGATTTAATGGCCTCAGTTGGAGTAAAATAATCTTAGTGTAGGACTGCAGGAATTGCAGTTGGCTAAATTCGAAGATGAATTGCTTAATTTTAGCATTGTTTTCTAGCTGGACCGGCATTTCTTTGATTTGTAATAACTGAGGATTTTCCTTTACTGGTTTTTGATTGTATACCTGAAAAATGAGTGCTTAACATATAGCTTTTTTGTTTAACAGCTGCAAAAGAGCAATTTGAATATCAGTGTTTTCAGTGAGTTTTATGGGCATTTGAGCGTGTTGTTCTTCCATATGGTCATTTACTTGTTACTTATGATTTCCGTCCGTTGGATTAAGTGGTATCATGATTCATGTATGTGTAATAATAATAAAAATAATTCCAAAATTATTAGTAGTTTGAGCTGAATAATTCTAAAACTAATAATAATAATAATAATTTTAAATTTTTTTAAAAAAATTATATAAATTATAAAAATATTTTTATATAAATAATCGTGCTAATTGTCTCTGCATAGATTTAGTTGATTCAAAAATAATAATTAAATAAATAATAATAATAATAATAATTTTAAATAGTAATAATAATAATACTAATACTGATTTTTAAATAATAATAATAATAATTTCAAAATAATAATAATAGTAATAATAATAATAAAATATTAAGAATAATAATTATTATTATTTCAAAATAATAATAATAACTTCAAAATAATAATAATTTAAAAATAATAATAATAATTTTTAAAATATATTAATAATTTCAAAATAATAATGACAATAATAATAATAAGACTTTTTAAATAATAAATAAATTTTAAATAATTATTATAAATATTATTATTAATATTTTTATTATTATTTAAAATTATTATTATTGCTATTATTATTTTGAAATTAATATTATTATTTTTTTTATTATTACTAGTATTATTTTGAAATTATTATTATTATTATTATTTAAAAATCTTATTATTATTATTATTATTATTATTATTATTATTATTTTGAAATTATTATTATTATTTTAAAATTAATAATTTTAAATTTTATATAATAATAATAAATTTTAAATAATTATTATGATTATTATTAATATTTTTATTATTATTATTTAAAAATTATTATTATTACTATTATTATTTTGAAATTATTATTATTATTATTGGTATTTGTATTATTATTATTTAAAAATTATTATTATGAAATTATTATTATTATTATTAGTTGTTGATATGTCATCAAATAACGAAGAGCCGATGGGCATGTAAAAGTAGTCTTATCTGGATCCCCCGGATCGATTGTAATCTGAAAATAACCTGCCTTTTGATCATCACTCAAAATTGCAACAGTTCCTTCATTAATATTCTTACTAAGTTTAATTTTGAAGTCATCTTTTTCATCAAGGTCAAAAGTTTTATGTTCTAAAGAGTCAATCACATCAATAGAATAAACAGGATTATCATCACTAGGATATGTCAATTCATCATATGTGACGCCCCAAAAAAGGTATACATCGTTCATTTTGAGTCGTCAAATACATGGTACAGAACTTAAATACAAACTTCATTTTTACAATACGACAAAACGTAACTAATAGTTTTAATACGGATATTGTCTCGTAGACAGTATCCAACTCAAATAAAGTCATCATTATAATTATTATCACACTATTTTATAAAATAGTGAGGACAACTACAGCCACCATCTCGGACCGTCACTCCATTCATCGACTAGTCCCGACGATGTTCTCATTTCCTGAAGAGAACAATGAAAGCAAAAGGGTGAGCTTAACTAGCCCAATAAAAAATATTATGACTAAGATAATGCAGAATAAATTATCGTTAGCCTTCAACAATGTTAAACGGATAGAATATAATAAACAACAAGTTTAACTGCAACGGAACAAGCAATCCATTAGAAAAGTCAAGTAAAGTATGATATCTACTATCTTCTATAATTTAAAAAGTTTATCAATAATTTTATCGCTGAGACTCAGCTCAATAAATAATCTACATCACTGAATTATCCATGCACTACGGGCCAAAGATATTCATTAGTATCACATCCACAAATTATCCATCCACTACGGGCCAATGATATTCGTTTTATCATCAATGGTCATGATCATGCCAACAATTGCCCATCAAATGCACTACAGGTCAATGAGGACTTTTATCACATCATTTGTAACATTATATGTCATGATTATACCGAATAATCCCTGGTCAGAATCATATTAATTAGCAGTCCATCAATGCACTACGGGTCAATAAGGACATTCATCATAATATAAGCATGATGATGATGACAATGATATAAGAATTTAATTAAATGAGAGCAAAGATAAATTTTAAAGATTTATAATTTAATTTATCAAGAATTTAATAATGTCCAAATTGTCAATATGAAATTACTTTGTGGAGTAAAATTCAAGAATAATATTATATCAAAAATAATTTAGACTGAAAAAAAATCAATTTTTATCATGAATAGTACCTCAGATGAATAGTTACCGAGTGAGTAGTATCTCGTGAATAGTACTCCGACATGAAAAGATTAAAAATTATCAAGAATGCTCAAAATAATATTTCCATGAAAAGATACTAGATGAAGCGTAAATTTTTAGGATATTCTACTAATTTCAAGGAGTATAGAAGTCATACTTTAACAAAATAAGTGTAGAATTCAGAATCTGAAACGAAATAATATTACTTACATACTACAAAGTATGGAAGAAAATATTATTTCTTACAAATTTGAATAAAAATAATATCATTTACCTTAAAAAGAGAGTACTTATGACTGGTAGGGCGAAGATATTCTTGAAGAAAACTTATACTATTTTCTACACTCAAAGCTTTCTTAAACTCAAAAGAAATACGCTCAATATTATAGAAGAAGAATTTTTTGATTCTGGTGTGATTTTTATTTCTAAACTAAGTATCCTATTTATAGAAGAATGAAATGATACTATTTAGAATATTTCACGGACCAACAGTTGAAAGAATTTACGAGCTGAATTCTGCTGATCATCAGACGCCCAACTTTTAAAATATTCAAATAAAACAATTTTTTTAACACACACACACACACACACACACATTATTGATGGATCGGTCAAAATAGGACTTGATCAAATTCGGACTCATTTTTATTTTTCTTATTTTTATTTTTAAAATAATTAAAAAAAAAAATTAATATTTTATGGAACTGAAATTTTTTCATAATACAATATTTTGGGCGTGATTTGGATACATATAACAAAATATGTATGTACGATGCATACATACATGCTTTTTTATTATCGTGATTCAAATTACACCCAAAACATCAGATGATATATAAAAATTCCACTTTCATAAAATATTAATTTTTTAAAAAAATAAAAGCAAAAAAAAATTCGTATTTTAAGAAAGTCCGAGAGTCCGGATAGGAACCGGACTCTCTCTCTCTCTCTCTCTATATATATATATATATAACCATCACTTTCATTACCCATCACCACAATTCTTCCACCACACACACACACACACCTTTCACACACACTTTACACACACTTTTCCTTTCACTTTCACACATACACATATATATATATATATATATATATATATATATATATCTGATCGGGATCAAGTATTATTCTTTAAATAACATTCTTCTTTAAATCGCATTCTTTTATTAAAACTACGCCGCTTTTGGAGGGACGGCGGTGGCATTTTTAAATATGCGGTGGCATTGTATTTATAAAATGCCACCGCGTCCCTCCAAAACGGCGTAGTTTTAATGAAAAGAATCTATTAGAGAGAATGTTCTTCGATGATCACTCTTAGTATATATATATCATGATATATATATACTCTACCAATTATTTTAAAAAATGAGTAAGTGGGGGGGTTCAAATAATACGTCAAACTTATAACAAATACTTCATAAAAAATTCCATCAATATTTTTAACAACATTTATTAATCAATAATATAACTTGCAATATTAACAATTAGATCATTCCCAGGAAAGAGAGAGCTTTCCGATAAGGATTTCTCCCTATTGGCGCACAATTAGGTGACCAAACTCCTTTTCTCGACAGAACTTTTTAGACATTGTCAATAATGCAAATAATAATATGAATAACTTGTTATCTCAATTATTGATTTAATAATATAAAATATTATCACGAGATAATCTTTATCATAATAATAATGAATCAATAATATGAGATATTATACAACAATTACTGTAGTAATAATTGAGTATAACTGAGTGACTTCTCACGTAAGCATCAATAATCAATACCGTGTGCTACTATGCAACCACACGTATTACTGTACTTTAATCACCATGTACTTCAACAGTTAACGGTAAACTTTCGCCGTTATTTTTATAAAAAGATATTTCTGTCGTTTTCTAACTCTGACAATAATTCCGTTAGAGGGTCCACCAATGTTTGTGCCGTCGTACGAATATTTTCTGATAAAACAAATATTCCCCGACAAATCAAATATTTTATATAGTGCTTGTGTATCATTTTTAGCGCAAAAAATAAGAGGATTCGATAGATAGATCACCCTCCTGCGTATATTTAATCAATTGACCAAAATTAATTTCATATTAATACAATGAAAAAAAAAACCTATAATATAACCAAATCCTTATCTATAATATGTTATCGTTTAGAATATTTCAAAATGTTCACTAATAATACGCTCATAATTAATTTCTTTCAAATGAATCAATAATGTTTCTACATGAAGATCTGGGTTTCTTTGATTCATAAAAAAAAAGACGAGGAAAAGAAACCCTGATTCACCAATATTGAAAAAAATATCTTGCCACCTTGATGAGTGCAAAATATTATCCTGTAACAAATCTTGACATACATCTACAGAGCCCTGAGTCACCAATTAGCATACATCTACACATTCAAAAATTAGCATGATAACGGAATAAAGAAAGATTTAGGGTATGGTCTACCATATTACCATTTAGCAATAGAAAGATAAAATATAAAGATTTGCTGTCAACAAAAAAAAAAGGCTGACAATCTGATAAATATTAGCAACCAACAAAAACCATAATTAACTGCCAAGCTGGTCTGATAGATATTGGACTTCGTCCCAATACCAATGAACCAACCAATTAGACACGTTCATTCGTCCTCATAGTAGACGAAATTGTAGACCTCATTCATATCACGCCAGATCTCTTTTTCCAAATCTTCAGCAAAGGGAAAATCCATATCCTCCTGCGCTCCAAATTCACGACGCCATGCTTTTGAGACGAGCATTCCTCCTCGTTCAAATGCAACAAGTACCGTTCCACTAACCAACGTGTCCATAAAAACATGACCTAATATCTGGCGTGCAAGCGAGTGGGTATCATGGAAATGATGCAGCAACCATGGGAAATCTTACCCACACACCTCATTATTGTAGGCAGATTGCTCAGTCCTCAAGCAGATATGGATCACCTCAAACTCGTCATCTTTGCTCTTTTTCTGCAAATACTTCTCTTTTAGCATGGCTAGGAACCTGGCAGATCTGATGACATTCGTCGTCTCAATAATTAGTAACTCTCTTCTCCATCATCAGTTTAGAAACTTTAATCTACCGAGTGAAATAAACATAAAAATTAGAAAACCCTGCAACAAATATAGAACTTAACAATGAAAAGTCCTAGAGTTTACAGCGCTAAACAAAGAAATTTTCTAATTGAATGCAACAACAATTTTGCAACTTAGAGTAACAATCCCACTCCATCGTCTCAATTATATCCTGGGGAAAAAAACAACTATTTTAATAAAATAAAATACTCCGTCCGTCCCAAATTAATTGCTCAGTTTTGACTTTTTAAAGTCAAATTGACCATTTTTAAAACTAATCTTTTTACTATTTTTGCTAAAATATAGGTGAAGAGATTATAACCAAAAGAAAGTATACAGAATTTATTACTAATCCCAATTTTTATAATTTTAGAAATATATTTATATATGCTTAATTATTAACTCTAAAAATAGTCAATTTAACTTTAAAAAGTCAAAACTGAGCAATTAATTTGAGACGGAGGGAGTAATTAATAAATGAGCAACGGATGAAAAAACCTTTTAAGACCAGAGGAGAAGTATTAAAAATGGGTAAAACAACTTTCCAAGACCAGAGGAATTTTTTTAGAAATGGATAAAACTAATGGCACCAGATGGAAAACACAGATATAAAAAGTTGCATCCGGGAGGTAGTATACAAAAAATGAACCTTGTACCCCAGATGCAACTTTCTTTATACAAAATGTATAGAATATAGTTGATTCCACATTTTTTCAATGTTTTCCATCCAATGCCCCAAACATTATTATTAAAACATCTACCAGACTACGTCAAAAAGAACTTACCTCGGACCCATCTTGTCCTCTCAAGACAACGTTTGGATCCAAGAGTGAATTCAGCTTCAATTTTTTTGCTTTCTCGGTCTCCAACTCGAGAACTCTCTCCCGAGTGAATGGGTATGCTTCAATCCCAAAATTCATCAAGATGTCGCAGCCAAATATTCCGACAAATTTCCCATGAGGCCCAATAATTACAAGAGTAGGATCTGGAATCTCTGGCCCATTCAGCAAATAGGGATAATGAAAAATGCGTGCCACCTTCATACATTTAGGGTCTTTGAAAGGGAGCGCCAGCCAAGGCATATTCTTGAATCTTTTATTGAATGAGTCTTCACTTACACAGTCAAAAGTACTCCTTGTGCTGTGAAGGTAGACAAGCACAACCTCAAAATCTACACGACGTTTTGCCAACTGTTTGTACACCCGTTTAAGTTTTTTTGTGAGTTTCTCTGTTAAACCATCTTCGTATAAATAGAGTGCTACCACCTTATCTTCAAGATTCCCAATAGGTACCTGTCAAACTACAAGTAGCCACGTAAGTTATCACTGAAATCTACATATGATTATCTAAATAAATTGGGAACTACTCGTTCTGTACACATATTAGATATATATCTATAAATCGACAACTTTTTAAAAGAAAATTTAATTTCTCCAAACACATCTCAAACATTTGATAAGAATGTAGTAGTGATGACTTGATACGACTCAGTCTACCTACAATATAAGTAATGACTTGTTAGAATATAAATATAAGGAATGATGTGTAAGAATATAAATATAAGTAATGATCTATTAGAATATAAGTAATGATATAAGTAACTTCATATTAATTCATGATGGGCACATTGCAAAATTGTCCCCTCATGTTGACACATAATTGCACTATAGACGCTAATGTTTCAATGTTTGCAATGTCATAGCCAAAGTTTAATTTATTCCTTTTTTTGCGAAATTGTCCCCCTTTAACCAATTTTGGTCAATATAAGCATGTACATGTGGGAATTAATAGGCAAAATAGTCAAATTGCACATTAAAATATACTCCCTCCGAACAGAGGGTACCGTATAACAGTAGGCACAAATTGAAACATTAGCTATGACATTGCAAAAAAATTGAAACATTAACGTCCATATTGCAATTCAGTGGACAGTTTTTCAATTTGTCAATTTATAATCTAAAATTATAAAAATATTTAATTTTAAAGCAGGCAAAACAGATACCTGTATTTCTAATTTTGGGACGGAACAAGTACAGACTTGGAGAGCAGAATGAAATATTAAGTGATGATTCCTATTTCCTTTACAATAGATTGTCATACCTGCTTTCCTTTGTTTGAGATGAGATAATCACGTTCAGGGGTGGCCAAGAGTGTTTTCAAGGAGATCTGCTTATCCAATGCCTCATCTTCAGAAATTAGGGATTGCATCCTTTCGTAGCTGAAAGGAAAAGCTTCAACTCCATAGTTTAGGGGATTGAATAAGCAGAGCAATACAAAACCTTGCCTGTTGCATCAATAATAAATGGAGAAGGCAACTCATCAATATGGACACGTAAGATTGTGCATCAAATGTAGGATTAAATAGTATCCTGTAACAAATCTCGACATACATCTACAGAGCCCTGAGTCAGCAATATTGAAAAAGGAGACCAACAGAAAGACACAAATGCAAAAATTAGCATGATGACGGACTAAAGAAAGATTTAGGATATGGTCTACCATATTACCATTTAGCAATAGAAAGATAAAATATAAAGATTTGCTGTCAACAAAAAAAGGCTGACAATCTGATAAACACATAGATAAATATTAGCAACCAACAAAAACCATAATTAACTGCCAAGCTGGTCTGATAGATATTGGACTTCGTCCCAATACCAATGAATCAACCAATTAGACATGTTCATTCGTCCTCATAGTAGTCGAAATTGTAGACCACATTCATATCACACCAGATCTCTTTTTCCAAATCTCCAGCAAAGGGAAAATCCATATCCTCCCACGCTCCAAATTCACGACCCCATGCTTTTGTGACGAGCATTCCTCCTCGTTCAAATGCAACAAGTGCCGTTCCGTTACCCAACCCGTACATAAAAACATGACCTAATATCTGGCGTGCAAGACAGGGGGTATCATGGAAATGATGCAGCAACCATGGGAAATCTTCCCCACACACCTCATTATTGTAGGCAGATTGCTCAGTCCTCAAGCAGATATGGATCACCTCAAACTCGTCATCTTTGCTCTTTTTCTGCAAATACTTCTCTTTTAGCACGGCTAGGAACCTGGCAGATCTGATGACATTCGCCGTCTCAATAATTAGTAAGACTCTCTTCTCCATCATCAGTTTAGAAACTTTAATCTACCAAGCGAAATCAACATAAAAATTAGAAAACCCTGCAACAAATATAGAACTTAACAATGAAAAGTCCTAGAGTTTACAGAGCTAAACAAAGAAATTTTCTAATTGAATGCAACAACAATTTTGCAACTTAAGAGTAACAATCCCACTCCATCGTCTCAATTATATCCTGGGGAAAAAAACAACTATTTTAATAAAATAAAATAATTAATAAATGAGCAACGGACCAGAGGAGAAGTATTAAAAATGGGTAAAACAACTTTCCAAGACCAGAGGTAATTTTTAAAAAAGGGAAAAAACTATGGGCAGCAGATGGAAAACACAGATATAAAAAGTTGCATCCGGGGGTAGTATCCAACAAATGAACCTTGTACCCCAGATGCAACTTTCTTTATACAAAATGTATAGAATATAGTTGATTCCACATTTTTTAAATGTTTTCCATCCAATGCCCCAATCATTATTATTAAAACATCTACCAGACTGCGTCAAAAAGAAATTACCTCGGACCCATCTTGTCCTCTCAAGACAACATTTGGATCCAAGAGTGAATTCAGCTTCAATTTTTTTGCTTTCTCGGTCTCCAACTCGAGAACTCTCTCCCGGGTGAATGGGTATGCTTCAATCCCAAAATTCATCAAGATGTCGCAGCCAAATATTCCGACAAATTTCCCATGGGGCCCAATAATTACAAGAGTAGGATCTGGAATCTCTGGCCCATTCAGCGAATAGGGATAATCAAAAATTCGTGCCACCTTCATACATTTAGGGTCTTTGAAAGGGAGCGCCAGCCAAGGCATATTCTTGAATCTTTTATTGAATGAGTCTTCACTTACACGGTCAAAAGTACTATCTGTGCTGTGAAGGTAGACAAGCACAACCTCAAAATCTACACGACGTTTTGCCAACTGTTTGTACAGCCGCTTAAGTTTTTTTGCGAGTTTCTCTGTTAAACCATCTTCGTATAAATAGAGTGCTACCACCTTATCTTCAAGATTCCCAATAGGTACCTGTCAAAATACAAGTAGCCACGTAAGTTATCACTGAAATCTACAGATGATTATCTAAATAAATTGGGAACTACTCATTCTGTACAAATATTAGATATACATATATAAATCGACAACTTTTTAAAAGAAAATTTAATTTCTCCAAACACATCTCAAACATTTGATAAGAATGTAGTAGTGATGGCTTGATACGACTCAGTCTACCTACAATATAAGTAATGACGTGTTAGAATATAAATATAAGGAATGATGTGTAAGAATATAAATATAAGTAATGATCTATTAGAATATAAGTAACTTCATATTAATTCATGATGGGCACATTGCAAAATTGTCCCCTCATGTTGACACATAATTGCACTATACACGCTAATGTTTCAATGTTTGCAATGTCATAGCCAAAGTTTAATTTATTCTTTTTCTGCGAAACTGTCCCCCTTTAACCAATTTTGGTCAATATAAGCATGTACATGTGGGTATTAATAGGCAAAATAGTCAAATTGCACCTTAAAATATATTCCCTCCGAACACAGTAGGCACAAATTAAAACATTAGCTATGACATTGCAAAAAATTTGAAACATTAACGTCCATATTGCAATTCAATGGACAGTTTTTCAATTTGCCAATTTATAATCTAAAATTATAAATCTCTTAATTTTAAATCAGGCAAAACAGATAATTGTATCTCTAATTTTGGGACGGAACAAGTACAGACTTGGAGAGCAGAATGAAATATTAAGTGATGATTCCTATTTCCTTTACAATAGATTGTCATACCTGCTTCCCTTTGTTTGAGATGAGATAATCACGTTCAGGGGTGGCCAAGAGTGTTTTCAAGGAGATCTGCTTCTCCAATGCCTCATCTTCAGAAATTAGGGATTGCATCCTTTCGTAGCTGAAAGGAAAAGCTTCAACTCCATACTTTAGGAGGATTGAACCAGCACCAGCAGCAAAGCAACGCAAAACCTTGCCGGTTGGATCAATAATAAATGGAGAAGGCAACTTGAATTGACCAAACCTTGTTAACAATCTTTCCCCAGATGGTAAATCCGAATATGGAATGCATGGCCATGGCATATAGGCAAACTTTTCTTTAAAAACTTCTTCAGGGTGGTCTTTCTGAAGTGTTATGTTATCTATGATTGGCACCCAAACAACCTCTAAGCCCAAATTTTTAGGCTGTATCGCAGTGTACAAGTCTATCAAGTTTTTGGTTGCCCATTGCTCATCTAGATAATTATATGAAAGCGATCCAAAATATATAATTATAACCTTGCCTGCCAAATGCTCAGCCTTAACCTACAAAACAAAAACAATTATATATTAACATGGAAGGTTATAAACGCTTACTCTTTCGAATATAATCAGCTAATTAAGATAAAAACTACTAGTAAAGAAACTAAAAACTAAAATTTATGAATTCCTAATGATATTTAGTAAGATAAAAACCAAAATTCTTGCTATATGAATTCCACATGATATTTAGTAAGATAAAAACCAAAATTCAGTAACAGAAATTAACAACTACTCCACTAGAATAATACCTTGTCACCATTGAATTTGACGAGGTAATCCCTCTTTTTGGTGAAGAGAAGATCAGAGATATTAACATAATCTCCTGCTTTAATGATCTCAGGTTCTACCTGCTTCTTCTTCTTCCCCTGCTTCTCCTTCATCTCAGGTTCTACCTGATTCTTCTTCTTCTTCATCATCTCAGGTAGAACCTGATTCATCTTCTTCCCCTTCTTCTTCTTCGCATCAGTTTTTGGTTTCAGGGTTGAACATCTTCCGATAGAAGGGCTTAACCGGAAACCTCTCGCCGTCGCCGCTATCTTCGTCATCGGAGCAGATCCTCTTTTTATTTTCTACTCCTACCTTATTTTATTTAATTAGTTTTTTTGATTAGTTAACAAAATAATTTAAATTTTATTATTTTAATTAAATAATATAAATATTTTATATTTTTTTTATTTTGAATTTTAGTATTTTTTATTTTGATTAAATGATATATATTATTTTATTTAGAATATATTCTATATTTAAATCATCGCGTTATCATATTTTAACCTCGTTTGTCTTCTATTAACGGTAGGGGGGACGACCCAAAAATTATAACGTTAAGAGTACTTTTGGAAAATAAATAAGTTTAGGGTGCAAGTGGGACATCGGGGTAAACATCAGGGATATTTTTGACCATTTGCCCATAAGGTAATGTCCTATTAAACTAAAAGAGAATTTGCACCTCAAATTTTACTGTAGTTGTTGACTTTTACTTTTTGAAAAAAGTATTCAAGACACCCCAAACTTCATTATACGTAACAAAATCAAGACACTTTTTTCACTTAACCTAGGTCAAAAAGTGGCCAAAATTTAAGTAACAGAATACAAGTTTGGGGTGCAAATTGTCTTTTAGTCTTAAAAATTGGCAAAAATAATTAATTTTAAATAAAATAATTATTTTAAAAATAAAAATCAAATAATTAATTTAAAATAAAATAATTAAAATAAATATTTAGAATTAATGATTAATAATAATTAATCATTAACTTGTAAAATGATTATTTTTTATTATTTTAAAATTAATTATTAATCATCCTGATTAAAAAATCATTAACTTGTAAAAAATCATTTTGTCACATAAACAAAATTATGTTTTTGTTTTAATTTTTTTTTTAAAATAGAATTTTTTAAAAAATGCAATTTTTTAGAATCGAATTTTATTGAACTTGTAAAAAATTCTATTTTTTACAAAATTTGTTTTTAAAAATTTTGTAAAAAACATAATTTTTTAAAACAATAAAATTCTTTTTTAAAAATTTTGTTTTAAAAAAATCATTTTTTACAAAATTACATTTTTGAAAAATTCTATGTTTAAAAATTTGGTTACTAAAATAATTTCTAATTTTATTTCTCATATTAAAGTCATCGACTTAATTAATATAGTTTAGCTTTATTTTATTTTTATCTTCATTTCTCGTTTAGTGATTTTTTGAGTTGATAGACTTTACATATAATTGTTTTTATTTTAAAATAATTAATTATAAGTTTTAGTCTTGATATTTAATTTTAAGGAAAAAAATGTCATTATCATTCACAAATAATAACATGAAAAATAAGAGTCTTAATACATATATAGATAAATATATGTGAATATTTATGAAATAAAAATATTCAATTTTTCTATTTTGGTAAATAGTTAAATTGATAAAAGTTTAAAGTTAAAGACTAATATTTGAAAATTTTTCAAAGTAGACAAGTTGTCATAAAATACCTAATGAAGTTACTATTCACTCTAGTATTATTCAAAAGTCAACAACGATGTAAACTTTGGGACACTTTTTATGAAATAAAAGTATTCAATTTTCTATTTATTAAATAGTTAAATTGATTCAAGTTTAAAGTTCTATTTGAAAATTTTCAAAGTAGACCAAATTACTATTCACTCTAGTATTGTTCACTCGAGTATTTGGGACACTTTTTCACGAGTGTTATTCACAGGAGTTCACTTACTATTCATCACGTATTGTTCACTTCGAGTTTTGGGACATTCACGGGAGTTACTATTCACGGTTACTATTCACCCAAATTACTATTCACTCTAGTATTATTCACTCGAGTATTTGGGACACTTTTTGTATTCAATTCTATTCATGAGTTACTATTCATGATTCTATTCACGAGTTGATATTCACGAGTTGATATTCACGATTCTATTCAGTGAGTTATTCATCACGTTACTATTCATGAGTTATATTCATGAGTTACTATTCACCCGATATATTTATTTTATTTTCGGTCCAATCATTTTTGGGTACAATATTATTCCATGAGGAGATGTCTTTAATTTTTCGAATAGTTGGTTGAAATTATATTAGTAAATCAATAATTCATTTAAATATATTATTATAATATTATATTATAGTAGTATAATGTGATTATATGATAGTATGTTTTTTTTATAATTTGAATGGTAACATTATTATAGTAAATTCATGGTATAAAAGTAAAATGAGGTGAAAGAGAACAATTTGAATTTGAATTCCGATGATGTAGCGATGATGTCATCGAACGATGAGGTAAACAATGATGTCATCGGAAGGATGATGTAAGTAATGATGTCATTTGATCGATGATGTAAGCAATGATGTCATATGATCGATGATGTAGCGATGATGTCATAAATTATGGCGAAAAGACTATTTTACCCTTACTCTACCAAGCTTATAAATAGAAGTTCATTCCTTCATTATTTTCTTACAATTCATTGAAACTCTAGAGAGAAAAACTAGAGAGAATTCTTCTTCTATAATCTTGAGAGTATTTTTTTAGAGTTTAAGAAAGCTTTGAGCGTAGTATAAGTTTCCTTCGAGTATATCCTCACCCTACTAGTTGGAATACTCTTCTTTGAAAGGTAAAGGGATATTATTATAGTAAGGGATATTATTTGTTGTACTTTCGTAGTAAGGGGTGTTATTCTTTCTTATTCATGAAGAGAACTTACATTATTCCATTCTTTATTATTACATTTGGAATAACTTTTGTCTGTGTATCGCGGATTCTAGTATACCGGTGAAGTCTATTGTTATTCCATTCTTTATTATTACATTGGAATAACTTTTGTATCTGTGAATTCTGAGATATACTTGGTGAAGTCTATTGTTATTCAATTATTTATTATTACATTGGAATAACTTTTGTATCTTGTGGTTTACCTATACTTGGTGGAATAACTTTTGTATATGCGGTTTACCCAATACTTGGTGATCTTCTTTTATTATTCGCATTTATTATTACTCGTGAAATATCCTATTTGGTGTGAATTTCACCTGACCTTGTTCCAATATTTATTATTCGCATTTATTATTACGTGAATATCACGTACTGCATGCGTTTTACTGGGGACTTAGTTCCATTAATTATTATTCGCATTTATTATTCTATTGGGAATAACTTTTATGCATGCGGTCTCTATCGCATGCATGGTGATGTCTTTTGTTATTCCATTCTTTATTATTACATTGGAATAACTTTTGTACATGTAGATTACCACATGCATGGTGAATGATCCTTTGTATTCATTCCTTATTAAATTGTGGAAATGATCTGTATACGTGGATTACTGCATGGCGGGTGAAAATCCATTTGCAGTTTCATATATTCTTTATTATACTGTTGGTTATTGGTTTTACAGTTGTATGTCTTTGGCATGTAGTGCAAAGATGATATGTTGTTGAATATCTTTGGCTTTGTAGTGCAAAGATGATCCATTATTTGATAGCTTTGACCCGTAGTGCAAAGATGGGCGGTGTATGACATGATCATTACCACTAGTGATCTAACGAATATCCTTGGCCATAGTGCATGGATAATTCAATGATGTGATGGGTAGGATCATGACCATTAGTTAACAGTTGAATGTCTTTGGTAGTAGTGCCTTTAACGGATAATTGATTGGTATGATCATGACCATTGGTTTTATAGTTGAATATCTTTGGCCCATAGGTGCAAAGATGAACAAGCGATTAGTATGATCATTGTTGTTACATTTGAATATCTTGACCTTTGGGGTAAGGATATTGAGTAAACATCCTATTAATCTTTTGTGGCAAGGAGAGCTGTTGATTTACGTGATTGTAAATATAAATTGTGAACTTAATTATAATCTTTAGTGGTTTCGGTGAAGGCGGTGATGAAAGTTCTCTTTGTCTTGGGTACAACGAAGAACTGTTGATGAGTATTACAGGAATGAAATATTAACGATGGACTTTTAATTTGGAGGAGATAGTAGACATTATGTTCTACTTGACTCTTTTAATGGATTATTGATTCCATTATGATTATGGTTGAAAAGTTTTATTATCTACCATATGTTATAAATCTCTGATTTATTATTGATGAGAACTATTGATAATGTAGTTATCTTTAGTCATGATATTCTTTACTGAGCTAGTTGTGCTCACCCTTTTGCTTCACATTTCCTTTCAGGTAATAAGAGTGTAGCTGGATCGAGCGGGGATAACAGGGAAATAATGAGATGGTTCGAGATTGTCGAAGTTTCTCAATACATTATAAAACGGCATGACATACAATATATAATTGTATTGAGGACCTAAGATGTGGGTGTCGTATTTTATACGTCACGTAATATTTAATTTTGGTGAACTATAATAGGGTGAAGTGAACCCGACTTTGGAAGCGTTATTTGCTGCTGTATTATATATGGCATTGTAATAATTTGAGTTTGGATACTGTCTATGAGACTATATTGTATTAAAACTCACAGTTAACTGTAGTCGTATTCTTTACGACAGTTCAACAATTGTATAAATGAAGTTTGTATTTGATTTTTATAATGTGATATCTGGCGACTCAAGATGGGTCGTGTGGACCTATTTTGGGGGCGTCACAATTGGTATCAGAGCTTAGGGATATGGTCACTGGCGGAGATAAGAGTCTAGAACTAGGAGGGAGAGACGTAGTATATATACTTCGCTAGTGTGTGTGACTTACTTAAGTTTGAAATTGTTTACTTGATAAGTTGACAAATTGTGATATGTTAATTAACCTTTGTTTTGAAGCTATATTCTAGAATGATATCTGAAATACAGGAGATGAGAAATGGGAAAATCATGATAGCGAGGAAATTACCGGGAAGGTACAATCTGAAAAGAAAGCAAGGTATTCTCATATCTTCAATATCAGTACGTCACGTAAATTTTAGGGCGAAATTTCATAAGGAGGGAGATTGTGAGACCCCAAATTTTATGAAATAAAAGTATTCAATTTTTCTATTTTGGTAAATAGTTAAATTGATAAAAGTTTAAAGTTAAGGGTCATATTTGAAAATTTTTCAAAAGTAGACAAGTTGTCATAAAATACCCGATTCTACTATTCACTCTAGTATTATTCACTCGGATATTTAGACACTTTTTAGTGTTAGAGTACTATTCACGAGTTACTATTCACGTTTACTATTCACCCAAATTACTATTCACTCTAGTATTGTTCACTTCGAGTATTTGGGACACTTTTTTGTGTCGAGTTACTTATTCACGAGTTAATATTCACGGGTTACTATTCACCCAAATTACTATTCACTCTAGTATTATTCACTTGAGTATTTGGGATACTTTTTTGTGTCTGAGTACTATTCACGAGTTACTATTCATGAGTTACTATTCATGAGTTGATATTCACGAGTTACTATTCACAAGTTACTATTTACGAGTTACTATTCACGAGTTACTATTCATGAGTTACTATTCACCCAAGCAATATATTTATTTTGGTCCAAATCATTTTTGGGTACAATATTATTCCATGAGGAGATGTCTTTAATTTTTCGAATCATTTGGTTGAAATTATATTAAGTAAATCAATAATTCATTTAAATATATTATTATAATATTATATTATAGTAGTATAATGTGATTATATGATAGTATGTTTTTTTTATAATTTGAATGGTAACATTATTATAGTAAATTCATGGTATAAAAGTAAAATGAGTTGAAAGAGAACAATTTGAATTTGAATTCTGATGATGTAAGTGATGATGTCATCGAAACGATGAGGTAAGCAATGATGTCATCAGAAGGATGATGTAAGCAATGATGTCATTTGATCGATGGTGTAAGAAATGATGTCATATGATCGATGATGTAAGCGATGATGTCATAAATTATGGCAAAAAGACTATTTTACCCTTACTCTACCAAGCTTATAAATAGAAGATCATTCCTTTATTATTTTCTTACGGATTCATTGAAACTCTAGAGAGAGAAACTATAGAGAGAATTCTTCTTCTATAATCTTGAGAGTATTTCTTTAGAGTTTAAGAAAGCTTTGAACGTAGTATAAGTTTCCTTCGAGTATATCCTCGCCTCTACTAGTCGGAATACTCTTCTTTGAAAGGTAAAGGGATATTATTATAGTAAGGGATATTATTTGTTGTACCGGTAAGGGGTGTTATTCTTTCTTATTCATGAAGAGAACTTACATTATTCCATTCTTTATTATTTTGTTGGAATAACTCAGATGTGATTCGTGGATTACCATACACCGTGAAGTCTATTGTTATTCCATTCTTTATTATTCTGTTGGAATAACTCAGATACGCTGTTATTCTCATATACACCGGTGAAGTCTATTGTTACAATCAATTATTTATTATTCTGTTGGAATAACTTGTGCGCTGCGGTTTACCTATACTTGGTGGAATGACTCAGATATACGGTTTACCCAATACTTGGTGATCTTCTTTTATTATTCCGCATTTATTATTACAGCCGGAATATCCTGGCGGTGTAATTTCACTTGACTGGTTCCAATATTTATTATTCGCATTTATTATTCATTTAATATCCCGTCATGCATCGCTTTTATGCCGGACCTGGTTCCATTAATTATTATTCCGCATTTATTATTCTATTGGGAATAACCTGTCTGTGCGGTCTCTATCGCATGCATGGTGATGTCTTTTGTTATTCCATTCTTTATTATTACATTGGAATAACTTTTGTACATGTAGATTACCACATGCATGGTGAATGATCCTTTGTATTCATTCCTTATTAAATTGTGGAAATGATCTCATTTATCGTGGATTACCGCATGGCGGTGAAAATCCATTTGCGGTTTCATATATTCTTTATTATCTTTGTTGGTTATTGGTTTTACTGATTTGTATGTCTTTTGGCATGTAGTGTAAAGATGATATGTTGTTGAATATCTTTGGCTTTGAAGTGCAAAAGATGATCTGTTATTTGATAGCTTTGACCAGTAGTGCAAAGATGGACAGTGTATGACATGATCATTACCACTAGTGATACTAACGAATATCCTTGGCAGTAGTGCATGGATAATTCAATGATGTGATGGGTATGATCATGACCATTAGTTAACAGTTGAATGTCTTTGGTCAGTAGTGCAATCGGCAGAATGATTGATTGGTATGATCATGACCATTGGTTTTATAGTTGAATATCTTTGGCCCATAGTGCAAAAGATAGACAAATGATTAGTATAATCATTGTTGTTACATTTGAATATCTTCACCTTTTTGGTAAGGATATTGAGTAAACATCCTATTAATCTTTTGTGGCAAGGAGAAATCTGTTGATTTACATGATTGTAAATATGAATTGTGAACTTAATTATAATCTTTAGTGGTTCACATGAAGGCGGTGATGAAAGTTCTCTTTGTCTTGGGTACAACGAAGAACCGCTTGATGAGTATTACAGGAATGAAATATTAACGATGGACTTTTAATTTGGAGGAGATAGTAGACATTATGTTCTACTTGACTCTTTTAATGGATTGTTGATTCCGCTTCAATTATGGTTGAAAAGTTTTATTATCTACCATATGTTATAAATCTCTGATTTATTATTGATGAGAACTATTGATAATGTAGTTATCTTTAGTCATGATATTCTTTATCAAAATAGTTGTGCTCACCCTTTTGCTTCACAATTCCTTTCGGTAATAAGAGTGTAAATTTGGATTGAAAGGGATAACAGGGAAATAGTGAGATGGTTCGAGATTGTCGAAGTTTCTCAATACATTATAAAACAGCATGACATACAATATATAATTGTATTGAGGACCTAAGATGTGGGTGTCGTATTTTATACGTCATGTAATATTTAATTTTGATGAACTATAATAGGGTGAAGTGAACCTGACTTTGGAAGTGTTATTTGCTGCTGTATTATATATGGCATTGTAATAATTTGAGTTTGGATACTGTCTATGAGACTATATTGTATTAAAACTCACAATTAACTGTAGTCGTATTCTTTACGACAGTTCAATAGTTGTATAAATGAAGTTTGTATTTGATTTTTATAATGTGATATCTGGCGACTCAAGATGGGTCGTGTGGACCTATTTTGGGGGCGTCACATTTGGGGTGCAAATTGTCTTTTTGTCTATCTATTATATATACACACTGTACCGTATTTACTAGAGCTTTGTGTTGTCTCAATTTATAGACTTCGACCTGGATTCGATGGTTTATTTTGCTCTTCCGGTCTTTCTTCTACCATTAAATCTACGGTTCTTCTACGCAGACAGGTTTTTTGGACCGAAATTTTGGACCATGGGTCCCATTATTCTCTCCTTCCCGAAACAACGTCGTTTTTAAATTTTTTTTGTTTTAAACCATATGCTCTGTTATCTAACCTCAAAACACGGATCAACTGAATCTCAAATCCATACAAGGTCAAGAAGATTAGAAGAGAAGCTCAATTCCAACCTTCTTGCATAACTGAAGGTAACAATCTCTTTCCATAATCTTATGATGCGCATTATCAAGCTTTGGATTTGAATCAATCAGTGGTTTTTGGGATTTTGTTGGAGAAAAATGCGGGTCTGGATGTGACGCCCTCAAAATAGGTATACAACACTCATTCTGAGTCACCAAATACATGGTACAGAAACAACTACAACTTTATTAATACAATTGTCGTGCAAAATACGACAACACTTAAACTGTGAGTTTAAATACAAATATTGTCATCTAGACAATATCCACACTCAAATAAGTCCTCATTATAATTATTAATACACTATTTTACGTATAGTGAGGACTACTAGAATAACTTCTAGAACCATCATTCCACACCCCTCTTAAGACTTTCGCTACATTTTACTTTCTTGAGAAGAAAAAATGGAACAACAAGGAAAAGGGTGAGCTCAACTAGCCCAAAGAAGAATATTATGACTAAGATAATATAGAACAAATTATCGTTAGTCCTCAACAGGAAAAATCTAATAGAATACAATAGACAACAAGTTTTAAATCAATATTAAATGCAGCTGAAATAATAATTCATTAGAAGAGTTAAGTAGAAAATGAAATCTATTATCTTCTATATATGAATATAAAAGTTCATCGCTCATATTTTATCCTGTAACATCAATATATATCTCGAATCAAATATTCATCTTTGCACTACAAAGCCAAAAGATATTCATCGATTGGTCATGTTCATCTAAACACATGTTCATCTTTGCACCATCGGCCAAAGATATTCATCGAAATCATTCATCTTTTTGCACTACAGGCCAAAGATATTCAGTTATATCATCATTTAGGACTGAGGATGATGAAAAATATTTTAAAGAAAACGAATCCAGTGAAACAAAAGAACAACTATTAAGGATTCGTACTTAAAACAATCCAAGTTTAAAAATACTTCATAAATAACCAGAGTGGAGGAAAATTCAAGAATGAAGACCAAAACATAGATTCAATCAAAGATAGGAACTATAACAGACAATCTTGGACACAGAAAAGAAAATTTAATTTTTCTATAAATAGTGTCGTATTTGTGAATAGTGCCGTATATGTAAATAGTAACTCCGAGACTAAAAGATAGAAATTTCACAAAAAATATCATCATGCTTCGTGAATAGTACTCGTGAATAGTAACTCATAAATAGTAACTCGTGAATAGTAATTCATGAATAGTAACCCCGACATGAAAAAGTTCCAAATTTGATAAAAAGTTCAACCAGTATTTTGGCATAATGATATTGAAGAATTAATATCATTTACGAATAAAATAACATCCTTTACCTCAGCAAGAATAGTACTTCTGGTTGGAATATCAGATATAGTGCTGAAGGAACTTGCACCGTATAGCAACACTCAAAGTATAAAAATACTCACAAAATACGCTCGATATTATAGAGAGAGAAAAAGAGAGAAATCTGTAGTTTCTGGTGTGATTTTCAATTCTAACTTAAGCACCCTATTTATAAGAAAATGCTTAGAACACACGAAGCAGAAAATTTAATATAATATTAATATATTATATAAAAATTCTTACGCACACCAAATCAGATCCAAACATCAGCCACCAATAGTCAACTAAATCAAAAAAAAACAGACGATTTTACAGGCTATAATCAAATTTCAGTCAAGAAATGGGCCCACAGACATATTTAACATGTTTTAAACAACTTTTGCAACAAAAATACTCTTCCTCCTCATATACTCATATATCCCACATTCATTGTAAAAATATCATCATTATTATATTATAATAATATAATAAAATATTATTTTATCGTAAAATATAAAATATCGATTTTCAACAATTGTCACTTTTAAAAAATTTCTCCATCTATATCCACATAAAATGAATATTTTCCTTATCATATAAATTAATAATTAATTATTCACAAATAATATTACGAATCACAATCATCGACAACCAGTGCGCTTCTCAGAAAGAGGGGCTTTCAATAAGGATTTCTCCTTCACTGGCGCAATTAATTAGGTGACCAAACCTCTCCTTAGATGTAACTTTCTAGACATTGCCAATAATGTTATCTAATAATATTATTCGGATAATATGAATTATTGTCTCAGATAATGGAAAATACTTGTGTAGTGATAATTATTGAAAAAAAGAGTAATATAAAATATCAACGCAGTTAATTATTGAATCAATAAAATAAAATACTGAACAACAATTACTGTAACAATTATTGAGTAGTGTCTTCTTACGTAAAAATCAATAATTGGTGCAATACCGTGTTATCAACAACGCGACATCGTGTTTTAACCACCGGGTATTCCAACAAGATAATTAGTAATAACTATGCCGTTATTTGTAAACAACTTATACTTGTCATTTTCTTCCTCCAATCGCTTTCCGTTATAGGCCCACAAAAGACTGCGCCATCGTACGGATATTCCCCGACAGCAAGAATATTCCACGACCAAACGAATATTCCCCGACAACAATGAATATTTTATAACCACCTGCTTAGTTTAAAATATTTGTTCATTTTACCCATAACTAACCACATTAATCAAATCAACCCTTACTATTTCAAAATAATAAATAGAGGAAATTAAATTTCATTTATAAAAAGTTGGGGTCTTACAACCTTCCCTTCTTATGAAATTTCGTCCTCGAAATTGACGTATGTACCTGGTGTTTCGAAAAGGTGAGGATACCTCTTTTTCATTTCTGATTCTAACTCCCAGGTCATTTCTTTAATAGCATGGTTTGTCCACAAAACCTTAACTTGTGGTATAACCTTAGTGCGTAAGACATGTTCTTTCCTATCCAAGATCTTGACAGGTAGCTCCTCGTATGTTAAATCTTCGGCTATCTCGTCTGGTTCTAACTCAATAATGTGGTTCGGGTCCTTCACATATTTACAAAGCACAGATATGTGAAAAAAGTTATGAACACGAGACATGCTTGGAGGTAACGCGAGTCTATAGGCCACATTTTCTACTCGTTCATGAATATGAAATGGACCAATAAATAGTGGATTGAGCTTTCCTCTCTTCCCGAATCTTGTAACTCCCTTCCATGGAGCAATACATAACAATACATGTTCCCCAACATCAAATTCCGCGTCCTTTCGATGAAGATCCGCATAACTCTTTTGTCGATCCTGTGCCGTTTGTATACATTGTCGAATCGTTTGGATCTTCTCTGTAGTCATTCGTACCAACTCTGGTCCCAACAATGTTGCTTCTCCCACCTCATCCCAGCATATTAGAGAGCGACACTTCCGTCCATACAATGCTTCAAATGGAGCCACTCCTATACTTGCCTGATAACTGTTGTTGTAGGAGAATTCCACCAATGGTAAATACTTAATCCAACTCCCTTTGAAGTCTAGGGCACAGAGTCTTAACAGATCTTCAAGAGTTTGAATAGTCCTCTCTGATTATCCGTCTGTTTGAGGATGGTATACCGAACTGAATCGTAAATCCGTGCCCATAGCTTTTTACAAGCTAACTCAAAATCTTGAAGTGAATCTTGGGTCACGATCCGAAACTATGGATACTGGCATGCCATGCAATCTCACAATCTCATTTACGTACATACTAGCAAGACGTTCAAGGGAATAAGTCTCCCGTATAGGAGAGAAATGGGCAGACTTGGTTAATCTATCAACAATAACCCAAATCGCATATATGCCTTGAGAAACCTTGGGAAGGCCCGTAACGAAATCCATAGTAATGTGTTCCCACTTCCATTTCGGAATCTCAAGTGGTTGCAATGGACCCTTTGGTACTTGATGCTCTGCCTTTACACGTTGACAAGTTAAACACCTCGAGATAAACTTTGCGATCTCTCTCTTCATATTGTTCCACCAAAATGTATGTCGAAGATCATGATTCATTTTGGTACTCCTGTGATGGATTGCAAACGGTGTGTTGTGTGCCTCCATCATGATTCTATGCTTCAAGTCGAATCGTTAGAACACAAAGTCCGGAGTGGACTCAAGTATTCCTTCTTCATCGATTCTTGCTTCTGGAATAGTACCTTCTTGTACTTTCTTCTTCATACGCATCAGCTCCGGATCTGTGGCTTGAGCAACTTTAACTTTATCGATTAAAGTTGGTTCTATGCGTATACTTCACATCATCGCATGGGTCCCCAGAGTCTTGAATTCTATCTTAAACTTTTGTAAATCACACAAAATGGGCATTTGTGTTGACAACATCGCACTCGTTCCTGCATAAGATCTTCTACTTAATGCGTCAGCTACCACGTTTACTTTTCCAGGATGGTTTTGAATAGTATGGTCGTAGTCTTTCAACAACTCGAGCCAACGTCGTTGCCGCATATTGAGTTCTTTTTGGGTGAAGAAATATTTGAGGCTTTTTATGATCTGTGTAGATCTCCACTTATCCCCATACAGGTAGTGTCTCCAGATCTTCAACGCGAAAACGACTTCTGTCAACTCTAGATCATGAGTAGGATAATTCCTCTCATATTCTTTAAGTTGTCGCGAGGCATAGGCTATGACTTTCCCATGTTGCATGAGAACACATCCTAACCCTTTCGCTTGAAGCATTCTTTGTAGATAACAAATCCATCCAACCGATTTGTATTGTCGAACAGTCTTTGAAATGAGTCTCCTCCCGAGTTCTTGAAACCCTTCTCGCATTCCTCGCTTCCATACAAATTTTGTATCTTTACGAGTCACCGAGTTAACTGGAGTAAATGATTCAAGAAAATCCTTCCACGAATCTTCGATAATAACCAATAAGCCCGTAAAGCTACGTACTTCGGTCACCATCTTCGGTTGTTCCCAACTTTGTATTGCTTCAATCATCGTCGGGTCAATAGACACTCCATGTTTTGACACCATGTGCCCAAGGAATGCTACTTCCTCAAGCCAGAACTCACATTTCTTCAGCTTGGCATATAGTTTGTTATCACGAAGCCTTTGCAGTACCAGCTTCAAATGGCGCTCATGATCTTCACGGCTCTTGGAATAGATGAGGATGTCATCAATAAAGACAACAACGAACTGATCCAAATATTCCTTGAATACTCGGTTCATCATATCCATGAAAGCGGCGAGGAGCATTAGTCAATCCAAAAGACATGACTAAGAATTCATAATGACTGCATCGAGTTACGGCGGCTTTTTGAATATCCTCGATTCTAACTTTCAAATGATGATATCCGAATCGAAGATCGATCTTTGAAAAGAATTGTGCTCCTTGTAACTGGTCAAATAGGTCATCAATACGAGGTAGCGGATACCTATTCTTGATGGTGACATGGTTCAATTCTCGATAGTCAATACAAAGTCGCATACTTCCATCTTTCTTCTTTACAAATAAAACAGGAGCACCCCAAGGAGATGTGTGACTCCCCCAAAATAGGTATACAACACCCATTCTGAGTCGCCAAATACATGATACAGAAAGCAAACTACAACTTCAATAATACAATTGTCGTGCAAAATACGACAACACATACTGTGAGTTTAAATATAAATATTGTCTTCTAGACAATATCCACACTCAAATAAGTCCTTATTACAATTATTCAAACACTATTTTACAGAAATAGTGAGGACTGCTAAAACATCTTTCTAGAACCATCACTCCGCACTCCCAGATTAGTTCTTGCTATGTTCTCATCTCCCGAGAAAAATGGAACAAAAAGGAAAAGGGTGAGCTCAACTAGCCCAGTAAAGAATATTATGACTAAGATAATATACAACAAATTATCGTTAGTCTTCAACAGGGAAAAATCTGATAAAATATAATAGCCAACAAGTTTTAGATCAACAATGCAAGTGGAAACAACAATCCATTAGAAAGAGTCAAGTAGAAATGAGTTCTACTATCTTCTAAGATTTAAAATTCCATCATCAATATTTTATCCTCGTAATAATAATCAATATGCATCTTTAATCAAATATTCATCTTTGCACTACAAAAGCCAAAGATATTCATTTATATCATCATTTAGGATCGGAGGATGATGAAAATATTTTAAAGAAAACGAATCCAAGCAGACGGAAGGACAAATAGTAAGGATTCAGTATAACAAATTTATCCAAGATCAATAATACTCCATAATAACCAATTTTGGAGAAAAATTCAAGAATAAAGATCAAAACATGGATACAATCAAAGATAGTAACCATACTAGACATCTTGGATAAAAAGAAGAAAATTTCATTTTTCGGTGAATAGTGCCGTATTCGTGAATAGTGCCGTATTCGTGAATAGTGCCGTATACGTGAATAGTAACCCCGACACAAAAAGTTCCAAATTTGATAAAAATTCAGATCAATACTTCGACATAATGATATTGAAGAAATAATATCATATATGAAGAAAATAACATCCCTTACCTCAAAATATTAGTACTTTTGATCGGAATATCGGTATAAGGCTGAAGGAAACTTGCACTGATGAATAGAAACTCTCAAAGTATCTAAATACCCACAAAATACACTCAATAATCTAGAGAGAGAAAGAGAGAAAACTTGTTTCTGGTGTGATTTTCAATTCTAACTTAGCCCTCTATTTATAGGAAAATTTTAGTAGGCTTGACCTACAACCTGATGACTTTACCTGCTACTATTCCCACCCACCACATTTGAAATAAAATTCAGCACATTTCTTCACCAACCACAAGTGGGGCCCACCAATTCTAGAATTTTCCACCAAAAATGATTTATAACCTGATTTCCGAATCAGCCACCTCTTAAAATTCATAACAAATCATACGCTCATTTTTAATGGTTCAAAATTTGTGGACATATACTCAACTTATATATGTATAGCATATCCAAAAATTACAACGATCTAACGGTCAGATTAAAAATTATAACTCCCGCAATATATCTCAAAAAACACTGGTTTGATTTTTAATACCTTCATTCCGACAAAAATACTGATAAAACACCTCAACATTAACTCCTTCATTTTTAACCACAATAAATATATCCAACATTTATATCCATGTAAAATAAATATTTTCTTATCATATGAATCAATAATTAATTATTCACAAATAATATTACGTAATCACATTTATGATAACCAGTAGCCCTGTGGAAAGAGGGGTTTTCCAATAAAAATTTCTCCTTCTTGGCCAATTATTAGGTGACCAAACCTCTCTCTCGACAGAACTTTCTAGACATTGCCAATAATGCTATCTAATAATATTATTCAAATAATATGAATTATTGATCCGATAATGGAAAATATCGCGGTGACAATTATTGAAACAACAATAATATAAAATATCAACGCAAAGAATTATTAAATCAATAAAATAAAATATTGAATAATAGAATTCACCGTAATAATTATTGAGTAGTGCCTTCTTACGTACGTAAGGATCAATAATTCATCAATATTGTGCATCCACGCCAGACATCGTATTTTAACCACCGGGGTATTCCAACGAAAGGTTAATTTGTAACTAACTACGCCGTTATTTATAAAAACTCAAACTTGTCGTTTTCTTCATCCGACAGTTATTCTCAATAGGGGCCCACAAATGATCGCTGGCAGGTATTTAATATTCCCCGACAACAAGAATATTCCACGACCAAAACGAATATTCCCTACAACAACAATGATTATTATAACCACTTGCATATTTTGTAAAATTTGCACATTTCACCCATAACCGTGAGAATTATATCAAATTAATACTTTATTATTCATAAATATAATTAGAGGAAATTGATTTTATTTATAATAAGTTGGGGTCTTACAACCTCCCTCCTTATGAAATTTCGTCCTCGAAATTGACATACGCATACTGTGTTTCAAAAGTTGAGGATACCTCGCTTTTCATTTCGATTCCAACTCCCGTGTCATTTATTCAATAGCATGGTTTCTCCATAAAACCTTAACTTGTGGTATAACCTTGGTGCGTAGGACATGCTCTTTCCTATCCAAGATCTTAACAGGTACTTCTTCGTACGTTAAATCTTCGGCTATCTCGTCTGGTTCTAAATTAATAATGTGGTTCGGGTCATCCACATATTTACGTAACATTGATACGTTAAAAACGTTATGAGCACGCCGACATACTTGGCGGTAAACGAGTCTATAAGCCACGCTTCTACTCAATCGAGGATTTCAAATGGGCCAATTAAATCGAGGGTTGAGATTTCCTCTCTTCAGCAACTCTTGCTTCTAGAATAACGCCCTCTTGAACCTTCTTCTTCACATTCATCAGATTCGGGTATGTAGCTTGAGCGTCTTTAACTTTATCGATTAAAGTCGATTTTACTCGTATAGTCGTTATCTTCACGTGGGTCCCTAGAGTCTTTAACTCTATCTTCATCATTTGCAAGTTATACAAAATGAGTCTTTGTGTTAACAACATCGCATTTGTAAACGCATACGATCTTCTACTCAACACGTCAGCTACCACGTTCGCTCTTCCACGATGATATTGAATAGTACGATCGTAATCTTCAATAGCTCGAGTCAACGTCTTTGGCGCATGTTACGTTCATTTTTGTTGAAGAAATACTTGAGGGTTTAAGAAATGGGTTTTTGTACTGGGGTCAATACAAAATTTGATTTCACGCTCTAGGGTAGGCTAGGAAGTCTTCAAGAATACGTCAAGAGATTTATTAATGATAGAAATATCATTCAAAACTGTTACTCTCATCCAAGACTTGGATAGTATGTCACATTGATACCAACTGTGACTTCTATCCCTTAACCTAGATAGCACCTCACAATGATACCTATCAACTTGTCATCGTCATTCACGACGTCGTCTACAGAAAGTCTGGCTTCTGTCCATTCCACACAAAGAAGTCATCAACAAAAGGATCGGGGCTCTTTACTTATGGCTTGATATGACAATGATTGAATTTAGTGGTTTGGTTTCTTGAATTCACATAATAGGTTGGTTAGGAATATGAAAGCTAACAACCTTACGAAAAACATGATGAGTAGTTAACCAATCGTTTCAAAAAAACCACATCAAAGGCAAGTATTTTCAAAGAGATAAGATCGACATGTAACGTGAAAGTGTCGATTTGAACAAGATTTATAAATAGTGGAGGTAATGAAGGTTTCTCCTAACTGAGTTTCAACAGATAAATCAAAATCTAACTTCTCCGGAGTTAAATTCAAACATTGAACACAATTAGGTGAAATAAAAGAGTGAGTAATCTTCATTCTCTAACACGGTATAGACTTCACAAGAGTTTATGACTAACATACCCGTGATAATTTTATTCAGGTTCCTCGTCACGAAAAAAAAACGCTCTCTCTTAAACTACCGGCTTTGGCTTGTCTGGGACATCCTTTGGCATCACTATCCCAGTTGGACTTGACTTCACCATACGACAAAATCGAGCTAGGTGACCTTCTCTTCCGCAATTAAAACATGTTTTGGATTGTTGTGTACAGTTTGGACGGATGTGTCCCTCTTGTCCGCATTTGAAACATACGACTGATGGGCGTTCTTCTTCCTTTGAAATGGGTGCTGGTGCCGACGTCTTCACGTCATTGTTGAACCTTCTCTTTTTAAAATGTCCATTCTTATTATCTTGACCATGATTACCACCGAAATGGTTACCATTCTTGGCATGATAATATCCCCCACGATGGTTATCGTTGTTCCGATGACCGTTGCCACCGGTATGATTATTATCGTGTTGTTGGTCGTTGCCTTTTGGTTGTGCTGACTCATTATCGTGCTCCAATAACTGAGCCATATTCACAACATCTGAATATAAACAAAGTTTGTGAGAAATGAGGTATTGACATATATCGGGTTTCAAACCTCGTAAAAACATTCACGTCATTCGCTCCTCATTATCGACCAAATAGGATGCAAACTGGGATAACTCCGCAAACCTAGCCTCATCTTCATGACACTGGCCATATTGTTTTGCTCCAAAATATTGATGAATTCTACCTCCTTCATGTGACGAATACTTTCGGAAAGTACTTGTCGTTGAATAATTCTTGGAACTTCTCCCAAGACATCTTGAGTGCGTCAGGCTGGGTACGTTTTACAGATTCCCACCAATGATCTCCTTCTTCACGCAACATAAAGGTGGCGAATTGAACCTTTTTCTCCTCTGAGCATTCCAATCCATGTCTCCGCCTTAAGTGGTTCTGGCTTTCCCAAAAACTCCAATGGTCCCAGCTCCTTGAACTGCTTAGCGGTGACCAACCGTGGGTTGCCATTGTTTCCTCCTTCATTATGAACAGGAGTCTCTCTGGTCTGGTGTTGCATGAATTCTAAAAAACTCCTAAACGTACCGTCGTTCGTCATTTGGTCAGTGTTGTTATTTACAGGAGGATTATCGCCATCCTGTTGCACATTGTCCTGATTATTGATCTGTGGAGACTCAACGGTCTCCTGTGTTCCATTGATGTTCTCAACATTCTCGGATGCCATTTTTAAATACTGCCACAAAACAAGGGTTAATTAACATATCACATATTATCCCTATACTTTGACCGACCAATTAAATACCAAATAAACTTAGGTAGGTCATACTATCGAAGGAATTCCCCGTCTCTCCCCTCCTAGTTCTTATCTCACATCTAGCCAGGGATCATATCCCTAAGCTTTGATACCAACTGTGACGCCCCCAAAATAGGTATACAACACCCATTCTGAGTCGCCAAATACATGGTACATAAAGCAAACTACAACTTCAATAATACAATTGTCGTGCAAAATACGACAACGCATACTGTGAGTTTAAATATAAATATTGTCTTCTAGACAATATCCACACTCAAATAAGTCCTTATTACAATTATTCAAACACTATTTTACAGAAATAGTGAGGACTGCTAAAACATCTTTCTAGAACCATCACTCCGTACCCCGACTAGTTCCTGCTATGTTCTCATCTCCTGAGAAAAATGGAACAAAAAGGAAAAGGGTGAGCTCAAATAGCCCAATAAAGAATATTATGACTAAGATAATATACAACAAATTATCGTTAGTCTTCAACAGGGAAAAATCTGATAAAATATAATAGCCAACAAGTTTTAGATCAACAACTGCAGCGGAAACAGCAATCCATTAGAAGAGTCAAGTAGAGAATTAGTTCTACTATCTTCTAAGATTTAAAAGTCCATCATCAATATTTTATCCCTGTAACAACAATCAATATGCATCTTTAATCAAATATTCATCTTTGCACTACATGCCAAAGATATTCATTTGTATCATCATTTAGGACTGAGGATGATGAAAAATATTTTAAAGAAAACGAATCCAGTGTGACAAAAGGACAAATAGTAAGGATTCGTATAACAGTTTATCCAAGATCAATAATACTCCATAATAACAAATTTTGGAGAAAAATTCAAGAATAAAGATCAAAACATGGATACAATCAAAGATAGTAACCATAATAGACATCTTGGACAAAAAGAAGAAAATTTCATTTTTCAGAGAATAATGACGTATTCGTGAATAGTGTCGTATACGTGAATAGTGCCGTATACGTGAATAGTAATCCCGACACAAAAAGTTCCAAATTTGATAAAAATTCAGATCAATACTTCGGCATAATGATATTGAAGAAATAATATCATATATGAAGAAAATAACATCCCTTACCTCAAAATATTAGTACTTTTGATCGGAATATCGGTATAAGGCTGAAGGAAACTTGCACTGATGAATAGAAACTCTCAAAGTATCTAAATACCCACAAAATACACTCAATAATCTAGAGAGAGAAAGAGAGAAAACTTGTTTCTGGTGTGATTTTCAATTCTAACTTAGCCCTCTATTTATAGGAAAATTTTAGTAGGCTTGACCTACAACCTGATGACTTTACCTGCTACTATTCCCACCCACCACATTTGAAATAAAATTCAGCACATTTCTTCACCAACCACAAGTGGGGCCCACCAATTCTAGAATTTTCCACCAAAAATGATTTATAACCTGATTTCCGAATCAGCCACCTCTTAAAATTCATAACAAATCATACGCTCATTTTTAATGGTTCAAAATTTGTAGACATATACTCAACTTATATATGTATAACATATCCAAAAATTACAACGATCCAACGATCGGATTAAAATTATAACTCCATGATATATCTCAAAAAACACTGGTTTGATTTTTAATACCTTCATTCCGACAAAAATACTGATAAAACACCTCAACATTAACTCCTTCATTTTTAACCACAATAAATATATCCAACATTTATATCCATATAAAATAAATATTTCTTTATCATATGAATCAATAATTAATTATTCACAAATAATATTACAGAATCACATTTATGACAACCAAGCCATTCCCAGGAAAGAGGGGGTTTTCCAATAAAAATTTTTCCTTACTGGCGCATAATTAGGTGACCAAACCTCTCCTTGACAGAAATTTTTAGACATTGCCAATAATGCTATCTAATAATATTATTCAAATAATATGAATTATTGATCCGATAATGAAAAATCTTGTCTGCAAAGGACAATTATTGAAACAACAATAATATAAAATATCAACGCAGATAATTATTAAATCAATAAAATAAAATATTGAATAAAGAATTCATCGTAACAATTATTGAGTAGTACCTTCTTACGTAAGGATCAATAATTCATCAATCATCGCATCCACGCCAGACATCAGATTTTAACCACCGGGTATTCCAACAATGTTAATTCGGAATAACTACGCTGTAGTTATTTATAAAAACTCAAACTTGTCGCTTTCTTCATCCGAAGCTTATTCTCATTATGGGGCCCACAAATGATCATACTGTCGTTGTCGTGAATATTCCCCAAAAAAAGAATATTCCACGACCAAACGAATATTCCCCGACAACAATGATTATTTTATAACCACTTGCATATTTTGCAAAATTTGCACATTTCACCCATAACCAGAGAATTATATCAAATTAATACCTTATTATTCACAAATATAATTAGAGGAAATTCGATTTTATTTATAATAAGTTGGGGTCTTACAAGATGTACTAGGACGAATGAAACCGATGTCCAACAACTCCTGTAGTTGAACCTTTAACTCCTGAAGTTCAATAGGAGCCATTCAATATGGGGTTTTAGAAATGGGCTTTGTACCAGGTTCAAGGTCAATAAAGAATTCAACTTCTCGTTCTAGGGGTAGACCGGGAATTTCTTCAGGAAATACGTCAGGAAATTCTCTAACAACAGAAATATTTTTCAAATCTGACGTGTTTTTGTTCAAATTTGTGACATGGGCTAAGAAAGCTTGACATCCGTTTTTCAATAAACGAATAGCTTTATGGCTTGATATGACAGTGATTGACTTTAATGGTTTGATTGTGTGGATTCGCATAACAGGTTGGTTAGGAATATGAAAACTAACAACCTTACGAAAACAATCAATTTTAGCATGATGCGTGGTTAACCAATCAATCCCTAAAATCACATCAAATGCAAGTATTTTCAACGAAACAAGATCGGCAGGTAAGGTGATGGTTTCAACTTGAATCAAACAAGATTTATAAATAGTAGATGTAACGAAAGTTTCTCGTAACGGAGTCTCAACAGATAAGTCAAGGTCTAATTTCTCCGGAGTCAAGTTTAAAGGTTGAGCACAAGCAAGAGAGATAAAAGAATGGGTATAACCGGTATCTAATAAGGTATAAACTTCACAAGAGTTTATGATTAGCTTACCCGTGATCACCTCGTTTGGGTTCCTCGCACAATGACCAGTTACGACAAATGCTCTTCCAGGAACCGTTGACTTTGACTTTTCTGGGACAGCCTTTTGAGTCACCATCCCTGTAACAACCCCAAAATAGGTCCATTCCATCCAACCCATTCTGAGTCGCCAAATACATGGTACAAAAAACAACTACAACTTTATTACAACAATTGTCGTGCAAAATACAACAACACTTAAACTGTGAGTTTAAATACAAATATATACCAACTGTGACTCATGTCCCAACCGTGGACAGCACCTCATAATGACACCTTACATAAAGGTATAGTCGAAAACTGTTTTAGAAATTAAAATCTTTGGGAAGTGCTCAAGGAAACTTTCGTACATGGGAGGCCATGCGTCTAAGTTATGGTAGATATCATATGGCCACATAATTATCCTTGGTTGATCCAATAGACCCCAAAGAAAAACGAGAAGATTACTATCATATTCTTCCCAATGATGAGTCTTCTCTTGACATATCATTATCTCCACTGTCTCTAATTGGGAATTAAACTCCAAACAAACACCAAGATTATATAGGTAGTGCTTGTAAATATACTCAGCAAGTGGATGAGCACAACCCTGTCTTATGATGACACGGGGTTGTATGTCATTAGACATCTCGTATGATAGTGGCAAAACACCCTTCCAAGTTAAATTCACCTCACCCTCAACATCTATAGACCACCATTCTATTCCTCGCTTATCCCCATGTGACCCAAATACACTTTTATTACACGAAAGGAATTGTGAAGCAAAAGGGTGAAACCAAACTAGCTCAATAAAGAATATCATGACTAAAGATAAATAAATTATCAATAGCCTTCAACGAATAAATCGTAGATTTAGAACATATGGTAGATGATAAAACTTTTCAACCATAGTTGCAGCGAAACGAGAAATCCATTAGAAGAGTCAAATAGACCATAAAGTCTATTATCTTCTCCATATTAAAAGTCCACCAACAATGTTTTATCCCTGTAACATCAATCAAAAATTCTTGTCCACAATCACATGTATAACTCATAATCGTAATTATTGTTCTAAATTCCTTTCCTCATCCAGGACAAAGATAATTTTCATCACCTGAAACATCAAAGATTATGGTTATACCAAATCACAGTTCATGTTCATAATCCTACTAATAAATTCATCTTTGCACTACGGGCCAAAGATATACATCAACAAGTCATCTTTGCACTACAGGCCAAAGACATTCATCAACAAGTCATCTTTTCACTACAGGCCAAAGATATTCATCAGTTGGTCATGTTCATCTAAACACCTGTTCATCTTTGCACTACAGGCCAAAGATATTCATCAGAAATCATTCATCTTTGCACTACAGGCCAAAGATATTCCGTTATATCATCATTTAGGACAGAGGATGATGAAAAATATTTTAAAGAAAACGAAAACAGTGAAGCAAAAGAACAAATATTAAGGATTCGTACTTTAAACAATTCCCATTCAAAAATACTTCATAAATAACCAGAGTGGGGTAAAATTCAAGAATGATCAAAACATGGATACAATTAAAGCTAGTATCCAGAATAGATATTTTGGATAAAAAGAAGAAATTTCATTTTTCCGTGAATAGTCAGATTCGTGAATAGTCATGATCGTGAATAAGAAACTCACACCAAAAGATAGAAATTTCACAAAAAAATCATCACGTTTCGTGAATAGTACTCGTGAATAGTAACTCGTGAATAGTAACTCATGAATAGTAACTCGTGAATAGTAACTCATGAATAGTAACCCCGACATGAAAAAGTTCCAAATTTGATAAAAATTTCCAACCAACATTCTGGCATAATGATATTGAAGAAATAATATCATTTAAGAAGAAAATAACCTCTTTACCTCGTAAAAGAATAAGATTACATTTCGAATACTAGATATAGTGCTAAAAGAACTTGCACCGTATAGCAATACTCGAAGTACTAAAATACTCACAAAATACGCTCGATATTATAGAGAGAGAAAGCTTTAGTTTCTGGTGTGATTTTCAATTCTAACCTAAGCACCCTATTTATAGGAAAATATTTAGAACACCAAAGCAAAAAATTTAATAAATTAATAATATATATTAATTAAATTTTCACGCACACCTAGTCTGATTCAAATCAGCCACCACACCTCACCTAAATAAAAAAAAATGTTTTCCATAATTAAAATATTTTAAACTTCCAAAAATCAATTATTTCGGAACTTCGGAACTTCAATATTTGATAATAAATAGCCATTTTATCAGAAAATTTGAATCTCGCTACTTCTTATAGGAAATTCAATTCTCTACAACTTTGCAGAAGAAAGTTTTTTCAAATTCCAAATCGAAATTGACCGAAATCCATAAATGGACGATTTTACATGCTATAATCAAATTTTAGTCAAGAAATGGGGTCCACCGACACACAAAACATGTGTTAATCATTTAATGCAACAAAAATACTCTTCTTCCTCATATACTCATATATCACACATTCATTGTAAAAATATCATCATTATTATATTATAATAATATAATAAAATATTATTTTATCAGAAAAGATAAAATATCAATTTTCAACAATTATCACTTTAAAAATTTTCTCCATCTATATCCACATAAAATAAATATTTTCCTCATTATATGAATTAATAATTAATTATTCACAAATAATATTACGAATCACAATATTGACAACCGTGCGTTCCTGGAAGAGGGGCTTTAAATAAGAATTTCTCCTTACTGGCGCGCAATTTGGTGACCAAACCTCTCCTTAGACAGAACTTTCTAGACATTGCCAATAATGTTATCTAATAATATTATTCTGACAATATGAATTATTGCTTTGATAATGAAAAATACTGTGTAGTGACAATTATTAAAACAACAGTAATATAAAATATCAACGCAGCAATTATTGAATCAATAAAATCTTTGAGCAGTTAATTATTTAACAATTATTGAGTAGTGCCTTCTTATGAAAGAATTAATAATTGGTGCAATACCGTGTGCTACTGTGCAACAACGCGTATTACTGTGTTTTAACCACCGGGTATTCCAACAGTGTTAACGGTAACAACTACACCGTTATTTAAAAAACTCCTTTTTGTCGTTTTCTTTATCCGACAGTTATTCTATTATGGGGCCCACAAATGGCTGCGCCGTCGCGCCGTCTTACGAATATTCACCGACAGAAAGAATATTCCACGACCAAACGAATATTCCCCAACAGAAATATTATTTTATAACCACTTGCTTATTTTTAAAAAAATTTCATATATCACCCTTAACTTAACTTTTATCAATTTAACAATTTACTGAATAATAATTATAAGAAAATTTAAATACTTTTATTTCATAAAATTCTTGGTCTTACACCTAAGCTCTGATACCAACTATGACGCTCCCAAAATAGGTACACAACACCCATTCTGAGTCGCCAAATACATGGTACAGAAATAACTACAACTTTATTAATACAATTGTCGTGTAAAATACGACAACACTTAAACTGTGAGTTTAAATACAAATATTGTCATCTAAACAATATCCACACTCAAATAAGTTCTCATTACAATTATTAATACACTATTTTACAGAAAAGTGAGGACTACTAGAATAACTTCTAAAACCATCATTCCACACCTTTACTAGTACTTTTCATTACATTCTCGCCTCCCAGAAGAAAAATGGAACAACAAGGAAAAGGGTGAGCTCAACTAGCCCAGTAAAGAACATTATGACTAAGATAATATAGAACAAATTATCGTTAGTCCTCAACAGTGAAAAATCTAATAGAATACAATAGACAACAAGTTTTAAATCAATATTCGCAGCGGAAATAATAATTCATTAGAAGAGTTAAGTAGAAAATGAAATCTACTATCTTCTATATATGAATATAAAAGTTCATCGTCTATATTTTATCCCTGTAACATCAATATATATCTGGAATCAAATATTCATCTTTGCACTACTGGCCAAAGATATTCATCAGAAATCATTCATGTGACGCCCCCAAAATAGGTATACAACACCCATTCTCGAAGTCGCCAAATACATGGTACGTAAAGCAAACTACAACTTCAATAATACAATTGTCGTGCAAAATACTTAACAAACACATACTTCGTGAGTTTAAATACAAATATTGTCTTTCTAGACAATATCCACACTCAAATAAGTCCTCGTTATAATTATTCAAATACTATTTTACAGAAATAGTGAGGACTTCTAAAACATCTTTCTAGAACCATCACTCCGTACCCCGACTAGTTCCTGCTATGTTCTCACCTTCTGAGAAAAATGGAACAAAAAGGAAAAAGCTGAGCTCAACTAGCCCAGTAAAGAATTAGACTAAGATAATATACAACAAATTATCGTTAGTCTTCAACAGGGAAAAATCTAATAAAATATAATAGCCAACAAGGTTTAGATCAACAACTGCAGTGGAAACAACAATCCATTAGAAGAGTCAAGTAGAGAATGAGTTCTACTATCTTCTAAGATTTAAAAGTTCATCAATATTTTATCCATGTAACAAAAATCAATATACATCTTTAATCAAATATTCATCTTTGCACTACAGACCAAAGATATTCATTTGTATCATCAGTCGGTCATGTTCATCTCAACACCTGTTCATCTTTGCACTACGGGCCAAAATACACTTAATAATCTAGAGAGAGAAAGAGAGAAAACTTATTTCTGGTGTGATTTTCAATTCTAACTTAGCCCTCTATTTATAGGAAAATGTTAGCAGACTTGACCTGCAACCTGATGGCTTTACCTGCTACTATTCCCACCCACCACATTTGAAATAAAATTCAAAGACATTTCTTCACCAATCACAAGTGGGGCCCACTCAATTCTAGAATTTTCCACCAAAATCATTTATAAACCTAATTTACGAATCAACACCTCTTAAAATTCATAACAAATCATACGTTCATTTTTAACGGTTCAAAATTTGTGGACATATACTCAACTTATATATGTATAACATATCCAAAAATTACAACGATCTAACGGTTGGATTAAGAATTATAACTCATACAATATATCTCAAAAATACTGGTTTAATTTTTAATACCTTCATTCCGACAAAAATACTGATAAAACACCTCAACATTAACTCCTTCATTTTTAACCACAATAAATATATCTAACATTTATATCCACATAAAATAAATATTTTCTTATCATATGAATCAATAATTAATTATTCACAAATAATATTACAGAATCACATTTATGACAACCAGTAGTTCAGGGAAAGAGGGCTTTTCAATAAGAATTTCTCCATATTGGCTCATGAATTAGGTGACCAAACCACTCCTCGTAACTTTCTAGACATTGCCAATAATGCTATCTAATAATATTATTCAAATAATATGAATTATTGATCCGATAATGGGAAATATCATGCAAAAGGACAATTATTGAAATAACAATAATATAAAATATCAATGCAACAATTATTGAATCAATAAAATAAAATATTGAATAAAGAATCATCAGTAATAATTATTGAGTAGTGCCTTTTACGTAAGGATCAATAATTCATTAATACTGCATGCATCCACGCGTATTCATCGTATTTTAACCACCGGTATTCCAACAAAGTTACTAATTCAGAATAACTACGCTGTTATTTATAAAAACTCAAACTTGTCATTTTCTTCATCCGACAATTATTACATTATGGGCCCATTAAATGATCATACAGTCAGTGCATTTAATATTCCCAAACAACAAGAATATTCCACGACCAAACGAATATTCCCCGACAACAATGATTATTTTATAACCACTTGCATATTTTACAAAATTTGCATATTTCACCCATAACTAGAGAATTATATCAAATTAATACCATATTATTCACAAATATAATTAGAGGAAATTCGATTTTATTTATAATAAGTTGGGGTCTTACAATTCATCTTTGCACTACAGGCCAAATATATTCAGTTATATCATCATTTAGGACTGAGGATGATGAAAAATATTTTAAAGAAAACGAATCCAGTGAAACAAAAGAACAACTATTAAGGATTCGTACTTTAAACAATCCAAGTTTAAAAATACTTCATAAATAACCAGAGTAGAGTAAAATTCAAGAATGAAGACCAAAACATAGATTCAATCAAAGATAGGAACTATAACAGACAATCTTGGACACAGAAAAGAAAATTTAATTTTTCTGTAAATAGTGTTGTATTTGTGAATAGTGCCGTATACGTGAGTAGTGTTGTATACGTGAATAGTGTCGTATACGTGAATAGTAACTCCGAGACTAAAAGATAGAAATTTCACAAAAAATATCATCATGCTTCGTGAATAGTACTTTAATGAATAGTAACTCATAAATAGTAACTTTCGTGAATAAGTAACTCATGAATAGTAACCCCAAGCATGAAAAAGTTCCAAATTTGATAAAAAGTTCAACCAAGATTTTGGCATAATGATATTGAAGAATTAATATCATTTACTGAATAAAATAACATCCTTTACCTCAAAGAAGAATAAGACTTACGGTTGGAATATCGAGATATAGTCTTTGAAGGACCTTGCACCAGATAAAGCAACACTCAAAGTATAAAAATACTCACAAAATACGCTCGATATTATAGAGAGAGAAATCTGTAGTTTCTGGTGTGATTTTCAATTCTAACTTAAGCACCCTATTTATAAGAAAATGCTTAGAACACACGAAGCAGAAAATTTAATATAATATTAATATATTATATAAAAATTCTTACGCACACCAAATCAGATCCAAACATCAGCCACCAATAGTCAACTAAATAAAAAAAAAACGTTTTTGTTATTAAAAATAATTAAAACTTTCAAAAATCAATTATTTCGGAACTTCAATAATTCATAATAAATAGCCCTTTTATCAGAAAATTCGAATCTTGCAAATTGTTATAGGAAATTCAATTCTCTACAACTTTGCAGAAGAAAGTTTTTCCAAATTCCAAACAGAAATTGACCGAAATCCATAAACGGACGATTTTACAGGCTATAATCAAATTTCAGTCAAGAAATGGGCCCACAGACATGTTTTGTGACGCCCCCAAAATAGGTATACAACACCCATTCTGAGTCGCCAAATACATGGTACATAAAGCAAACTACAACTTCAATAATACAATTGTCGTGCAAAATACGACAACGCATACTGTGAGTTTAAATATAAATATTGTCTTCTAGACAATAGTCACACTCAAATAAGTCCTCATTACAATTATTCAAACACTATTTTACAGAAATAGTGAGGACTGCTAAAACATCTTTCTAGAACCATCACTCCGTACCCAGACTAGTTCTCGCTTATGTTCTCACATCCCGAGAAAATGGGAACAAAAGGAAAAGGTGAGCTCAACTAGCCCAATAAAGAATATTATGACCAAGATAATATACAAAAAATTATCGTTAGTCTTCAACAGGGAAAAATCTGATAAAATATAATAGCCAACAAGTTTTAGATCAACAATCTAAATGGAAACATCAATCCATTAGAAGAGTCAAGTAGAGAATGAGTTCTACTATCTTCTAAGATTTAATGATCCATCATCAATATTTTATCCACATAATAACAATCAATATGCATCTTTAATCAAATATTCATCTTTGCACTTCACAGCCAAAGATATTCATTTTATCACCAATTGGTCATGTTCATCTCAACACTGCTCATCTTTGCACTACGGGCCAAAGATATTCATCGATTAATCATTCATCTTTGCACTACAGGCCAAAGATATTCAAGAATATCATCATTTAGGATGAGGATGATGAAAATATTTTAAAAAAATAAATCCAAAGTAATGACGTAAGGACAAATAGTAAGGATTAGTATAACAAATTTATCCAAGATCAATAATACTCCATAATAACCAATTTTGGAGAAAATTCAAGAATAAAGATCAAAACATGGATCTTATCAAAGATCTTAACCATACTATACATCTTGGACAAAAAAGAAAAAATTTCATTTTTCTAATTGAATAGTCAAAGTATTCGTGAATAATTAATAGTATCGTGAATAATGGCATATACATGAATAGTAACCCCGACACAAAAAGTTCCAAATTTGATAAAAATTCAGATCAATACTTTGACATAATGATATTGAAGAAATAATATCATATATGAAGAAAATAACATCCCTTACCTCAAAATATTAGTACTTTTGATCGGAATATCGGTATAAGGCTGAAGGAAACTTGCACTGATGAATAGAAACTCACAAAGTATCTAAATACTCACAAAATACACTCAATAATCTAGAGAGAGAAAGAGAGAAAACTTGTTTACGGTGTGATTTTCAATTCTAACTTAGCCCTCTATTTATAGGAAAATATTAGCGAGACTTGACTGCAACTTTGATGGCTTTTACTTGCTACTATTTCCACCCACCACATTTGAAATAAAATTCAGCACATTTCTTCACCAACCACAAGTGGGGCCCACTCAATTCTAGAATTTTCCACCAAAATCATTTATAAACCTAATTTACGAATCACCACCTCTTAAAATTCATAACAAATCATACGTTCATTTTAACGGTTCAAAATTTGTGGACATATACTCAACTTATATATGTATAACATATCCAAAAATTACAACGATCCAACGGTTGGATTAAAATTATAACTCATACAATATATCTCAAAAATCTTTGGTTTAATTTTTAATACCTTAATTCGACAAAATCTTGATAAAACACCTCAACATTAACTCCTTCATTTTTAACCACAATAAATATATCTAACATTTATATCCACATAAAATAAATATTTTCTTATCATATGAATCAATAATTAATTATTCACAAATAATATTACAGAATCACATTTATGACAACCAGTAGTTCCTGGAAAGAGGGGGCTTTCCAATAAGAATTTCTCCTTATTAGGTAGCCGCAATTAGGTGACCAAACCTCTCCTTGATGAACTTTCTAGACATTGCCAATAATTCTATCTAATAATATTATTCAAATAATATGAATTATTGATCCGATAATGGGAATCTTGTTGTTGATGACAATTATTGAAATAACAATAATATAAAATATCAATGCAACAATTATTGAATCAATAAAATAAAATATTGAACGATAACTCACGTAACAATTATTGAGTAGTGCCTTCTTACGTAAGGATCAATAATTCATCAATATCATGCATCCACGCCATTCATTGTATTTTAACAACCGAATGTATTCCAACGATGTTACTTGATGTAACAACTACGTCGTTATTTATAAAAACTCAAACTTGTCGTTTTCTTCATCCGACAATTATTCTGTTATGGGGCCCACAAATGACTGCATCGTCATACGAATATTCCCTGACAACAAGAATATTCCACGACCAAACGAATATTCCCCGACAACAATGATTATTTTATAACCACTTGCATATTTTGCAAAATTTGCACATTTCACCCATAACTAGAGAATTATATCAAATTAATACCTTATTATTCACAAATATAATTAGAGGAAATTCGATTTTATTTATAATAAGTTGGGGTCTTACAACCTCCCCTCCTTATGAATTTTCGTCCTCGAAATTGACATACGTACCTGGTGTTTCGAAAAGGTGAGGATACCTCGTTTTCATTTCTGATTCCAACTCCCAGTTCATTTCATCAATAGCATGGTTTCTCCACAAAACCTTAACTTGTGGTATAACCTTGGTGCGTAGGACATGCTCTTTCCTATCCAAGATCTTAACAGGTACTTCTTCATACGTTAAATCTTCGACTATCTCGTCTGGTTCTAACGCAATAATATGGTTTGGGTCTTTGATATATTTACGAAGCATGGATATGTGAAAAACGTTATGAACACGAGACATACTTGGAGGTAATGCGAGTCTATAGGCCACATTTCCTATTCAGTCAAGAATCTCAAATGGACCAACAAATCGTGGATTGAGCTTTCCTCTCTTTCCAAATCTTGTAACTCCCTTCCATGGAGCAACACGTAACAATACATGATCTCCAATATTAAACTCCACGTCCTTTCTATGAAGATCGGCATAACTCTTTTATCGATCTTGTGAGGTTTGAATCGTTGTCGAATCATTTGGATCTTTTACGTAGTCATGCGTTTAATTACGGTCCCAACAACGTTGCTTCTCCCACCTCGTCTAGCATCTTTGGAGAACGACACTTTACGTCGCTCATACAACGCTCAATGGAGCCATGCCTATACTTGCTTGATAATCATTGTTGTATGAGAATTCCACCAAAGGCAAGTACTTATCCCAACTTCATTTAAAATCTAGGACACAAAGTCTTAATAGATCTTCAACGGTTTGAATAGTCCTCTCTCGATTGTCCGTTCGTTTGAGGATGGTATGCCAATCAATCAGAATCCGTGCCCATAGCTTTCTCGCAAGCTAACCCAAAATCGTGAAGTGAATCTTGGGTCACGATCCAAACTATGGATACTGGCATGCCATGCAATCTAACAATCTCATTCACGTACATGCGAGCAAGACGTTCAAGGGAATAAGTCTCACGTATCGGTAAAAAATGGGCAGACTTGGTTAATCTATCAACAATAACCCAAATATCATCTATGCCATGAGAAACTTTGGGAAGACCCGTAACGAAATCCATAGTAATGTGTTCCCACTTCCATTTTAGAATCTCAAGTGGTTGTAATGGACCCTTTGGCACTTGATGCTCCGCTTTTACACGTTGACAAGTTAAACACCTCGAGATAAACTCCGCGATCTCTCTCTTCATATTGTTCCACCAAAATGTATGTCGAATATCATGATAAATTTTGGTACTCCCAGGATGGATTGCAAACGGTGTGTTGTGTGCCTCCATCATGATTCTATGCTTCAAGTCAGAATTGTTAGGAACACAAAGTCTGGAGTTGAATCTAAGTATTCCTTCTTCATCGATTCTTGCTTCTGGAATAGCACCTTCTTGCACTTTTTTCTTCATACGCATCAGCTCCATGTCCGTAGCTTGAGCAGCTTTAACTTTATCGATTAAAGTCGGTTCTACTCGTATATCATCACGTGAGTCCCTAGAGTCTTTAACTCTATATCTATCATTTGTAAGTTATATGAAATGGGTCTTTGACAATATCACACTCGTACTCGTATACGATCTTTTACTCAACACGTCAGCTACCACGTTCTCTTTTCCAGGATGGTATGGTCAGAACATGTGCCGAAATGAGTCTCCTCTTGAGTTCTTCGAATCTCTTCCCACATTCCTTGCTCCATTCGAATTTTGTATCTCTACGAGTCAGCTGCGTTAATGGAATAGCGATTCGAGAATATCCTTCAATGAATATCCGATAATAACCAACTAAGCCTAGAAAGCTATATATTTCGATTACCGACTTAGATTGCTCTCAACTGTGACTCATATCCCAACCTTGGATGGCACATCACAATGACACCTATCAGTTTACTATCGCACGAATATGGCGTCCCCTACGGAGAGTCTGGCTTCGGTGTATTCCACAAAAGAAGTCACCAGATAGAGGCTCGGTTATCAACTTCTATAGTTGGATTTTAACTCCTGAAGTTCAATAGGAGCCATTCGATATGAGATTTTAGAAATGGGTTTTGTCTTGGGTTCAAAGTCGATACAAATTGATTCAATATCACGCCCGGGAGTAGGCGGGAAATTTTTTCAGAAATACGTTTAGAAATTTACTAACAATGTAAATATCATTCAAATCGGCGTATTTTTGTTCAAGTCCATAACATGGCTAAGAAAGCTTGACATCCGTTTTTCAATAAACGAATGACTTTACGGCTTGATATGAAAGAGTTTGACTTCAATGGTTTGGTTGCTTAAATTCGAATAACAGGTTGCTTAGGAATATGAAAACTAACAACCTTACAAAAACAATCAATTTGGCATGATGAGTAGTTAACCAATCAATCCCTAAAATCACATCAAAAGCAAGTATCTTTAAATAAATAAGATCAACAAGTAATGTGATGGTGCCAACTTGAATCAAACAAGATTTATAAATAGTGGATGTAACGAAAGTTTCTCCTAACGGAGTTTCCACAGATAAATTAAAGTCTAATTTCTCCGGAGTTGAGCACAAGCAGGAGAGATAAAAGAATGGGTAGAACCGGTATCTAGTAAGGTATAAACTTCGCAAGAGTTCAAGATTATCTTACCCGTAATCACCTCGTTCAGGTTCCTCGCGTTTTGGCCAGTCACGACAAACGCTCTTCCAAGAACCACCGATTTTAACTTGTCCGGGACAGCCTTTGGAGTCACCATCCCTGTTGAACTTGGTTTCACAACTAGACAATCTCTAGCTATATGACCTTCCTTTCCACAGTTATAACACACCTTGGATTGTTGTGGGCGATTTGGGGTGATGTGTCCCTCTTTCCGCATTTGTAACATATCTGACCGGTGGTCGTTCTCCCTCCTGGAACCAGATTCTTTCTTTGGTCTTTAGCGTCTTCGTATTGTCATTGTTGAATCTCCTCTTTTAAAATCTCTTCCCCGACTCGCTTCTTCTATTCTCATGGCCCACGATTACCACCGTAGTGGTTCTGGCTTTTGTCCGAATGCTTTCTTCCCTCTGGTTCTCATTGCTCGGATGATCGCCGCCACAATGATGACCACAGTTGTGTTCCTCGATTGAACATACTCATTATCTCGCTCTAATAATTGAGTCCTGTTTACAAAATCTGAATATAAAGAAAATTTATGAGATATAAGATATTGCCGAATCTCGGGCTTTAGACCTCTCAAAAACATCCTCGTCATTCGTTCCTCATTTTCGACCAAATGAGGTGCAAACCTGGATAACTCTGCAAACTTCGCCTCGTATTGGGACACCGTCATGTTGTTTTGTTCCAGTCTGATAAACTCCACCTCCTTCATATGACGAATACTTTCAGGAAAGTACTTGTCATTGAATAGTTTCTGAAATGTTTCCCAAGACATGCCGAAGTGCGGTGGTGGTGGAGTGCTTCACGAACTCCCACCGATGATCCTCCTCACCATGAACATAAAGGTGGTGAATGGAACCTTCTGTTCCTCCGTGCATCCCAAGACATCGAATATCTTGGTAATTTGCTTGACCCACATTTCCGCCATGATCGGATCCGACTTTCCCTTAAATTCTGGTGGTCCAAACTCCTTGAACTGCTTGGCTGTGACAAGCCGCGCATTGCTATCATTTCCACCCGTATTTTGTGCACGAGTCTCCTCGTGCGGTTTTGCATGAACGCAAAAAGCTCCTAAACATTCCATCATTCATCGTTTGCTCGGTAGTGTTGTTTACAGGAGGAATATTGCCTTCCTGTTGCACGTTCTCCTGGTTTGTAACTAAAAGTTGTTCCACAGTCTCATACACTCCATTGTTAACGTTCTTAGCGGCCATTCTTAAATACTGCCATAAAACAAGGGTTAATTAAACAAATTAATATATCACATAATATCCATATATTATGACTGACCAACAAATAAGCTTAGATAAGACACACTAGCGAAGGATTTACTCATCTCTCCCTCCTAGTTCTATTCCCCGATCTCAGCTTGGAGACCATATCCCTAAGCTCGATACCACCAACCGTGGCGCCCCAAAATAGGTATACAACACTCATTACGAGTCGCCAAATACATGGTATAGAAAGCAAACAACTTCAATAATACAATTGTCGTGTAAAAATACGACACAACACATCTGTGAGTTTAAATACAAATATTGTCTTCTGAATAATATCCACACTCAAATAAGTCCTCATTACAATTATTTAAACACTATTTTACGTAAATAGAGAGGATTTGCTAAAACATCTTTCTAGAACCATCACTCCGCTTTTAACTAGTTCTCGCTATGTTCTCACATCCTGAGAAAAATGGAACAAAAAGGAAAAGGGTGAGCTCAACTAGCCCAGTAAAGAATATTGTGACCAAGATAATATACAACAAATTATCGTTAGTCTTCAACAGGGAAAAATCTGATAAAATATAATAGCCAACAAGTTTTAGATCAACAACTGCAGCGGAAACAACAATCCATTAGAAGAGTCAAGTAGAGAATGAGTTCTACTATCTTCTAAGATTTAAAGATCCATCATCAATATTTTATCCCTGTAACAACAATCAATATGCATCTTTAATTAAATATTCATCTTTTCACTACAGGCCAAAGATATTCATTTGTATCACCAGTTGGTCATGTTCATCTCAACACCTGTTCATTTTTGCACTACGGGCCAAAGATATTCATCAGTTAATCATTCATCTTTGCATTACAGGCCAAAGATATTCAGTAATATCATCATTTAGGACTGAGGATGATGAAAAATATTTTAAAGAAAACGAATCCAGTGTGACAGAAGGACAAATAGTAAGGATTCGTATAACAGTTTATCCAAGATCAATAATACTCCATAATAACCAATTTTGGAGAAAATTCAAGAATAAAGATCAAAACATGGATACAATCAAAGATAGTAACCATACTATACATCTTGGACAAAAAGAAGAAAATTTAATTTTTCGGTGAATAGTGTAAATAAATGATTCGTGAATAATGTCGTTATCGTGAATAATGGCATATACATGAATAGTAACCCCGACACAAAAAGTTCCAAATTTGATAAAAATTCAGATCAATACTTCAACATAATGATATTGAAGAAATAATATCATATATGAAGAAAATAACATCCCTTACTTCAAAATATTAGTACTTTTGATCGGAATATCGGTATAAGGCTGAAGAAAACTTGCACTGATGAATAGAAACTCACAAAGTATCTAAATACTCACAAAATACACTCAATAATCTAGAGAGAGAAAGAGAGAAAACTTGTTTCTGGTGTGATTTTCAATTCTAACTTAGCCCTCTATTTATAGGAAAATATTAGCAGACTTGACCTGCAACCTGATGGCTTTACCTGCTACTATTCTCACCCACCACATTTGAAATAAAATTCAGCATATTTCTTCACCAACCACAAGTGGGGCCCACCAATTCTACAATTTTCCACCAAAAATGATTTATAACCTGATTTCCGAATCAGTCACCTTTTAAAATTCATAACAAATCATACGCTCATTTTTAACGGTTCAAAATTTGTGGACATATACTCAACTTATATATGTATAGCATATCCAAAAATTACAACGATCCAACGGTCGGATTAAAAATTATAACTCCCGCAATATATCTCAAAAAACACTGGTTTGATTTTTAATACCTTCATTCCGACAAAAATACTGATAAAACACCTCAACATTAACTCCTTCATTTTTAACCACAATAAATATATCCAACATTTATATCCATGTAAAATAAATATTTCCTTATCATATGAATCAATAATTAATTATTCACAAATAATATTACAGAATCACATTTATGACAACCAGGTCGTTCCCAGGAAAGAGGGGGCTTTCCAATAAGAATTTCTCCTTATTGGCGCGCAATTAGGTGACCAAACCTCTCATTGAAAGAACTTTCTAGACATTGCCAATAATGCTATCTAATAATATTATTCAAATAATATGAATTATTGATCTGATAATGGGAAATACTGTGCAGTGATAATTATTTAAACAACAATAATATAAAATATCAATGCAACAATTATTGAATCAATAAAATAAAATATTGAGCAATAGAATTCACCGTAACAATTATTGAGTAGTGCCTTCCTACGTAAGGATCAATAATTCATCGATCATCATGCATCCACGCCAGACATCGTATTTTAACCACCGGGTATTCCAACAGTGTTAACGGTAACAACTACGCCGTTATTTATAAAAACTCAAACTTATCGTTTTCTTCATCCGACAATTATTCTGTTATGGGCCCACAAATGACTGCGCCGTCGTACGAATATTCCCCGACAACAAGAATATTCCACGACCAAACGAATATTCCCCGACAACAATGATTATTTTATAACCACTTGCATATTTTGCAAAATTTGCACATTTCACCCATAACTAGAGAATTATATCAAATTAATACCTTATTATTCACAAATATAATTAGAGAAAATTCGATTTTATTTATAATAAGTTGGGGTCTTACATGTTTAACATGTTTTAAATAACTTTTGTAACAAAAATACTCTTCCTCCTCATGTACTCATATATCCCACATTCATTGTAAAAATATCATCATTATTATATTATAATAATATAATAAAATATTATTTTATCAAAAAGATAAAATATCAATTTTAACAATTGTCACTTTTAAAAAATTTCTCCATCTATATCCACATAAAATGAATATTTTCCTTATCATATAAATCAATAATTAATTATTCACAAATAATATTACGAGAATCACAATCTCGACAACCAAAGGTTTCGGAAAGAGGGGGCTTTCCAATAAGGATTTCTCCTTCTTGGTAGCAATTAGGTGACCAAACCTCTCCTTAGATGTAACTTTCTAGACATTGCCAATAATGTTATCTAATAATATTATTCAGATAATATGAATTATTGCTCAGATAATGGAAAATCTTGTGTAGTGATAATTATAGAAACAGTAGTAATATAAAATATCAACGACAATTATTGAATCAATAAAATAAAATCTTGAATAGTAATTACATCGTAACAATTATTGAGTAGTGTCTTCACGTAAGAATCAATAATTGGTGCAATACCGCAGTGTTCTTGAGCAACAACAGCGTATTCATCGTGGTTTAAACCACCGGGTATTCCAATAGTATTAACGGTAACAACTACGCCGTTATTTATAAACAACTTATACTTGTCGTTTTCTTCCTCCAATCGTTTTCCGTTATGGGCCTACAAAAGATCTACCAAATGCATTTAATATTCCCAACAACACATAAATATTTTATAACCACCGCTTATTTTAAAATATTTGCGCATTTTACCCATAACTAACCACATTAATCAAATCAACCCTTACTATTTCAAAATAATAAATAGAGGAAATTAAATTTTATTTATTAAAAGTTGGGGTCTTACACCGGAATTCCCAAACACGAGTTCATCTCGTCGGATTGGTGCATTAGATTCAATTTATTGTTTCTCTTTGAATTATTGGGTTCCTTTCGCTTTATTTTTCAATCAAGTATTTATCTTACTCTGCATTCTTAGTTTTCTCTCAATGTGGGTTGGTTTTAGCCGAATTTTTTATTTGGGGATCTGGTTTTTTGCATCCTTTTGGGATTTCTGAATTTGGAATATGGGTTTAATTTAACTATTTTCTTTGTGAACTTGATCCCAAGTCATAAAGGTCTTGATTTGAAGGCAAATTGAGCTGCTTCATATAACTTGGGTTCCATAGTGTAACTTTCGTTTGAAGCTTTTTCACATTGGGTATCAAATATCATAATTTATTATAAGGTACATTGATTAACAAAACTTAGTCTGAGAATTTTGAGTTTTCGAAGGGTTGCTGATTGGATCACTAGCTTAATGCTAAAGAATTGAGGTAAATGATAGGGTTTTGGGTCCATAATAGAAGGGAACTATACTGTTTCTTATTTAGAGACTAGGGACTATGAGGTTGGAATATCATGGCCTGCATTAGCTCCAAAGGAAGTTCTGCACATGAGCATATCATGGGCTGCATTAACACTCCATTTGTCTGATAGACTTTTGTTTCTCTTTTCAGGATTGACACGGTCCTGGTTTTTACGACTGCAGCTTGACAATGGAACATGGTGAAAATAGTCATGATAAAGTAGTCATGGTAGAACCTGCCTCGGCTCTGGCATGATCTTGGAGTCTTGGGACGATTTGGGATTTCCCGTTTATGCAAAGTCTCTTGAAAATTACAAGAAAGAAAGATAAATCAGGACTGTGATATATGTCAGATTGGGACAAAGAGCTTGATATATCATAGTTTTTTTAATTACCTGGGGTATGCCCCTTGTAAACATGTAAATCTTGATTATTGTGTTTATGAAATGAAATCAAATTATTGTTTTCATCAATTTAGTTTGTTCTAATAACTTCTCTTAGCATGAAAATACAATATGTACCACTGATTACTGAAAATGTACCACTGATTACCACAAACATACATTCATTTATGTTCATTATTTATTTAACAGTCATCATGTATGTTTATCATTTAACAGTCATCATTCAACAGTCTTGCAAAAATGCCAAACACTCAACAGTCTTAGAGTCAAAAGAATCGAAGTCCGCTTTAGCCTCTTTTTGCACCTTGCTTCTTAGTGCATTCTCATATTGCCCAACAAATTGTTTTAAACTTGTCTTAGAATTGACATAACCATCGAAGAATGCATTCATGCTTTCACTTCTTTGAGTCGAAGACATTCCCACCCAGAAAGTATTTCTTAAAAATGTTGGGACCCAACGACTCCTTTCATTGTATAAACCAGTCAACCAATCATTTGTTTCAAGTTTAAACTTTTCAATGAATCTGCTCCAATTTTCTTCAAATCCTTCACACGTCAAAGAATCATAAACCACTTTTTGCATCGTATACTTAATTGATTCATATTCATTACAACCTCGTAAATTTTCAGGTAACTTCTTCATGATATGCCATAAGCACCACCGATGACGTGTGTTAGGAAAGACATTTTCAATAGCCTTTTTCATTACTTTGTCCTGGTCAGTGATTATTACGGTAGGAGCGCGACCATTCATACATACAAGCCAAGATTTAAAAAGCCAAGTAAACGACTCAACATCCTCACTTGAAATCAATCCACATCCTAAAAGTGTAGATTGACCGTGATGATTCACTCCAACAAAAGGAGCAAAAGGCATGTCATACTTATTAGTCAAGTATGTTGTGTCAAACGTAATGGCATCCCCGAATTCCTCATACGCTGCCCTACTCCTAGCATCTACCCAAAATACATTCCTTAGCCTCCCCTCCTTATCCAAATCCATTAAATAAAAGAAATTAGCATTATTAGCTTGCATTTTAAGAAAGTAATTTTGAACTGCCGTAGCATCCCCATCACCCAACCTTAATCGTCTCATTTTCTCAATATGATTATAACAGTCTTTCTCTAAAAATGGAACATTCTCATGACCATCAGCTTCAACCAAAAATGAACTAAAATTTTTATTTGGTCTAATACATGCCCTATCATTAACTTCAAGTCTCCTTTTAATGTACATCTTCATAACCCTATTCTTCTTATAAAATCTAGATTTTTCTGGGCTCGAAACATGATTGTGATCAAGGGTTATTTGTGAGACTTGCCACTTACCATCAAGGCATAATACAATCCTAATCTTAGCTTTACATCCTGTTTTATTGTTTGGAGGCTTTTTTAAGACATTCTTTGAATTGCTTTGTGACGACCCCAAAATAGGTCCAATCCATCCAACCCATTCTGAGTCGCCAACAACATGGTACAGAAAACAACTACAACTTTATTATTATAATTGTCGTGAAAAATACAACAACACATATGCTGTGAGTTTGGATACAAATATATACCAACTGTGACTCATGTCCCAATCGTGGATAGCACGTCACAATGACACCTTACATAAAGGTATAGTCAACAACTGTTTTAGAAATTAGAATTTTTGGGAAGTGCTCAAGGAAACCTTCGTACATAGGAGACCATGCTTCTAGGTTATGATAGATATCTTATGGCCACAGAATTATCCTTGGTTGACCCAATAGACCTCAAAGAAAAATGAGAAGATTACTATCATATTCTTCCCAATGGTGAGTCTTCTCTTGACTTATCATTATCTCCACTGTCTCAAATTGAGAATTATACTTCAAACAAACACCAAGATTATATAGGTAGTGCTCGTAAATATACTCAGCAAGTGGATGAGCACAACCCTGTCTTATGATGACACGAGGTTGTATGTCATTAGACATCTTGTATGATAGTGGCAAAACACCCTTCTAACGTTGGGTTCACCTCTCCCTATATGATTCACCAAATATAACTACTAAAAGATGTATACAACACACTTGTTTATACTATTTAGGGAGAACTCCACAGCTAGAGACCACCGTTCTATTCCCTTGTTACCCCCGCTCGACCCAGCTACACTTTTATTACCTAAAAGGAATTGTGAAGCAAAAGGGTGAGCACAACTAGCTCGAAAAAAAATATCATGACTAAAGATAATTAAATTATCAATAGCCTTCATCAATAACAAATCAGAGATTTAGAACATATGATAGATGATAAAAATTTCAACCATAGTTGCGTGAACGAGCGATCCATTAGAAGAGTCAAATAGGCAATACGATTATTATCTTCTCCATGTTAAAAGTCCACCAACAATTTTTATCCTCAGAACATCAATCAACAGTTCCTTTCCACAATTATATGAATATCTCATGATCATAATTGTGATTCTAAATTCCTCTTCGTACCCAGGACGAATATAATTTTCATCACATGTCTTTACCTGAAACATCAAAGATCATGGTTATACCAAATCACAGTTCCTGTTCATAATCATACTAATAAATTCATCTTTGCACTACGGGCCAAAGATATTTATCCACAGTTCATCTTCGCACCACTGGCCAAAGATATTCAACAACAGGTCATATTTGCACTACGGGCCAAAGATATTCATTAACAGTTCATCTTTGCACTACTGGCCAAAGATATTCATTAACAGTTCATCTTTGCACTACTGGCCAAAGATATTCATCAATAATTCATCTTTGCACTACAGGCCAAAGATATTAATATCTCAAAGAAATATATAATCATTTCAGAATTTATATAAACAATAATTATAACCATGTTGATCAATTCACCTTTGCACTTAAGCTAAAGATATTCAATTATAAATTCAATGGTCATGATCATACCAGTCACAATTCAACTTTCACTACTGGCCAAAGAGAACCCTAGTCATGATCATACCAATAATCTACTCATTTTTACACTCCAGTGAAAGAGAATTTCAACATCAGGGTTATAAAAATATTATATATGATAATAAAATCAATATAATCAATATATAGTTTTAATCTCCAGAGTAATATTCATAAATCAACTATAATTTGGATAGAAAAAGAACCAATTTTGTAGTGAATAGTACCCGTAAATAGTAACTCATGAATAGTAACTCGTGAATAGTAACTCATGAAAAGTAACTCATGAATAGTAACCCTGACACAAAAAGGTAGAAATTCCACAATAAAATCCATACCAATATTTTGGTATAATGATATTGAAAGAATAACATTTCTTAAACTTATAAATAATTTATTTTAACTGTTTACACTTTACTAAATAATACATTTAATCATCATAAAATGCCAAACTTATAAGGTTTCATCACCAATAACCAAAACCCTCATCAAAAATCTGCATATACCACATATATGATTCTCAAGCCATAAAATCATATTTTCCAATTTTCTTCCTTCACATAACATATTTAACTCATTTATTCATAACTAGTCCATTTTCATGAAAAATACCAAATCAGTTCCAAAAATATTTCTTTTCTAAGATTTAGTAGAATATAGTCCCATATTGAACATATATTTTGTTTAGAATTTTTAAAATTTATTTACTATTTTTCATATGGCTAAAATCGCCGAATATTTAGACATTTATCATAAATTGTACTTTTATCCAAAAATTCTGAAATTCACAGAGTACACTGGTATTATATAGATGTACTCCCAATAAAAATTTCATCAATTTTGGAGTTAACCATAAGGAGTTATAAGGCGTTACTTTTAAAATAGTCTTTTCTCATAAAATTCATAACTCTTAATCTATACATCCAAAAATAACCATTTTTGGACACAATCAATAAAACTCATCAACATATCATTTCAAATTTTTCCAGAATTTTTTGAAGGTCAGAAGAAGTACGAACTGAAAAACATAATAACCCTTAAAATCCCTTACTATCCCTTACCTCAAAAAAAAGACACTTCATTTGGATATCGGATATAATATTTGAAGGAAACTTGCAATCGATGAATATCAACTCACCAAGTATCTAAATACTCACAAAATACACTCAATAATCTAGAGAGAAAGAGAAAAACTTGTTTCAAATTGTGATTTTTAATTCTAACTTAGCCCTCTATTTATAGGAAAATTTTAGCAGACTTGACCTGCAACCTGATGGCTTTACCTGCTACTATTCTCACCCACCACATTTGAAATAAAATTCAGCACATTTTTTTACCAACCATAAGTTGGGCTCACTCAATTCTAGAATTTTCCACCAAAATTATTTATAAACCTAATTTCTGAATCAGTCACCTCTTAAAATTCATAACAAATCATACGTTCATTTTTAACGGTTCAAAATTTGTGGACATATAATCAACTTATATATGTATAACATATCCAAAAATTACAACGATCCAACGGTCGGATTAAAAATTATAACTCACACAATATATCTCAAAAACACTGGTTTAATTTTTAATACCTTCATTCCGACAAAAATACTGATAAAATACCTCAGCATTAATTCCTTCATTTATAACCACATAAATAAATCCATCATTTATATCCACATCAAATAAATATTTCCTTATCATATAAATCAATAATTAATTATTCACAAATAATATTACGAGAATCACAATAATGACAACCAGCAGCGGTTCAGGAAAGGGGGCTTTCGATAAGAATTTCTCCTTACTGGCGCACAATTAGGTGACCAAACCTCTCCTTGACAGAACTTTCTTGTGACGCCCCCAAAATAGGTATACAACACCCATTCTGAGTCGCCAAAATACATGGTATAGAAAGCAAACTACAACTTTGATAATACAAATGTCGTGTAGAATACGACAATACAACTGTGAGTTTAAATACAAATATTGTCTTCTAGACAATATACACACCCAAATAAGTCCTCATTAATTATTCATACACTATTTTACAGAAATAGTGAGGATAACTAAAACATCTTCCTAGAACCATCACTCCATACCCCGACTCGATCCTGCTATGTTCTCACCTCCTGAGAAGAAAAATGGAACAAAAAGGAAAAGGGTGAGCTCAACTAGCCCAGTAAAGAACATTATGACTAAGATAATATACAACAAATTATCGTTAGTCTTCAACAGAAAAAAAAATCTGATAAAATATAATAGACAACAAGTTTTAGATCAATAAATGCAGCGGAACAACAATCCATTAGAAGAGTCACGTAGAGAAAGAATTCTACTGTCTTCTAAGGTTTAAAAGTCCATCGGCGACGATATTTTATCCTCAGAATAACAATCAATATTCATCTTTGCATTACGAATAAAGATATTCATTTAAATCACCAGGTTGGTCATGTTCATCTCAACACTGCTCATCTTTTGCACTGAGGCCAAAGATATTCATCGATTAATCGTTCATCTTTTTGCACTACGTGCCAAAGATATTCATTTATATCATCATTTAAGACCGAGGATGATGAAAAATATTTTTAAAGAAACGAATCCAGTGAACCAAAATGACAAGGATTAAGGATTCGTACTTTGTTTTACCCATGTGCAAAAATACCTCAAAAATAATCATAGTGGTGTAAAATTCAAGAATGATCAAAACATAGATACAATCAAAGCTAGTATCCGAATAGATATTTTTTGGACAAAAGAAAAATTTTTTATTTTCGATTGAATAGTCTTAGTGATCGTGAATAGTGTTGTATCGTGAATAGTCAGAGTATCGTGAATAAGTAACCCCGACACAACAAGTTCCAAATTTGATAAAAAAATTCACCAATACTTGGTATAATTATATTGAAGAAAAATATCATTTAAGAAGAAAATAATACCCTTACCTCAAAATAACCGCATCTTACATTGAATTTCGGTATAGTCTTGTGAAACCCATACCAGATATAGCAACACTCAAAGTATACTCACAAGAATACGCTCGATAATTTAGAGATAAAAAGAGAAAACTTTGTTTACGGTGTGATTTTCAATTCTAACTTAGCCTCTATTTATAGGAAAATGTTAGAACGCATGAAAGAAGACTAAATTAATAAATTATTATTATTTAAAATTACATTTCTCGCATGCCATTTGAACACTTCACCACCACCCAACCTTGACCCAATTCCCAAAGCTGACCCACATGTTCAAACAAAGTGGGTCCCACCCATTATTTAATAAAAATTATTTTATCTTCCGAAACTTCAATAATTAAGTAGAAAATAGCTCGTTTATCGAGAAAAATTGAAACCCATGATTTTCCATGGGAAATTCCATTCTCTACAACTTTGTAGAAGAAATTTTTTCCAAATTCCAAATGTATATTGGCCAAAATCCACAACAGGCGATTTTACGATTCATAATCAATTTTCGGTCGAGAATTGTGTCCAAACACACAAACATATGTTAAACATTTAATGCCACAAAATACTCTACCTCCTCATATACTCATATATCCCACATTCATTATAAAAATATCACCAAGTTAATATATTATTAAAATAATATATTTAAATGAATTATTTTATCGTAAAAAGATAAAATATTAATTTTCAACAATTGTCACATTAAAAATTTTCTCCATCTATATCCACATAAAATAAATATTTTCTTTATCATAATAATCAATAATTACTTATTTAAAAATAATATTACGAGAATCACAAGATCTTGACAATGGTTTCGCTCTAGGAAAGGGGCTTTCGAATAAGGATTTCTCCTTACTTGCGCCTTGATTAGGTGACCAAACCTCTCCTTAGATGTAACTTTCTAGACATTGCCAATAATGTTATCGATAATATTATTCAAATAATATGAATTATTGATTTGATAATGGAAAATATTGTGTAATGACAATTATTGAAACAACAAAGAATACAAAATATCAACGCAAACAATTATTGAATCAATAAAATATAATATTGAACAATAACTACTCGTAACAATTATTGAGTAGTGCCTTCTTCACGTAAGGATCAATAATTCAATAATCTTTGTGTAATACCGTGTAATCTTTCTTTGTGCACGCCAGCGTATTCAGTATTTTAACCACCGTGTAACCCAACGATTAATAACGGTAATAATTTACGTCGTTATTTATAAAACTCAATCTTTATCGTTTTCCTTCATCCAACCGCTTTTCCGTTATGGGGCCACCAATGATGGCTAGCTGCCGTAAATGCGGAGATTCCCGACAAAAAAAGAATATTCCACGACCAAAACGAATATTCCCTAATAATAATGAATATTTTATAACCACTTGCTTATTTTGTAAACTTTGCACATTTCACCCATAACCAAAGAATTATAATTAACCCTTATTAATTTAGAATAATGAATAAAGGAAAATTCAATTTTATTTATAATAAGTTGGGGTCTTACATTTCTAGACATTGCCAATAATGCTATCTAATAATATTATTCAAATAATATGAATTATTGATCGATAATGAGAAATATTGATGCGGTGATAATTATTGAAACAACAATAATATAAAATATCAACGCAAAGAACTATTGAATCAATAAAATAAAATATTGAATAGTAATTACTTTGTAACAATTATTGAGTAGTGCCTTATGCACGTAAGAATCAATAATTCAAAAATCGTAATACTGGTAATGCTTCTTTTGTCGCAACAACGCGTATTACTTTATTTTATCAACCGGGTATTCCAACGATTAATTAATTGATAACGATTACGCCGTTATTTATAAAAACTTAATTTTGCCGCTTTTCTTCATCCGACGCTTATTACATTATGGGGCCCATAAATGGTTGCGCGTCGTCGCATTTAATATTCCCAAGCGGAAAAGAATATTCCACGACCAAACGAATATTCCCCGATAACAATGAATATTTTATAACCACTTGTGTATTTTGAAAAAAATTTCATATATCACCCTTAACTTTAACTTTTATCAATTTAACCATTTACTGAATAGTAATTATAAGAAAATTTGAATACTTTTATTTCATAAAATTCGGGGTCTTACATGCTTACTGTTTGTCCGGTTCGAGAGCATGAAAGAACCACACAATTAACCTCCCCATCATCACCCTTTTCCGAAGATCTTTTCTTTATTGGGAACCCTTGTTTGTTAGCATATTTAATGTAGTATTCTACACAAGCATCAATATTGTCAAATTCCATTCCTATTTCTGGATCTTTTATCTCATCTACAGCTACTGCACTCTCCACACACTCATCAAATTCTGAATTATCATTCATATCATTCTCCTCAATATGTTCATTCATCTCTGTACTTAAAGATATATTCAATGAGTTTGTTTCCATTTGTGCCCAAAAAACCTGTACAGAAAAAAAACAAAAACAAAACACTTAATCCAAAATTAGGGATTTTTCTCTGTAAAGGTTTTTTTGAACCACGTATGGAGTGGGTAAGATGATATTAATTAAAAGAGAGAATGTTTTTCGATATCAATTAATCCATTTGTGCACAAAATTAAACCAAGATGATTAAATCTCAAGAGGGAAAAAGTGTTACCTGAGATAGAGATCGTTGAACTTGAGATGGTAAACGGAATGTATGAGATCGCTAGGATGGAGAGGGAGGATTAATTTTCATAGTAGATGTTTAGGATGAGCAGATGATTATATTTCGCATAACTATTTTGGTAGGATGGAACCTCTGTCTCTGTTTGATGTTATCAGAAATCCATACTTGTTTCTTTCTTTTGATAGCTGTAGCCTGTAGGATGGCTTTTTAGTCTTTTTCTTATCTTTGGGGACCCACGGTCTAATATGTTTGTCCAATATGTCTGTCTGCTTAGACTTATTGTAAAATCTAACTAAGCACACTAACCTACAAAATTTCGGGTCCTTTAAAATAATATACAATATTTAAGTAATTACATTATTAGTGCATTCATAAAATAATTATAAAAATAATACACTTTTTCATAATTATTTACAATATTAGTGCAATTAAAATTTCTTAATTTAGAGAATTAGTATAAGATTCAATTCACAATAATAAGGAAACCTAAAATCAAATAGTCATAATTAATAATTCAAATTCAAATATTTTGGATCTAACAACAAAAATAAATTTGAATTCAAAATAAATAATTAAAATATTCAAATTCGCTTCTCTTTTGCGTAATCCTCTTTCTCACATTCTTCTTTAAAACCACAACATTGTCAACCTTTTTGTTCCCTAATAATTTCCCTGCATTCACTTCAGTTCTTACATCAACAACATTATCATTTAAATCTGCAACAAGCTGTAATTCCTTATCATTTGTAAGACCCCAACTTTTATAAATAAAGATGAATTTTCTATAAATATTATTTTTGAATATTATGGAGTAAATTTGATATAATAGCTGTGGGTAATATTTATAAATTTTGCATAGTAAGCAAGTTGTTATAAAATATTCGTTTGGTCGGGGAATATTCTTTTTATCGGGGAATATTAAATACATTGACTCCAATCATTAGTGGACCCCACAATGTAAGTATTGTCATAGTTAGAAAAGCGACAAAATTATCTTTCTATAAAAATAACTACGGAGGTGTTACTGTTTAAACCTGCTTGAACTATCCAGTAGTAAAAGTAAATGCGATGTCTGGCGTGGTTAAGTAGTAGCACTGCAGTATTGATTATTGATGCTTACGTGAGAAGTCACTCACCTATACTCAATTATTATTACGATAATTCTTGCATCATATCTCTTATATTATTGATTCAATTATTGTCACAGTATCATCTATATAATATGTTATATTATTAAATCAATAATTGAGACGACAAGTTATAAATGATTAATAATTGTTGAAAGATTAAATATGTGTTGATTAAAAATAAAATGATTTGTGGTAATATTTATTCAATCCTTGATGTAGATAAAGAGTCTGTTATGAGACGTTTGTGGTAAGTTTGGTTATTTTATGGGGGGCCCATATGTCATCATCTAAGAGTCTCTTCGTTAATAGTAATTACCTTCGTCAATAGTAATTATCTTCGTCAATAGTAATTACCTTCGTGAATAGTAATTACCTTCGTCAATAGTAATTACCTTTACCAGACGTCAAACCACTTGTCGTTTCATATTACAGGCGTCGAACCACTTGTCGTTTCACATTACAAAGCGCCAAACCACTTTTCTTTTCACATCACTACCCATCAAGCCACTTGCCTTTTCACACGGCAAGTGCTAAACTAGAAAATCTTCTATAAATAGAGGCCTAGTGCTTCATTATTTTCACGAATTCATTCAAGCAGCTATAGAGAGAAAGTATAGAGAGAATAAAAGAGAAAGAAGAAGAGTATTACATTACTACACTCTTTAAAGATATCAATCTCCTAGTAAAGTAAGGGGGTGTTATTCTTTCTTATTCATGAAGAGAACTATTGTTATTCCATTGCTTATTATTACATTGGAATAACTTTGTATACTGCTGATTTACCTATATACTTGGTGACATTCTTCTATTATTCATGCTGGAACATCACATGCGTGTGTTTTTACACCGACTGGTTCCGTCTTTATTATTATTACATTGGAACATCACATGCATGTGTTTTTCGTAGAACTCGGTTCCATTCTTTATTATTCATTGGAATATTATATACATGCGTTTTCGTGGGACTGGTTACGTTATTTATTATTACATTGGAATAACTGCATGTATGCGGTCTATCGTATGCATGGTGATTTCTTTTGTTATTCCATTCTTTATTATACTCAGTTGGTTAAAACTTTGACTTCTATACTCCATGAAATTAGTGGAATATCCTTGATATTTGCGCTTCTTCCAGTATCCTTTCATGGAAATATTCTTCTAAGTATTCTTGAGTTTTACTCTACAAAGCAGTATCATGTTGACAGTTTGGATGTTATTGGTTCCTGGGTAAATTAATTCTTGAACTTGTTTTATTGAATTCTTATATCATTGTCATCATCCTCATATTTATATTTTTAAAAATTCATATGTGGCCTGTAGTGCATAGATGGACTTGGTATGATTATGACCATGGATTATTCGGTGTAATCATGACCGTAATGTTACAAATGATGTGGTAAAAATCTTCATTGGCCCGTAGTGCATTGATGGATAGTTGTTGGCATGATCATGACCATTAATGAATACACAAATATTCTTGGCCCGTAGTGCATGGATAATTGTGGTCGTGATACTAAAGAATATCCTTGGTAGTAGTGCGGGGGTGATTCGATGATGTGGAATATTTATTAAAATTTGAGTCTCAAATTTATAACGATGATGAAAAACCTTTTAAATCATAAAAGATAGTAGATTTTATTTTCTACTGACTCTTTTAATGGATTGTTGGTTTCGCTTCTGATTAAACTTGATGTTTATTATATTTTATCGGTTTAACATTGTTGAAGGCTAATGATAATTTATTACGCATTATCTTAGTCATAATATTTCTTCTTGGGCTAGTTGAGCTCACCCTTTTCTTTCACCGCTGTTCTCTTGAAATGAGAATATAGTTGGGGACGAGTCGAGAACTGGAGTAATGGTCCGGAGGATAGCATTAGTAGTCCTCACTATTCTCGTGAAATAGTGTGATAATAATTGTAATGAGGACTCCTTTTGAGTTTGTATAATCTCTAGTAGACAATATTTGTATTCAAACTCACAGTTTATGTTTTGTTGTATTGTACACGACAGTTGTATTTGAATTCTGTACCATGTATCTGGCGACCCAAGATGGGTGATGTATACCTAATTTTGGGGCGTCACATCATTCTTTTCCATCTCTTTCGCTGCCATTTTCCCTCTCTTCCACACAACAACCGAACTAGAAATTAAAATATTAATCGTGGATATTTGATTTTTTATAATTTCTTCATGTCCGAAAATTTCAATTTCAATTTCATATTCAAAGGAAAATAAGAACACTGCATAAGAAAGAGAGAGATAAGAGAGTGAATGTAATGTTGATAACCAAATCTTCATACCAAGGTAACCAAACTTTTATACCAAGGTAACCAAACTTTTATACTAAGGTAACCAATATCTACCTCCACACCTGCAATATGAATAGGTTACCTTGGTGTGAAAGTTTGGCAACCAACTGCATGAAGGTTTGATTACCAATTTCATTACATTCAAAATAAATTGGTAACTTAATAAAACATAACTAGTTACCTTGGTATGAATGTTTGACTACCAACTGCACTAGAATGAGTAGCAGCCGCAGAGCGAAGGAGGGAGAAGCCAGGAAATTGACAGATCGAGCGCAGAGAGAGCAGGAGATATTCAATTTTAGAAAATGTTTATATGTTAAGAGGACTAGAAATGTAATTTACCAAGAAAAATAGGGGCAACTGATATACTCCCTCTGTCCCAAATTAATTGCTCAGTTTGATTTTTTAAAGTCAAATTGACTATTTTTAGAATTAATAATTAAGCATATATAAATATATTTCTAAAATTATAAAAATTGGGATTAGTAATAAATTGTATATACTTTCTTTTGGTTATAATCTCTTCACCTATATTTCAGCAAAAATAGTAAAAAAAATTAGTTTTAAAAATGGTCAATTTGACTTTAAAAAGTCAAAACTGAGCAATTAATTTGGGACGGAGGGAGTATTACGTTTGGTCAAAATAGCTCATTAAGAATGACTTATAAGTCTAAGTCATTCTTAAACAAGTCACAATTTCGTACTTATTCTTTTTACATAAAAATCAACTTATAAATTATAAATAAGCAGTTGCCAAACTCAAAATATTGGTAAATGACTTATAAGTTGGTCCCTAACTTATGACCAACTTATAAGTCACTGTCGAACACCGCCGAAGAAGTGGCTTATCCAACTGATTTTAGAGGCTATGAATTTTTTTAAGTATATTGATGTAATTTTGTAGATCTGACGGTGTAGGTTGTGGTGGTGATGGGGGTATGTATACATTAGGGACACGACTTACAATTTGGTACCCGGAGTGAAAAAATTATAAATTGGTGATTGTACTCGAAAAATGTTACACTCCGTTAAACAGTAGGGTTTCATCTTTATTCTGTTTGAAAATTAGGGTTCTCTTCTTCTGTCATTCTTCTTCTCTCATTCTTCTTGTCTCGATTCTCCATTGATTACTGGTTCCCATATATTTATTAAAGGGTTTTCAGTGTTTAATTTAAAGGATGAGCTCGTCTTGGAGTGAAATCGTAAATGAAATCGGGGAAGAAGATTGTAGTTCATGCAACAAAAATGAATGGATTACACCAGAGTTCCCAAGTCGGTGCTACTGTGGAGCAATGATGCGAATGTGGGAGGCAAGAAAAGATATAACAAAACATCGAGGACCTTCTTCGCGTCGACTTCGCTTCTCTCTCTGTATGTTTGTCTCTCCCGTTGGATCAATTTTAACGATTATTTAAAAATTGGAAAGTACAAGTACCAGATTACAAAAAAAATTTAGTACAATCACCAGTTTGTAACTTTTTTCACTTCGGGTACTAAATTGTAAGTCGTGTCCCGAATGTTTAACGGAGTGTAATATTTTTCGAGTACAATCACCAGTTTGTAATTTTTTTTCGTTTGGGTACCAAATTGTAAGTCGTGTCTTAGTATAGGTACCAAAATTTGATTTATCCCATTTATTTAGGCAAACTTGTATGAAGGAGACCTAATTTGTTTAAATGAAGAGGAAGACCAAGAAGAAGGAGACCTAAGCTTGTATAACTTGCACACATTTTTCACATTTCTTTAATCTTCTTATTATATATATGATGAAATAAAGGCAATCTTCAATAGACTAGTTGCAGGTAATTAGACAAAAATTATTATATAAATAAAATATTGAGAGATTGCAAACATAAAAAATAATAATTTATAGGTGAATAAATTTTAAGTTGACCGTTAATTGTCACTGACATAAAATCTATTAAATGATATTAATAATATTTTAATATGAGACAAAAATATGGCTGTAAAATATCATTTGTAAATATCTTAAATTAAAGTACATGATATTTGGCCCAAGTCAGTCTTATATATCATCTCTTCCATTTTTTTTTTAATTGTTTCTCTTTTTTCGAAAAATAAAAACTAACAAAAAGGGAAAAATTAGTAAAAATAATATTTTAGCTTAAAGATTTGGATTTGTGTCCTTTTTTTTTACCATCCTAATTGTTTTACCCACTGAATAGGGATGAAGGAATTAAGTGACTAGTGTTATCGGACACTGCTTAAACAAACCAGCAAAATCTTATACGTAAATGTATTCCGTAATATATAATATTATTTAATATATATATATATATATATATATATATATATACTAAAACAGAATTATAAAATGTAAATAAATTTGAGTCCTTTGAATTCACAAAATCTCCTTAAAGCAAATTTATTCTCTCACTGGTGCTAAATGATTAAATGAATAATTGCTTCCAAGATAAAACGGATTTCCAGTTCTTAATTAGAAGCACTTCAAAATTAAGAACTCTACGAACACAACATTATGTTATGTACTGAACTGTATGAATTATGATGATGCATGCAAGTATAAAACTGTGAAAAACTCAATGCATAGTGAGTTTTTTCAGAGAGGGGGAACACTGCAATGGAAATGAACTGGACAGAACGGAAAACCTATTGCAACGGAAAGAGGCAGAACGGATACGGGAATTGCAGAAAACGGGAAGGAACAAAATGCCAGAACGGAAAAAATAATATACTGCAGAACGAAAAAAAATTCAAAACAGAGAAGGAAAAGATATTTTTTAGGCGCTCCCACATCGACTATTTATAGGAATAATTCCGCGGTTTATTACCGTTGGAATATTACCGTTCCGTTCCGCAGTTTATTACCGTTGATTTATTTCCGTTGACTTCAAGCTTCAAAACTACGTAGTATCACTGTAGGCAAAACTACGTAGTATCATGATAATTATTTTATCAAAATCAGATAAAACATTAAATAAATTTTGTCCAAAAAAATATATATCATGACCCATCCACAGCCCACGACCGGACGGCGACGGCGCGCGTGTGGGTTTCAACAAAAATTGGGTGCCCCTTGGGGCCCTTCCCATTGAGCAAACATACCATATATATGTTCTTCAATTTTCCCTCTAATGTCCTATGTGAGACTTTTGTAATTTACAACTTCAAGTAGGTGACTTTGAAATCAATTTTCTCATTCAATTCAATGAATTTGAACACATAAATATACCAAGTTATACTTCTCATGAAGGAGAACACATTGGTGCAAAGATCCGACATTTTCGAAATGTGAGTCCCTCATTTAATTGAGCCTCAAAATGCTCTAATATTTAATGTTTTCAATCTCATCTCCAGCAGTAAAGTCATAATGAAGTGATCGCATCGTGTAATTAAAAAAAAGGTTTTTATGTGAATAAATTTTACGTTGATCGTAAAATTATAATGGTAATCATGGATTTTTTTTTTATACTCTTATATTTCATATATTTATATAAGTTGATATTTAATATCAATATAAATTTAGTATCATGTAGTGTTGGATTATAATTCATTCCATTACGTATATTCTTTAAAAAATTTCAATCAACATAAATACTATATTTGGCGACAAAATAAAATTAGCCACAAACACTGGCGATACTAAAATTAGTTATAAATAATTATGGCACTAAAAGTAAAATTTGTATTGATAAATATGTACAAAAAATTACAAAATAAATATAATTAATGAAATTTTAATCCCATATTACAACATTTATTCGTAAAATATTTAATATCAATATAAATTTATTATTGTAAAATATTTTGTCGATATAAATTAGACATATGTTGTCAAAGTTTTGAGCTTTTTCCATCTGTCTTTCAAACCGACCACACTCCAGTACTCCACCTCCCTCTATAAATACCACCCAAAACCCCCCACATTACTTCCTCTAGAACAGTAATCACTAATCAGATAATAATTAATACATGGCACCAAATCCAAGACCCCAATTGGGTCTCCTACTTTTCTCTCTACTCTTGCTCACAGTCTCATCAATTTCCCTCTCCGATGACCCACAAACAGTCTACGAAATCCTCCCCAAATTCGGCCTCCCCAGTGGCCTCTTGCCGGACAACGTGATATCATATTCTCTCTCCTCTGACGGGGATTTTGCAGTTGAGCTCGAAAAAGAATGTTATGTCCACTTCGATTATTTGGTCTATTATGAAAAGAAAATCATTGGGAAACTGAGTTATGGGTCAATTACTGATCTAAAGGGTATTCAGGTCAAGAGATTCTTTCTGTGGTTTAATGTTGATGAGATTAAGGTTGATTTGCCGCCGTCGGATAATATTTATTTCCAGGTTGGGATTATTAACAAGAAGCTTGATGTGGGTCAGTTTGAGACTGTTCATTCTTGTGGGGATAAAGTTAATGGATTGTGTGGTCAGTCCAGGAAATGGGCTCTTGAGGTATAAATTTCTTGCTTATTTTCTTGGTATTTATGTGTAATGTTTGACTTTTCTTTACGTGGAATTATTGTTATGCTTTTAGATTATGTGGAATTAGTGGTTCCAATAGTTGAAAGTAGAAAAAGACTCTTTGGGCTTAATAGAAGATTATTAATATTATGTACCTCACTTAATATAAGTCGTTTTAAAGTAAGTATTAATTGTTTAGTTTTCAATATTATTCCAAGTATTAAATATAACTTTAGTTTCGTAGCTATTTTTTACTCAATAAATAATATTCTTTTTTTTTTCATTACAAGAACAATATAGACAATCATTTTCTTAATATTTGTGCACAACTTTAAAACGACTTATATTAAGGGACGAGGGAGTATGCGTTTAAGTTTGATACACTGTTTGAATTCTCTATTGGGATTAGTACTATGCTTTGACATTATGTGGCATTATTGCAGTAGATGAAAAGAAAAAAATAACACTTCTTGGATTAGGAAAAAGTAAAGGACATTTCTGTTTTATATTATTTTTTTGAATGCCTTGCTCAATAACACAATTGGTGTTTGAAAGTTAACTTGGAAGATGGGGCAGCTAAATGAGCTTTCATTAAATTAAAGAAACAAAAACAAGTTCATGATGGACTAATCAGTTGTAAATTTTAATTAACTCCATCATTGTATGTGTTATATACTTATATGTTTATGTGTATGGAAAGCTTGGATATTGTGAGATTTTGTTATGCTATGTGAAATTATTGCAGTAGATGAGATTGAAAAAAGACACTTAAGTACGAAGAACATCCTAATTTTTGAACTATAATAAGTGGAGGTTAGATCGATGTTCGAAATAACGCTCGAGGCTCGCCTTGTAGCGAGGCGGACGAAGTCTGGTGCGAGGCGTGCAATTTTCCTGAAATTGGTGAGCCTTACGCCTTTTTCGACTGAGGCTTGCGCCTCGTGGCGTTGCGCCTTAAGGCGTCGTGAGGCGTGCGCCTCATTTTGACTTTAAAAAAAAAAACCATAAGATCAGATTTGGCTGCATCGACTTCGCTGCTCTCCTCTTCGCGACACTGTAGTATGTTCCTTCTCTTTCTTCTTCTCCTTCTCCTTCTCCTTCTCCTCCTTCTTCCTCTTCCTCTGTCCTCTTCGCGACACTCTGCTCTCCTCTTCGCCGCGTCTTCTCCTCTTCCTCTGTCGCGTCTTCCTGAGTCCTTTGTCGTGTCTTTTCCTCCTCTTCCTCTGTCGCGTCTTCTGTTTTCTTTTTCTTTATCTTTTCTGAGTGGCGTCTTCTGTTTTTCTGAGTGGTGCAGGTATGATGTGTTTTGTTTTTCCTGAGTGGCTTTTTATGCTATTTCGAACATTGCTTATGAGTTATGAATGCTAACTGCTAAGTGACTCTGTTATTTGGTTAAGTCCTCTGTTTTTGTCTTTTTCCAACAATGTAGTCTCTGTTTATTTCGTTGCTGCAGGTGATCAAATGTTACAAAATAGTTTTGAACAAACAGATCACTGTTATAAACTTGCCAAACAGTTTTTGTTGTGTACTTGAGAGAATCTTGATGTATTGCTCTGTTTGTGTTTTTATTAATTTCTTTTTGAACAAAGATAGCATATGATAATTTCATTTGGTTTTTTAGACTGTCAATAACAATATCATTATTTGTTTACATAAATTGCTATTTTGAACAGTATTAAATTCTATCAATGTTAACATGAGTACATGACTAGTGTTGTCCATAATTCTGTTATCAAAATATAATAACAAAACAAGTGTTGTCCATAATTTTTTATGACCTTAATTTTAATGATGAATTATTTTATGGATTTATTAGTATTTTTTCATAATTTTTTGGGGACTTTTAGGTCTTTAAATCAAGGCTTCCACCTCGCTCCGCCTCGAGGCTTACGTCTCGCATAGCCCAGAGAAAAACGCCTCGTACCGATTTTAGCTTTTTCGAACATTGGGTTAGATGAGTTGGAAATCAGGGAGCTTAGCAAGGTTTAATAGACTTGGAACTGAAAATTGGTGGTGTAAATCTGATAGTGGCAAAGAGTATGATTGAGGTCATATATTTGGTTTGGAAACTACATCACCTTCAAAATGAAGTTGAAAGAAAAACGCTCTGAAAACATGAGTAGAAACTAAAGTAAAGGATGACTTGTCTAATTGATGTGGAGTGAAATTGAGTTCATTTACACCCCCTCTCTTCGGGGACTTGAGGACAAACTGGGAGGTGTTGTATAGGGAGCAGAGTTATCAATCAGTATAAACTAGGAAGTGTTGTATAGGGAACAGAGTTATCAATCCGAATAAACTAGGAGGGGTTGTATAGGGAGGTGTGAATCATGCCATGTTATATATCTGCTCATTGCCTCCAAGTTTTTGGCTCTGATTCGCTGCGGTTCTTTATCACCTTGATTCCTTATTAGAATTTAATGATTCCATAAAACTGGAAATGTTCCTTCTATCTCATTTTCTATCTCTATTAATTCAATTATTTTTTTTGCTTATTAGATAATGTTGTCCCTTGAACTATTGCTACCACACTTGCCCTTCTCATTCCATGCTATCACATTGCTTCAACAATAGTTGCGCAGTTACAGTGACGGGACTAGTTTCTGTTAGTAAAATCTTTTCCACTGAGATCATCTTGAGCATATGCTGATTGAAATTGTAGGCCATTTACTGATAAATGGTTCTCTTTTAATTTTTACACATTGATCTATTTTTCTTTTTCGTCACTTACAGCTTCCAACTCCAGTGGATGAAATCCAGATGCTGATCACAGAATAGACAACATCATGCTACTCTTACACGGCAAAACACAGATGAACATCATTTTCCTCCTGTATTCTATGCATTAGGATCACCAAGGTCTTGAGGCAAGACGTAACAGCACGAGTATAAATGTATAGATATATAGAAGCATTTCTACTAGTTGTGTCTTCTACTAGTACTACTGCTACTTTGTATTTGAAATGGTGGTGATCCATAAACAGTACTTGTATAATTGTCTAAAAGAACATCTATTAAAAGTTCAGTCTTATGGTTCACTTCTACTTTCTAATGAACTTTCTGCACATTTGTAAAAAAACATCAATTAAAAGAATGCGAACTCAAAGATCAAGGTCATCTCTTGGATGGAAAAAAAGTGTAACTAAACTTGCTTTTATCCTTCTTTTGCTTATTAATACTTATTTTATGTATGTATGTATGTATTTGTATACCTTTTTTTTCTTCCTTTTTTTCTTTTTCCAGAGAAGTGAGAACGTATGCTATTAGTAATGGTATAAATGAACCGAGTATGCTATTAATAATGGTATAAATAAATCGAATCAAGCCGAGCCGAATATTGAGTTCTCAAATTTAGTTCATACTCTCTCTGTCCCAGGATAAAAGTCCTAGTGAACTTTTCATGCATATTAAGAAGATGAATAAAATGACAAAATTGTTCATAATTAGACCTGACAAAATATGGTTATGGGTTGGTTTTGGTTTTCAAAATATGATTAACCAACCATTTAAGAACTAAAATCATATTAACCATTTTTTATATGGATAATGTGGGTTGGAACCATATGGTTATGGTTAAAAACCATATTAACCATTTTAACATGGTTATAGTTCCATGAAGGCCTGATTTGATATATTATTATTTTTTGGGGTGGGGGTGGGGGTGGGGTGGGGGTGATGGTAAGGGGTGTATACATAATCACATAATATTATTTTTTTTTTTTTTGTGGGGTGGGGGATGGTGGTAAGGGGTGTATTCATATTCACATAATATTATTTTTCACAGTTATTGATAGTCAACTTGGGGAGTTGAATGATCGTTTTGATAACACAAATACAGAGTTACTTTCAAGTATAGCATGTCTTGACCCACGTGACTCTTTCTCGGCATTTGACAATAAAAAATTAATTGAATTTGCAAAACTTTACCTTTCAGAATTTGATGATATGGAACTTTTGGCACTTGATGGTCAACTCCAAAATTATATTGTGGATATGAGAAACGATTCCAATTTTTCGAGTATAAAAGGAATTGGCGAATTGGCTCAAATGTTGGTTCAGAAAAGAAAGGATGATGTGTATCTCCAAGTCTATTTGTTGCTGAAATTGGCTCTACTTTTGTCCGTTGCTATTGCAACTGTTGAAAGAACATTTTCAGCCATGAATATCGTGAAGAATGAACTCCGTAACCAAATAGGAGATGAATGGATGAATGACAGTTTAGTAACATACATTGAGCGTGATATTTTTGTAACTATTAAAAATGAGGCTATCATGCAACAATTTCAAGCAATGAAACCTCAAAAAATGTTATTATAAATAATATTTGAGGATTGTTTAGTTTTGTAAGTTATTTTATGAAATTTTTATTCGTAAGAATTTTTTTTTTCCGAGTTTGACCTCACTGAACTATCGGTCTGGATCCGCCCCTGATGGGGTGTCTGTTGGGCTGCTGCTGACTTAATATACATATAACATATATACAGATTACAGTGGGGTCATGTGACTTAATATACATATTCATTTTAGACCCTTAAAACTTTTTTCTTCCTAATATGCCCCCTTGACCCTTGAAAATTCAGTGGGGTCAGGTGCCCCCCTGCCCTGCTGCAAGTCCGCCCCTGTATACAGATATACTATTCATTATGTATAATGAAAAAGCAATACCTAATAAATTAAGTTGTGATATGGACTTGAGCCAAATTAAGGTGGTTAAATAAGAGGGAACTAGAGTAAAAATACAAAAAGGTAAATAGAGGGGGAAAATGAAAAAAGAGTAGGGCAATAACTATTCAGGGGTAATTTTATCCACGTATCTTTTATTGTTTTAATAGTAAATTAATTGCTCTGGCAATATCAACTCTATATTAATAAACAAAAGTTAAATTTCTTTATTTCTTATTTAAACTTCTCATGTTTTTTAGGATCTATAATAAGGGCATGTTTGTTTGCAAGGATTACACTTATTAATCCCATGCAAGTGTCTTGTTTATTTTTCAATTTGACCTTGGAACTATTAGTCTTGAAATTATAAAATAGCTTAAGATGTGAGATTATTTAATACCATGTTCTACCTGGTATTATAATTCCTACCATTTGGGATTAAAAATTGGTAGACAAAATTAACCTCAATATTTTTCTAAAATGACCATAATATCCTGCAATTTCTATTATTATTACTGACAACTTAAAACTTACTAGTATAAAGACTAAATATTATTTTTTTTTAGGGGGTGGGGGTGGAGTGGTGGGCGGGGTGGGGCTGGGGTGGGAGTGTATACATAATCAGTAAATATTATTTTTTGAGGGTGAGGGTGAGGGTGGGTGTGGAGTGGTGGGTGTGGGCAGGGTGGGGGTGGGCGTGGGCGGGGTGGGAGTATATACATAATCAGTAAATATTATTTTTGAGGAGAAGGGGTGGGTTGTGACGCCCCCAAAATAGGTATACATCACCTATTCTGAGTCGTCAAATACATGGTACAGAATACAAATACAAATTAATTATACAACTGTCGTGTAAATTACGACAAAACATAAGCTGTGAGTTTTAATACAAATATTGTCGTCTAGACAATATACAAACTCAAATTCAATATTATTACATTTATTTTCCACTATTTCACTGAATAGTGAGGACTACTAATGCTATCATATGGTCCATCACTCCGTTCCCCGACTAGTCCCTACTACATTCTCCCCTGAAGAGAACAATAAAAGTAAAAGGGTGAGCTCAACTAGCCCAATAGGAAATATTATGACTAAGATAATGCAGAATATATTATCGTTAGCCTTCAACAGTGTTAAACTGATACAATATAACAACCATCAAGTTTAACTGCAGCGGAACAAGCAATCCATTAAAAGAATCAAGTAGAGAATAAAATCTACTATCATTTATGATTTAGAAGGTTTTTCATCACTTTTATCGTTGGGACTCAGCTTAATAAATAATCCACATCATCGAATCACCCCTGCACTACGGCCAAGGATATTCTTTAGTATCACGACCATAATTATCCATGCACTACGGGCCAAGAATATTTGTGTATTCAATAATGGTCATGATCATGCCAACAACTGTCCATCAATGCACTACGGGCCAATGAGGACTTTTCCACATCATTTGTAACATTACGATCATGATTACACCGAATAATCCCTGGTCATAATCATACCAAGTCCATCTATGCACTATAGGCCACAGATGACTTTCAACAAAATATAAACATGATGATGATAACAATGATATAAGAATTCAATAAAACAAGTTCAAGAATTAATTTATCCATGAATTAATAACGTCCAAATTGTCAACATGATACTGCTTTGTAGAGTAAAATTCAAGAATGCTCAGAAGAATATTTTCATGAAAAGATACTGGATGAAACGCAAATATCAAGGATATTCCACTAATTTCATGGATTATAGAAGTCAAAACTTTAACCAACTGAGTATAATAAAGAATGGAATAACAAAAGAAATCACCAAGCATGCGATGAGACCGCACGGTGTAGGTTATTCCAATGTATAATAAATAACGGAATCGGTCCCAAGAAAAAGCATGCATGGATATTCCAACAGAATAATAAAGACGGAATCGGTCCTACGTAAAACGCATGCATGTGATATTCCAACGTAATAATAAAGACGAAATCAGTCCGACGAAAATGCATGAATGTGATATTCCAACGTAATAATAAAGATTTTAACCAAGTCCCAGGTAGAAACGCATGCATGTGGATGTTCCAAAGAATGGAATAACATAAGAATTTCACCAAGTATAGGGTAGCCAGCAGTATCAAAAGTTATTCCAATGTAATAATAAAGAATGGAATAACAAAAGTTCTCTTCATGGAAAAGAAAGAAATAATACTCCCTACCTTAGAAAAAACCGGATCTTTGGAATAGTGAGGTAGAAACTTCTCTTCTTCTTTCTATAATTTCTCTCTATAATAATCGCTCTAAAGCTTTTGTGAATTGGTGAGAAATGAAGGAAGAATGAGCTTTTATTTATAGAAAAATATAGTTTCGATAATTGCACGTTTTGGGGTTCAAAAAATTACAGTACAATACCTCCAACTTTTCTTTCATTTTTAATTTAGTCCTGCAAGTATTATCAATCTTACACCAACTCCCCTAATAGTAAATAATGTGAATCAATAGTTCAATTATGTGAATCAATAGTATAATCATGTGAAAAATACGAATTACAGTATAATACCTCCATCTATACCTCTATTTTTAACTTAGTCATACAAGTATTATCAATCTTGCACCAACTCACCTAATAGTAATTAATGTGATTCAATAGTACACATATGTGAACAAATAGTTATATAAGCATGTGAATTAGTAGCAATTAATTGCTTATTTATCCGATAAATTATTCGATTTATCAATATAACCCTTAGACATCAATTATCATCGGAATAAATGTCGATTTTCACTAACACAAACAATTTCAACATAATGAAACTATTTTTTATCAAAAATATAAATTTTGAAATTTCGAAATTTGACTTTTCCCGAAAAAGTCAACTGTTGACTTTTTGACCAAATAGTGAATCCCGAAAAATTTTGTGTTTATAGACTATTTTTACTAATTTCGGGTGATTCGGACTCAAATATCACGTTCGCGTCTCCAAATTCAACTCCGAACAACATTCATCATTAATATTATAACTCACAATATTTATCAACCGTGTCGCTCCTAAGAAAGAGGGGCTTTCCAATAAGAATTTCTCCCTATCAGCGCAAATTAGGTGACCAAACCTCTCCTCGATGTAACTTCTAGACATTGTAAATATTGCAATTTATAATATGAATAACTTTGTCGCCTCAAGTATTGATTTAATAAAAAATATTTTATCACGCAGATGATAATCTTGTGACAATAATTGAATCAATAATATGATAGATATGATGCAAAGAATTCTCAGAGCAATAATTGAGTATAAATGAGTGACTTCTCACGTAAGCATCAATAATTAATACCGTGTGCTACTATGCAATCACGCGTATTACTGTACTTTTAACACCGGGTGTTTCAACAGTTAATGGTAAAACTTCCGCCGTTATTTTCATAAAGTATTTTTGTCGTTTTCTCAATCCTACAATAATTCCGTTGTGGGGGTCCACCAATGATTGTGTCGTTGTACGAATATTCCCTGTTAAAACGACTATTCCCCGACCAATCGAATATTATATAACAACTTGCGTACTTTACAAAATTTGTAAATATTACCCACAACTACAACATTATATCAAATCCACACCAGAATATTCAAAAATATATTTCGAGAAAATTTAATCTTTATTCAAAAAGTTGGGGTCTTACAACTTCCCCTTCTTATGAAATTTCGTCCTCGAAATTAGGGTGTGTACCTGGTATGTCGAAGAGGTAAGGATATCTTGATTTCATCTCAGATTCTAACTCCCAGGTCATTTCTTCCACATCGTGGTTTCTCCACAAAACTTTGACTTGAGGTATAACCTTGGAGCGTAGAATATGATCCTTTTTATCCAAGATTTTAACAAGTAACTCTTCATACGTTAAATCTTCCTCTATCTCGTCTGGTTCTAATTCAATAATGTGGTTCGGGTCTTTCACATATTTACGTAACATAGATATGTGAAAAACGTTATGAACACGAGACATATTTGGCAGTAAAGCGAGTCTATACGCCACAGTTCCTATTCGATCGAGGATTAAAAATGGGTCAATGAATCGAGGGTTGAGATTTCCTCTCTTTCCAAATCTTGTAACTCATTTCCATAGAGCAACACGTAACAACACATGATCTCCAATATCGAATTCTACGTCCTTTCGATGAAGATCAACATAACTCTTTTGCCGATCTTGTGAGGTTTTTATACGTTGTCGGATCGTTTGTATCTTTTTCGTAGTCATACGCACCAACTCCGGTCCCAACAACGTTGCTTCACCCACCTCATCCCAGCATACTGGAGAACGACACTTTCTTCCATACAACACCTCAAATGGAGCCATGCCAATACTTGCTTGATAACTATTGTTGTAGGAAAACTCCACCAATGGTAGGAACTTATCTCAACTTCCCTTGAAGTCAAGGACACAGAGTCTTAATAGATCTTCAAGAGTTTGAATGGTCCTCTCCGACTGCCCGTCCATCTGAGGATGATATGCCGAGCTAAATCGCAAATCCGTGCCCATAGCATTTGTCAAACTAACCCAAAATCTTGAAGTGAATCTTGGGTCTCGATCAAAAACTATGGATACTGGCATACCATGAAGTCTTAAAATCTCGTTTATGTACATACGAGCAAGACATTCAAGTGTATAAGTTTCTCATATAGGTAGAAAATAAGCAGACTTGGTCAATCTATCAACAATGACCCAAATTGCATCTATGCCTTGAGAAACCTTAGGAAGACCAGTAACGAAATCCATAGTAATGTGTTCCCACTTCCATTCTGGAATTTCAAGTGGTTGCAATAAACCTTTTGGTATTTGATGCTCCGCCTTGACTCGTTGACAAGTTAAACACCTTGAGATAAACTCTGCTATCTCTCTCTTCATATTGCTCCACCAAAATGTATGTCGAAGATCACGATACATTTTGGTACTCCCAGGATGGATTGCAAACGGTGTGTTGTGCGCCTCCATCATGATTTTATACTTTAAATCAGGGTTGTTAGGAACACAAAGTCTGGAGTTGACTCGAAGTATTCCTTCCTCATCGATTTTTGCTTCCGGCATAGCACCATCTTGCACTTTCTTCTTCATACGCATTAGCTCCAGGTCTGTAGCTTGAGCAGCTTTAACTTTATCGATTAAAGTCGGTTCTACTCGTATGTTTGCCATCATCATGTGGGTCCCTGGAGTCTTTATCTCTAACTCCATCCTTTGCAAGTCATACAAAATAGGTCTTTGCGTTGACAATATTGCACTCGTACCCGCAAATGATCTTCTACTCAGGTCGCGGCTACCACCACGTTAAACTTTTTAGGATGGTATTGGATGGTATGATCATAATCTTTCAATAGTTCAAGCCAACGTCGTTGTCGCATGTTGAGTTCTTTTTGGGTGAAGAAATATTTGAGGCTTTTATGATCCGTGTAGATCTCCACCTTCTCTTCATACAGGTAATGCCTCCAAATCTTAAGCGCAAAAACAACAGCTGCCAACTCTAGATCATGAGTAGGGTAATTGCTCTCATATTCTTTGAGTTATCGTGAGGCATAGGCTATGACTTTCCCATGTTGCATGAGAACACATCCTAACCCTTTGCTCAAGCATCATCAGAGATGACAAATCCTCCGAGCCGGATGGTATTATCAAAGCAGTCTTTGAAATGAGTCTCATCTTGAGTTCTTGAAAACTCTTCTCACATTCCTCGCCTCAACCGAAATTTGTATCTTTTGAGTCACTTGAGTTAATGGAGTAGCGATTCGAGAAAATCCTTCCACGAATCTCCGATAATAACCAAATTAATCCGAGAAAGCTATGTACTTTGGTCATCGATTTAGGTTGCTCCCCGGCGTTGAATAGCTTCAATCTTTGGTTGGGTCAATGATATTCCATGACTTGATATCACGTGCCCAAGGAATACAACTTCCTCGAGCCGAACTCGCATTTCTTCAACTTGGCATATAGCTTGTTTTCACGAAGCTTTTGGAGTATCAGCCTCAAGTGTTGCTCATGATCTTCACGGCTTTTGGAATATATGAGGATGTCATCAATAAAGACGACCACAAAATGATCCAAATATTCCTTGAATACTCGGTTCATCATATCCATGAAGGCAGCAGGAGCATTAGTCAATCCAAAAGACATGACTAAGAATTCATAATGCCCGTCATCGAAGTTCGAAAGGCGCCTTTGGAATATCCTCGGTTTTAACCTTCAGCTGATGATATCTAGAACGAAGATCTATCTTTGAAAAACATTGTGCTCCTTGCAACTGATCAAACAGGTCATCAATACGTGGCAATGGGTACCTATTTTTGATGGTGACATGATTCAACTCCCGATAATAAATACAAAGTCGCATACTCCCATCTTTCTTCTTCAAGAATAGAACAGGAGCACCCCAAGGAGACGTACTAGGACGAATGAAACCAATGTCTAACAATTCCTACAATTGGGTCTTTAACTCCTGAAGTTCAATAGGAGTCATTAAATATGGGGCTTTGGAAATGGGTTTTGTACCGGGTTCAAGGTCGATACAAAATTCAACTTCACGCTCTGGGGGTAGGCCATAAAGTTCTTCAGGGAATACGTCAGAAAATTTATTAACAATAGAAATATCCTTCAAATCTGACGTATTTTTGTTTAAATCTGTGACATGAGCTAAGAAAGCTTGACATCCGTTTTTCAATAAACGAATAGCTTTATGGCTTGAGATGACCGTGATTGATTTTAATGGTTTGGTCGCTTGAATTCGCATAATAGGTTTATTAGGAATATGAAAGCTAACAACCTTACGAAAACAATCAATTTTAGCATGATGAGTAGTTAACCAATCAATCCCTAGAATCACGTCAAATGCAAGTATTTTTAAGGAGATAAGATCGACAGGTAACGTGCGGTTACCTATTTGAATCAAACAAGACTTATAAACAATGGATGTAATGAAGGTTTCTCCTAATGGAGTTTCAACAGATAAGTAAAAGTCTAATTTCTCCGGAGTCAAATTTAATCGTTGAGCGCAAGTAGGAGAAATAAAAGAATGGGTAGAACCGATATCAAATAAGGTATAGACTTCGCTAGAGTTTATGATAAGCTTACCCGTGATGACTTCGTTCGGGTTCCTTGCTTTCTGGGAGGTCACTACAAATGCTCTCCCTTGCACCACCGGATTTGAATTTTCTGGGACGGCCTTTGGTGCCTCTATCCTAGCTGAACTTGTCTTCGGTGAACGATAAAATCGGGCTAGGTGACCTTCTCTTCCACAATTATAACAGGCTTTGGATGGCATCGCGCAGTTTGGACTGATGTGTCCCTCCCCTCCGCATTTGAAGCATATGATAGGTGGTCGTTCTCCTTCCTTGACAACGGTGTTGGTCTTGACGCTCTTTCCATCATTGTTGAATCTCCTCTTCTTGAAATGTCCATTCTTATTGTCTTGGCTATGATTACCACCGGAAGTGGTTACCATTTCGTATGTTGATTCCTCCACGCTTGTTGTCACCGTTTAGATGGTTGTTACCACCGGTATTTTCATGCTTTGTACCGCTTTTCCCTTGGTTAGCGTTGACTGCTATCACGCGCTCCAATAATCGAGCCCTATTTACAACATCCGAGTACAAACATAGTTTATGAAAAATAAGATATTGACGTATCTCGGGCTTCAAACCTCTTAAAAATATTCGCGTCATTCGCTCCTCATTATCGACCAAATGGGATGCAAACCGGATAACTCCACAAATTTAGACTCGTATTGCGACACTGGCCATATTGTTTTGTTCTAACTTGATAAACTCCACTGCTTCATGTGAAGAATACTTTCTAAAAAAGTACTTGTCGTTGAATAGCTCTTGGAACTTCTCCCAAGACATCTTGAGTGCATCGAGGTTGGAGTACGCTTTTACTGATTCCCACCAATGAATCCGCCTCTTCACGCAACATGAAGGTGGCGAAGGGAACCTTTTGCTCCTCGGAGCATCCTAAGACATCAAATATCTTGGTGATCTGCTTTATCCATGTTTCAGCCTTAAGTGGTTTTGGCTCTCCAATAAACTCCGGTTGTAACAACCCCAAAATAGGTCCAATCCAATCAACCTATTCTGAGTCGCCAACAACATGGTACAGAAAACAACTACAACTTTATTATTATAATTGTCGTGAAAAATACAACAACACATATGCTGTGAGTTTGGATACAAATATATACCAACTGTGACTCTCATCCCAACCTTGGATAGCACGTCACAATGACACCTTACATAAAGGTATAGTCAAAAACTGTTTTAGAAATTAGAATCTTTAGGAAGTGCTCAAGGAAACCTTCGTACATGGGAGGCCATGCTTCTAGGTTATGGTTGATATCATATGGCCACAGAATTATCCTTGGTTGACCCAATAGACCCCAAAGAAAAACGAGAAGATTACTATCATATTCTTTCCAATGATGAGTCTTCTCTTGACATATCATTATCTCCACTGTCTCTAATTGGGAATTAAACTCCAAACAAACACCAAGATTATATAGGTAATGCTTGTAAATATACTCTGCAAGTGGATGAGCAAAACCCTATCTTATGATGACAAGAGGTTGTATGTCATTAGACATCTTGTATTATAGTGGCAAAATACCCTTCCAAGTTAAATTCACCTCACCCTCAACATCTATAGACCACCATTCTATTCCTCGCTTATCCCCTACCGACCCAAATTTATACTTTTATTACCTGAAAGGAATTGTGAAGCAAAAGGGTGAGCACAACTAGCTCAGTAAAGAATATCATGACTAAAAATAATTAAATTATCAATAGCCTTCATCAATAATAAATCGTAGATTTAGAACATATAGTGAGCGATAAAATTTCAACCATAGTTGCAGCGGAATGAGCAATCCATTAGAAGAGTCAAATAGACCATAAAATCTATTATCTTCTCCATATTAAAAGTCCACCAACAATGTTTTATCCCTATAACATTAATCAACAATTCCTGTCCACAATCACGTGTATAACTCATAATCGTAATTGTAGTTCTAAATTCCTTTTCTCATCTAAGACAAAAATAATTTTCATCACCTGAAACATCAAAGATTATGGTTATACCAAATCACAGTTTATGTTCATAATCCTACTAATAAATTCATCTTTGCACTACGGGCCAAAGATATTCATCAACAAGTCATCTTTGCACTACAGGCCAAAGAAATTCATCAGTTGGTCAGGTTCATCTAAAACACATGTTCGTCTTTGCACTACGGCCAAAGATATTCATCAAAAAATCATTCATCTTTGCACTACAGGCCAAAGATATTCAGTTATATCATCATTTAGGATTGAGGATGATGAAAAATATTTTAAAGAAAACGAATCCAGTGAAACAAAAGAACAAATATTAAGGATTCGTACTTTAAACAATTCCCGTTCAAAAATACTTCATAAATAACGGAGTAGTAGAGTAAAATTCAAGAATGAAGACCAAAAACATAGATCCAATCAAAGATAGGAACTATCACGCATAATCTTGGACATAGAAAGAAAATTTAATTTTTCTCGTGAATAATGTCGATTCGTGAATAGTGTTGTATACGTGAATAGTGTCGTATACGTGAATAGTAACTCCGACACCAAAAGATAGAAATTTCACAAAAATCATCATGCTTCTTGAATAGTACTCGTGAATAGTAACTCGTGAATAATAACTCATGAATAGTAACTCATGAATAGTAACTCGTGAATAGTAACTCATGAATAGTAACTTTGACATAAAAAAGTTCTAAATTTGATAAAAAGTTCAAACCAATATTTCGGCATAATGATATTGAAGAAATAATATCATTTATGAAGAAAATAATCTCCCTTACCTCAGAAAGAATAGTACTTCTGACTGGAATACTAGATATAGTGCTAAAAGAACTTGCACCGTATAGCAATACTCGAAGTACTAAAATACTCACAAAATACACTCGATATAATAGAGAGAGAAAGAGAGAGAAATCTTTAGTTTCTGGTGTGATTTTCAATTCTAACCTAAGCACCATATTTATAGGAAAATACTTAGAACACCAAAGCAGAAAATTTAATAAAATATAATATATTTTTTTTAAACTTCCTACGCACCCAATTAGTCCAAACATCAGCCACACCTCAACCAAAACCATCAAAAAAACGTTTTTTATATTTAAAACTTTTAAAAATCAATTATTTCGGAACTTCAGAATTTCAATAATTCATAATAAATAGCCCTTTTATCAGAAAATTCAAATCTCGAGAGTTTTTATAGGAAATTCAATTCTCTACAACTTTGCGTAAGAAAGTTTTTCCAAATTCCAAACAAAATTGACCAAAAAAATCCATAAACAGACGATTTTACAAAGCTATAATCAAATTTCAACCAAGAATGGGTCCACCAACATGTTTAACATGTTTTTAGTATTTATTGCAACAAAAATACTCTTCCTCCTCATATACTCATATATCCCACATTCATTATAAAAATATTACCATTATTATATTATTAAAATATAATAATATATTAAAATAAATTATTTTATCGTAAAAAAGATAAAATATTAATTTTCAACAATTGTCACATTAAAAATTTTCTCCATCTATATCCACATAAAATCAATATTTTTCTCATCATATAAATCAATAATTAATTATTCACAAATAATATTACGTAATCACAATAATACAACCAACCGTAGCCGCCCCGAAAGAGGGGCTTTCCAAGAAAATTTCTCCTTATTGGTAGCCAAGCAATTAGGTGACCAAACCTCTCCTTGAAGATGTAACTTTCTAGACATTGCCAATAATGTTATCTAATAATATTATTCAGATAATATGAATTATTGCTTCGATAATGGAAAATCTTGTGTAGTGACAATTATTGAAACAACAAGAAATATAAAATATCAACGCAGCAATTATTGAATCAATAAAATAAAATATCAATAAAGAATTATCAGTATAAATTATTGAGTAGTGTCTTCTTACGTAAGAATAAATAATTCAAAATATCATGCATCTGGTAATATTATTTCAGCAACAACGCGTATTACTTTTACTTTAACCACCGGGTATTCCAACAAAGTGTTAACTTAACGATTACGCCGTTATTTATAAAAACTTTAATTTGTCGCTTTCTTCATCCTACGCTTATTCATTATGGGGCCCACAAAATGGTCGCTACTGCCGCATTTAATATTCTCCTATGCGAAAGAATATTCCACGACCAAACGAATATTCCCCGAACAACAATGAATATTTTTATAACCACTTGTGTATTTTGAAAAAAATTCATATATCACCCTTAACTTTAACCTTTTATCAATTTAACCATTTATTGAATAGTAATTATAAGAAAAATTGAATACTTTTATTTCATAAAATTCGGGTCTTACACCTAAGGGTCCCATTCTTGAATCTGCTTTAGCGATATCATCCCAAAGAGTTTTCAATGTTTCCACTTACATTTTGGATGAGAGCCGCTCTACTTTGATGTTGCATGAATTGCATAAAGCCTCCGAACATTCCATCGCTCATCATTTGGTCGATGTTGTTGTTTGCATGAGGATTATGCCTTCCTCGATCAACATTATTCGATTGTTGATCCGTGGAGACTCAACGGTCTCTTGTGCTCCATTGCTATTCTGAATATTCTCGGATGCCATTTTCAAATACTACCACAAAACAAGGGTTAATTGACATGCAACATATTATCTGTGAGACCCCAAATTTTATGAAATAAAAGTATTCAATTTTTCTATTTTAGTAAATGGTTAAATTGATAAAATGTTAAAGTTAAGGGTGATATGTGAATTTTTTTTAAGTAGACAAGTTATCATAAAATACCCGGTTACTATTCACGAGTTACTATTCACGGGTTACTATTCACCCAAATTACTATTCACTCTAGTATTGTTCACTCGGGTATTTGGGATACTTTTCGTGTCGGAGTACTATTCACGAGTTACTATTCACCCGAACAAAATATTTTATGAAAATAACGACGGAGGTTTTACCGTTAAAACTGTTGAATTACTTGGTAGTAAAGTATGCGATGTACGCTGTTGTTGCATAAGAGCACACGGTATTGATTATTGATATTTATGTAAGAAGTCGCTCAGTTTGACTCAATTATTGTCGATTATTAATATGAATTATTATAGAGATAATGACGTTTTGTTTTATTCGTATTATTAACGTAATAAAACAGAAACATCTTTTTATATAAAACAGAATACTTTATTAAAATTATTCTATAAATAGAATATATTATATTTTATTATGCATAGTGTTTGCATAGTGCCCGCATAGTATTTTGCATAGTAAAATTTTTTTATATAAAACATAATACTTTATTAAAGTTATTCTATAAATAGAATATATTATATTTTATTATGCATAGTGTTTGTATAGTGCCTGCATAGTGTTTGCATAGTAAAAATCATTTTATATAAAAATAGAATATATTATATTTTATTTAAAAGATTTTTCTTTAAATATGGACCGTCAGATTAAAGTAAATCAATCTGGACCGTTCATGGATTAGTTACTATGCATTCCATTTTCCTATAAATAGAGGGCTAAGTTAGAATTGAAAATCACACCAGAAGTTCAGAGAATTCCCCTTCTATAATCTTGAGCGTATTTCTTTAGAGTTTTAGAAAGTTTTGAGCGTAGAAAACAGTGGAAGTTTTCTTCAAGAATATATTCTCTATACCAGTTGGAATACTCTTCTTTCAAAGGTAAGAATTATTATTATTTTTTATTCTGAAGAGAAATTATTTTTCATATTCATATGAATATTATTATCGTTCAATATTCATTATATTCTTTAATATTCGTAAGGAATATTATTTTCGTTTAATATTCGTAAGGAATATTATTTTCGTTCAATATTCGTAAGAGATATTATTATTATAGTAAGGAGTATTATTTCTTTCGTATTCATGAAGAGAACTATTGTTATTCCATTCTTTATTATTATGTTGGAATAACCTGTCTATGCGAAGTACTGCATACATGGTGAAATTCTTTTATTATTCCAATCTTTATTGTACTAAGTTGGTTATTGATTTTACGAGTTGTATATCTTTGGCTCAGTAGTGCAAAAGATGATCTCATTATTTGATAGCTTTGACGTCAGTAGCGCAAAAAGATGGACAAAAATGTATGACATGATCATGACCATTGGTGATACTAACAAATATCCTCGCACGTAGTGCGGGGATGATTCGATGATGTGGATTATTTATTTAAATTTGAGTCTCGGTGATTGGTTTTATAGTTGAATATCTTTGTACGTGGTAGGCAAAGGTAGACAATCCGATTGGTATGATCATTGTTATTACACTTGAATATCTTCAGCCTTTGGGGTAAGGATATTGAGTAAACGTTCTATTAAGCCTTGTGGCAAGAATGAATTGTTAATTCATGTTATTATAAATATGAATTGTGAACTTAATTATAATCTTTAGTGGTTCAGGTGAATACAGGTGATAAAAGTTGATGAAAACATTTTTTAAATCATAAAATATAGTAGATTCTATTCTCTACTTGACTCTTCTAATAGATTGTTTGTTCCGCTGCAGTTAAACTTGATGTTGTTATATTTTATCATTTTAACACTGTTGAAGGCTAACGATAATTTATTCTGCATTATCTTAGTCATAATATTTCTTACTTTGGGGCTAGTTGAGCTCACCATTTCTTTCATTTATTCTCTTGAAATGAGAACGTAAATTTGGGACTAATCGGGAATGGAGTGATGTTCTGAGATGATAGTATTAGTAGTCCTCACTATTCTGTTAAATAGTGTGACAATAAATATAATGAGGACTTATTCTGAGAGTGGATACTGTCTAGATGACAATATGCGTATTTAAAACTCCCAGCTCATGTTGTATAAGTTAGTTTGTATTTGTATTCTGTACCATGAAAGTGGCGACCCAAGATGGGTGACGTATACCTTATTTGGGGGCGTCACATTATCCATATACTCTGACCAACCAATTAAATACCAAATAAACTTAGGTAGGTCATACTAGCGAAGGAATTTCCCGTCTCTCCCCTCCTAGTTCTAGTCTCACATCTTAGTCAGGGATCATATCCCTAAGCTTTGATACCAACTGTGACGCCCCCAAAATAGGTATACATCACCTATTTTGAGTCGTCAAATACATGGTACAGAATACAAATACAACTTAATTATACAACTGTCGTGTAAAGTACGACAAAACATAAGCTGTGAGTTTTAATACAAATATTATCGTCTAGACAATATACAAACTCAAATTCAATATTATTACATTTATTTTCCGCTATTTCACTGAATAGTGAGGACTACTATTGCTATCATCTGGTCCGTCACTCCGTTCCCCGACTAGTCTCTACTATGTTCTCATTTCCTGAAGAGAACAATAAAAGTAAAAGGGTGAGCTCAACTAGCCCAGTAGAAAATATTATGACTAAAATAATGCAGAATATATTATCGTTAGCCTTCAACAGTGTTAAACTGATACAATATAAAAACCATCAAGTTTAACTGCAGTGGAACAAGCAATCCATTAAAAGAGTCAAGTAGAGAATAAAATCTACTATCATTTATGATTTAGAAGGTTTTTCATCACTTTTATCATTGGGACTCAAACAATAAATAATCCACATCATCGAATCACCCCGCACTACTACTTAATGATATTCTTTAGTATCACGACCACAATTATCCATGCACTACGGGCCAAGAATATTTGTGTATTCAATAATGGTCATGATCATGCCAACAACTGTCCATCAATGCACTACGGGCCAATGAGGATTTTTTCCACATCATTTGTAATATTACGGTCATGATTACACCGAATAATCCCTGGTCATAATCATACCAAGTCCATCTATGCACTATAGGCCACAGATGACTTTCAACAAAATATAAACATGAGGATGACGACAATGATATAAGAATTCAATAAAACAAGTTCAAGAATTAATTTATCCATGAACTAATAACGTCCAAATTGTCAACATGATACTGCTTTGTAGAGTAAAATTCAAGAATGCTCAGAAGAATATTTCCATGAAAAGATACTGGATGAAGTGCAAATATCAAGGATATTCCACTAATTTCATGGATTATAGAAGTCAAAACTTTAACCAACTGAGTATAATAAAGAATGGAATAACAAAAGAAATCACCAAGCATGCGATAGAATCGCATGCAAGCGGTTATTCCAATGTAATAATAAATAACGGAATCGAAGTCCACGTAAAACGCATGCATGTAATATTCCAACGAGAATAATAAAGATTTAATCGTGTCTCATGCGAAACGCATGCATACGATATTTCAACAGAAATAATAAAGACGGAAATCGGTCCCATGGAAAACGCATGCATGTGATATTCCAATGTAATAATAAAGATTTTAACCAGTCCCATGTAGAACGCATGCATGTGATGTTCCAAAGAATAATAAAGAATGGAATAACACAAGAATTTCACCAAGTATAGGGTAGCTCACGTATACAGTTATTCCAATGTAATAATAAAGAATGGAATAATGTAAGTTCTCTTCATAGATAAGAAAGAAATAATACTCCCTACTTTAGAAAAAAGCTGGATACTTTGGAATAGTGAGGTAAGCAGACTTCTCTTCTTCTTTTCTATAATTTCTCTCTATAATAATCGCTTCTAAAGCTTTTGTGAATTGGTGAGAAATGAAGGAAGAATGAGCTTCTATTTATAGAAAAATATAGTTTCGATAATCAGACGTTTTGGGCTCGAAAAATTACAAAGACAATACCTCTAACTTTTCTTTCATTTTAATTTAGTCCCGCAAGTATTATCAATATTACACCAACTCCCCTAATAGTAAATAATGTGAATCAATAGTTCAATTATGTGAATCAATAGTATAATCATGTGAAAAATACGAATTACAGTATAATACCTCAATCTATACCTCCATTTTTAACTTAGTCATGTAAGTATTATCAATCTTGCACCAACTCCCCTAATAGTAATTAATGTGATTCAATAGTACACATATGCGAACAAATAGTTATATAAGCATGTAAATTAGTAGCAATTAATTGCTCATTTATCCGATAAATTACCCAATTTATCAATATAACCCATAGACATCAATTATCATCGGAATAAATGTCGATTTTCACTAACACAAACAATTCCAACATAATGAAACTATTTTTATCAAAAATATAAATTTTGAAATTTCAAAGTTTGACTTTTCCTGAAAAAATCAACTGTTGACTTTTTGACCAAATAGTGAATCCCGAAAAAATTTGTGTTTATAGACTATTTTTACTAATTTCGTCGTTCCGGACTCAAATATCACGTTCGCGTCTCCAAATTCAACTCAGAACAACAACATTCATCATTAATATTATAACTCACAATATTTATCAACCAGTCGCTCCCGTGAAAGGGGGGCTTTCGATAAGGATTTCTCCTGTTATTGGCGCCGCAAATTAGGTGACCAAACCTCTCCTCGATGTAACTTCTGACATTGTAAATATTGCAATTTATAATATGAATAACTTTGTCGCCTCAAGTATTGATTTAATAAAAATATTTTATGCAGATGATCTTCGTGGCAATAATTGAATCAATAATATGATAGATATGATGCGAAGAATTATCAGTAGTAATAATTGAGTATAACCGAGTGACTTCTCACGTAAGCATCAATAATCAATACCAGGTGCTTTCTTATGCAACCACGCCAGACATCTTGTACTTTTAACACCAAAGCGTTTCAACAGCTTAATCGGTAAAACTTCCGCCGTTATTTTCATAAAGTATTTTTGTCATTTTCTCAATCCGAATAATAATTACATTGTGGGGGTCCACCAATGATTGTCTTGGTTATTTAATATTCCCTGTTAAAACGAATATTCCCGACCAATCGAATATTATATAACAACTTTGCGTAGTTTACAAAATTTGTAAATATTACCCCACAACTATAACATTATATCAAATCCACACTATAATATTCAAAAATATATTTCGAGAAAATTTAATCTTTATTCAAAAAATTGGGGTCTTACATGGGCGAGGTGGGAGTGTATACATAATCAGAAAATATAATTTTTGGTGGGTGGGTGAGTGGGGAGTGGACGAGATGGGAGTGCATACATAATCAGTAAATAATATTTTTGGGGGTTGGGGGATGGGTGGGGTGCGTGCAGGGTGGGAATATATACATAATCAGTAAATATTATTTTTTGGGATGGGGGTGTATATATAATCAGTAAATATATATATATATATATATATATATATATATATATATATGTATAAATAAGTTTAAAATATGTTATTATATATTGGTAAGAGTATATAATAGTCCAAGTGATATTTTTTAATACAATACTTTAATTAATCCTGAAAAAAAAAACATAACATGAGATTATTTTAAGTTATTCCATGAATAATATTATAAAAAACAAACACGTGGTTAGGACTATTTAATCCTAAGATTAATACTATTGAGATTATAATCTTTACAAACAAACATGACCTAAGGATTATTCTAGAGGTTTCAAAATTTTGTTTTAAATGTCTCTAATGCCGGATAAATCATTTCTGATTGGCTATACCATAAAGTACATTTTATCTTAGGAATTGATATTTATGCATGCAAAAATGATATTTTCACATGAATTTCACTCACATGGAGGGATTCATGTGAGTCCATGTGAGAGGGATTATGTAAAAATATCAAAATTTCATGTGAAAATATCAATTCTCTTTAACTTAGGGGGTGTTTGATAAAAATTGAATGAATCAATCAATCTGAATGAATTTAATCAATCTCAATCAAATGAAATTTGAATCTGAATGAAAAAACTATTTGATAACTGACATATCTTAAAGATCTGAATGACATATTTTTAATATTTTACCACTCTGAAAAAATTCAAAGTTGTTGTAAATTTATTTAATATTACATAATATAATAGTTAATATTTTTTTATTATTATTTTTATTTTTTTTATTTCATTCAGCCAACCATTCAACCATTCAGACCAAAAATTCGGACTTAACCATTTAGCCAACGCATCTGACCGATTCAGCCATTCAGACGATTTTTTTTCAAAACAAACGCACTTAATGATTCAGCCACTTACCGATTCAGCCATTCAAATCCATTAAATTCTAAACAAACAGCCCCTTATTCAATAACCCATCATTTAAGATAAAAAAATTGAGACTGTCAACATTATCCATAAAATAATACTCTCTCCGTCCTCAAAAAAAATATCTCAAGTAGATTTTTCACATAAATTAATAAAAATAAAATAGAAAAAGAGTGTAGAAAAAATTCTAAATTTATTCGAGTTTGGTACCTGCTAATGTTGCTTCTCCTACTTGAATTCTAAATTCAAATTTGGCTGCCTAGTAAAGTACTCCTAGACCAATTAGGTAAATATATATTGGACCAATTCAAATGGATTTTAATCTTATGGACCAAATTTGTCCCACTATTTGCATCATTGATGTAACTAGAGACTTTTGGAGAGCCATTACAACTGTTGTAAAAAATATTCTTGTTAAAAAGTACTTGTGGAATCTCATATTACCATATATTCGATCTTTCTACATTTTTTAGTCCCTTCTAAATTAAAAATATATTTTTATTTAGAACTCTAAAGTGTGATATTATATTTCTAATTTATCATTACTTTTTTTACTATTATTTTCAATATCACACTACCATAATTAAATTTCTAATTAATATTAAAGTTATATTTGAGAACATAAAATTATCCTTAATTAAAAATATTTGTTTTACAAATGTATCTTAAATTTTAGAACGGAAGAAATACATTAATGTGAATAAATAATAAACTAACTATTTTTCAATTCTTAAAATTCATAATTCAACGAAATCTTTACATAATGCATTACTTCTAAGTAAAATTTTTAATTCAACGAAATCATAACATAATGCATGCATTATACAGTTGCATCGTGTGTATCAGATATTGTACATATTACTTCCAAGTAAAATTCTTAATTCAACGAAATCTTATCATAATGCATGCATTATACAGTTGCAACGTGTGTATCAGATATTGATGATCTTAATATCTTGATTATTATATAATAGTCACGCATGAAATGAGAGGTCATATACAAACTTATCCTACTATATATAGAAAGAGCCTTAAAACCAATAAAGCACAACTCAAAAATGAGTGAGGCAATGGATTATAAAACTCTTCCTCTTCATTCATGCCAAGTGCAGAAAAAATCTCTAATAATCAACAGATTCCATATTCTCCTCCATTTCATAGCAATATTATTCCTAATTTATTATAGGGTTTCCTTTATTTCCCAAAGCATAAGAATTAGTACTAACAACACTACACCAATATTACCATATGTTCTTCTTTTTGCTTCTGAACTCGCACTATCTTTTATTTGGCTGCTCAACCAAGTTTATCGATGGAGACCCGTTTCTCGGCAGGTCTTCCCGGAGAGACTGCCGGAAAATAAAGAACTTCCGGCCATCGACGTGTTTATATGCACGTCGGATCCCATTAAGGAGCCAACTGTGGGAGTGATGAACACGGTTATATCCGCCATGGCGTTGGATTATCCGCCTGATAAGCTCCACGTGTATCTATCGGATGATGCGGGTTCTCCGGTGACTTTAAGAGGGATAATGGAGGCTTGGAGATTTGCCAAGTGGTGGATACCCTTTTGTCGGAAATTTGGAATTAAGACTATTTGTCCTAAGGCTTATTTTTCGGAGGCAAATGATGATGATAATATTGATGTGGATAGCAATGATTTTGTAGCTGAGAAAAATATTGTCAAGGTTGGGACACACAATTAAATTTAAGAAACTGAAATTTTCATAGACCATTCTTTCAAGTTGTCAGTCAGTTCTATAATAGTCAGCTAATTATCCAAAAGTAATTATATGCATGAATTACAAAATTATACTATATAATTGTACATGTGAAATGGGTTGCTAATTAATTAATTAATGGTGCAGGGGAAATATGAGGAGTTCTTGGAGAGAGTGATGAGAATTAAGGAAAATGAAGTGGCCATACTTAATGGTGACCGTTCTTCTATTATTGAGGTAAGACCAACAATATCTGATTTGATATTTTAACTATGTACGGACGTACATACGAGTTTTCATTTGGATCAAGATCATGAGCTAGCTCAACCTGTCTATTTTGTCAATTCATTGGATTATTTGAGACTGAGTTACATTTAGAACATGTACACTACTAATAGTATAGTAGTGGACGACAGTATTATTTAAAGCGTCATCCGCTATTATTAGTAGCGAACGTAATCCGCCGTTTGCTACTAATAATAGCGGAGGTGAATTTTCCAAGTTATGTATGTCCAATATCATTCCCTATATATATATATATATATTCCCTAATAGGGGAGGTGAATTTTCCAGTTGCAGTCTTGGCACTTAATTCTTTTTATCGAGTTGTATCATCTAAGGGTACGTACTCTTTGAAAGATATAGAAGGACTCTAAAAACATATGTATTCTGCATGCTCGTGATTGTTTTCTCGTGATTAATTTCTCTTCTTTTCAGGTGATACAAGACGAATCTTCTGAGCAAACCGGGATGCCTTTCCTTGTGTATATTTCACGTGAAAAAAGATCACCTCATCCTCATCATTTTAAAGCTGGAGCTCTCAATGTCCTTGTAAGTTGTAACATCTCTCTCTCTCTCTCTGTCTAAATGGACTAATTTTACATCTCATAACTTACGAATTTGTTTTCCCTTTGTGTGTGTATATATATATCCATTAATATATATTATTGTAGTTCCGAGTTTCAAGCATGATAAGCAATGCACCCTACATTCTAGGGCTGGACTGCGACATGTATTGCAATGATCCAAATTCAGCACGAGAATCGATGTGTTTCTTTCTTGACCCCGAGATATCTTCCTCACTGTTTCTTGTCCAATTTCCACAAAAATTCCACAACATCAGTAACTGACATCTATGATAGTCAGTTAAGATCCTGTTATAAGGTAATCCATATAAATTAATTTATATGGGTTAATATTAGAATAATGCATGCTATGTCTACCAATTGCACATAAAAAAGTTGTGCACCCACAGTATACTCAATTCATATATGGTTTTATTAACATGTGCCCTTAGATCGAGCACCTATTAAGCACGGAAATTAATTGTTGGACACTGAATTCAAGTGATGGAGCCCACTAAAATATAATTAAAATAATATTTTAGTGGAGCCATATACATTAAAAATTATATTTTAATAGGCCTCATCCCTTAAATTCGTGCTCAACACTTGAGTTCCATACTTAACATGTGCCCCTAGGACACATGCTAAGAGGGCCCTTCATATATTGTTTACTAACGAAAATATATAAAACATTCAATTGTAGGTCCCGCTTCTTATTTTATTTTATTTTTTTATATTGTGTGTGCACAATTTTTTGTATATAGTTGGTGTCCCTATCATTACTCTTAATATTAATAAAACATTTTTTATAATAATTATAGAGTTAAAATGATGACACATAATTGAAATAAGGATAATGATATCCAACCGTTTTCATTAATGAGGTGTCAATGATCTACATGTGTCTATACACTGATGGTGCATGAAACTTTAATTTATAATTATATGCACAAATTGTTGAGATCATTAATGTTTTTCATTAATATTTGTTGATTGTCAATAATTATGTTTTCAGGTATCATGGCCAGGTATGGATGGGCTCAAGGGACCGAGAGCAGATTTTCTGTCCCCAAATTTTCTGTCCCTTTGTATCTCTCCACTTAAATCTTAACACCTAATCTCTTACTTAACATTAATTAATTCTAAAATTAAATAAAAAGACATGTGTCAAGATTTAAGTGGAGGGACACAAGAGGGACAGAAAATTTGGGGACAGAAGATCTGCCCTCCAAGGGACCACCTATATTCGGTACATGCTATTATTTAAAGAGGGAAACACTCTATGGAACTTCCGCACAACATGGTATATATATATAATATGGCTGACGGTTTTCCGTTCTATGGCGACGGTTTATACCGTCGCAATAACTGATTCGATAAATCTAATCAATTCAATTCTGAAATTATATATATATATATATATATATATATATATATATATATATATATATATATATATATATATTTCTATTTTATTTTTCCCATTTTACTTCTTCTTCATTTTTAACTAATTTTGTCGACATTTATCAGATATGGAGCTCAAGGAATTTAAACATAATTTTGGTAGATCTAATGAGTTCATCAAATCCCTTCGCCGGAACTACAACCCTAGTGATGATTATGGGAACTTCACCAGTGCATTGCTAGAAGAGGCTAAACTTGTGGCCTCTTGTGCTTACGAGGTTGACACAAAATGGGGCAAAGAGGCAAGTTCACTCAACAATGGTGCATTGGGATATATATATATATATATATATATATATATATATATATATATATATATATATATATATATATATCCATAATTAAATATATGCATAATTAAGCAACATAAAATTAAGAAGCTAGCTGGCTATATAGGTTTTATATAAAAAGGAGTAAATAAAGTATGTGCATAACAAAGAGGTTATGTTATCCCTTTGTTTAATTACAGGTAGGTTTCCGATACTTTTCCGTGGCAGAAGATGTTTTTACAAGTTTCCATTTGCACTGCAAAGGGTGGAGTTCAGTCTATTTTGATCCACCAAGAGCAGCCTTCTTGGGAGCCGGCACCACAAATCTTAATGATGTGTTGGTTCAAGGCACCCGATGGAGTGCAGGCTTAGTGGAAGTTGCCATTTCAAGGTTCAATCCTCTTATTTATGCACATAGAATGCCTATTCTTGAGGCCATGTGTTATGCAGAGCTTCATACATTCCCCTTCTATTTCTTCCCACTATGGTGCTATGCTACTATCCCTCAACTCTATCTACTCAATGGCATTCCTTTGTACCCAAAGGTAAGCCAAATTAAACAAAAAATTAATTAATTAATACCTTTATTTCTATTAATAATTTTCTTTCGTCTCTTAAAAATGTTTCACTATACTGATAGTGTATACACGAGAGAGAGGTTTAGGATCATGAAGTACGTATGTCATAGACAAAATTATTGTTTTTTTAATGACATGTACCATAATTGGTGGCGAAGCCAGAAATAAATTTCAATGGGTCAAATTATTAAATTACACCCACAAAAAATTACATCATATATATATATATATATATATATATATATATGGAGAATATGGAGGTACACAACCGTGTAACTTTTAAAGTTACACGGTCTACGATCGTAGAGTGATTTCACTCTATGGTCGTAGAAGTAGATCCCAGAATAGTAGAGTGAATTCACTCTACTACGATCGTAGAATAGTCCACAATCGTAGAGTGAATTCACAAATCGTGGGTGACTACTCTACGATCGTAGGCAAATCGCACTTAACTTTTATTACCGCTACCTCATTTTATATATATATATATATATATATATATATATATATATATATATATAACAATCAAGTGTGGTCAATTGACCCCACACTCATACATGTAGCTTAGCCTGGTCATAATCCTCTCTCTCGTGAGTATAAAATGCTCACTTCAAGTGAGAAAGAATAACGTGAAAATATAAAAAAAACACATGTAGAAATAGTACTCCCATTATAAGCCTCATAATATAATTAATATTTGGAGAAAAAAAAGATTTAATATTGTTGATCTCTTTCTTTTGCAGGTTTCAAGTTCATTTTCCGTCGTATTCTCATTAATATTCCTCTCATCACAATTTAAACACACGAGATTTTCTCTACCGGAGGTTCATTCCGTTCATGGAGGAATGAACAAAGGATGTGGATGATAAAGTCTGTGACGTGTCATTTTTATGGAAGCTTGAACGCGATTATGGAGAAAATGGGTATGCGAGAAGCCAGCTTTCTACCCACGAACAAGGCTGTGGTTGATGAACAATTCAATCGATACCAAACAGGCATATTTGATTTTCAAGCATCGACCAAGTTACTTACTCCGCTATGTACTAGTCATCCTAAATTTGGTTTCGTTAGTTGGAGGAGTTGCGAAAACAATTCTTGCAAGAAGCTGCGATGAGATGTTTGTTCAAATTTTTCTCACAGCTTTTGTCGTATTGCTGAGTTATTCGATCATTGAAGGTATGATGTTGAGGAAAGACAAGGGGCGCGTTTCGACTTCTGTTACACGATTATCTGTTGTTCTTGCCATAATATTCTTGGCTTTTGGAAAAATTCTTGTCATTTTTAGAATTGGAGATTCTTGTTAATGTATTATGAGGATGCAATCTTTTCATTAGCTTTGGTCCTGCTATTATTTGTATAGTTTCTCTGTAAAACACAATATTTAGCATGAAAAACCCTTAACATAGAGACTATTGTGCTCCGGTTATACCAAACAATAATGTTACGTTTGGATTAAAGGAATGGAATAGAGGATGGAATGATTCATTTCATTCTAGTTGGAATGAGTTATTCTATACTTTTCCTGCCTAATTTGGGAGGAATTTCAATCCATTCCAATCGCAACCAAACATAAATTTTTTATTTTATAAGAATGAGTCATTCCGTTCCCACCTTTATTACCCCAATCCAAACTTCTTAGCATAAGAGGTAAAAAAGAACGTTCCAATATTTTAGGCAATCCCTCTTTTTGATAAGTCTCCCCTTTCACCTTTCCACACCCTTCTTCCTTGTACCAAACTAAGCAAAACAAAATAAGGTTCCACCTTTCAACTCCATTTGAGCTTTTAAGGTGTCATCTTTATTACTATTATTTTTATAATATTTGTAGGTGCTACATTTTTCTAATTTTGTGTTACTTTTATCATTAAACATGTTTTTTTTAAAGATGTCAACAAGGCAATAATTAATACAAAAGTTGACAATAAAATAATTAATTTTGTTAACCTTTTCTTTCTGGCCTTACTAGCCCCTGCAAATTCCTGTTGTTTTACTCCCAGTTTCAGTTTCTACCTATAAATATAACATTCCCATATAATGCAGCCATCACCAAGACAAGAATCTCTCATCAAACTCTCCATATCTAACCCTGAAACAGCTGTGGAGTTGTAATGGACCGCGATCAAGAGGGTTTTTCTTGCGGTAGCTGCAGAAAGAAAGAAACGAACAACTGTGGGGAGAAGAGGAGGATGACGAGGCAATTTACTTTGCCAGATGAGAAAAAAGACGTAAACAAACTGGCTGAAGATTTCATCAAGAACTTTCGAAAGCAGTTGCAGCTTCAGCAGGAGGAGTCATTCAAACGTTTTCAGGAAATGATAAGCCGAGGAGCCTGATGTTGTGTTTGGCAACTCAATATCAAGCGTTTTTAGGAAATGATAAGCTAAGATGGGGAACCTGACGCTATGTTTGGCAACTCAATATCAAGTTTCAAATTTTAAATCCAATTCCTAATGCCAAACATTGCTTAACTGTGATTACAATAACAAGAATGCATGTAGCTCAATCTTATGTAATATTTTGTCCTACAGTTGCAAAAGTAATTTTATACCAGTCCTATTTACACAGTCATACATAAGAGCATTACCATATATGACGATAAATTCAAATCAATATATAAATGTGTAAAAAGGGATCCACATATTACTGTTTTATTTTTCCGTAAGGAATGAACCCATATATTACTGTTCAAATTTACCGTGTCCACGTTAGTTGGAATCCAAACAGAATGTGACCTTGTAGAACATATTGTAGATTTCCTTCCCGCTTTAGATGTTAGGAGTTAGGCTACAGTTTCCAGATCAAAATAAAATTTTAAAATTGAGAAAGCTGAAGATAAGACTGACTAATTTCTAACAGTATCCAAGTTTTACAAAGAAAAGCACAAAACCAGTTGCCAAACAACAAAATGATATTTGGCCTGAACAAGACCAATTCCAATAATTCCTCAAGAGTCTCTTGCCCCTTGTGATTAATCTATATTACCAACAATAGAATAGCAAGGTAAATAAAATTAGCAATTTTATCATATCCATCCCACAAAAATGTAATCTAATATATGTTATATCTAGTAGTCCATGTATATTCACAAACCTTCTTCAACATTATATCCTACTAAGAAAAGGCAGAGATGCATACCGTTGCAGATCCAAATGATAGGGATTTACACGTTTAAAAGTAGCCGCTCCTCTTCATGAACGTGAAGAAATTGCTCGTGATAACTATTTTGTCGAAATCAACAATATCTCTCCCTCACCCTTGTAAGTACATGTCTACTACCTGGAGTTGAAAATGACAATAATTTCCATGTTGAACTTTTCTAAAAATGCTGCCAATAAAGCTCCCACTACAATACACTTTTCCATTTTTATTCCTCGAGGAAGAGTCATTTCTACTTGCCACTTCATTTTCTTCAAGTCCAGCCATAAGCTAAACCTTCTTTAGTACCAGTTTTGCAACTCTTGAAGCAGATGCCTGCCAATTCAACCTCCAAAGAAGTACAAACGACATGAAGGAAAAAAGAGAACTATGGGGCCGTATAGTGCAGAAGGTTCGCAGCTTTTGTAGTATGAAACAACAGTGCCATGACAGGTTGAAGAAGGTGAAGCAATTCATATGACAAGAATATGTTGTACAACTTGCAGTCATCATGCTTGCAGCACCTGACAATGTACAATATGACTCTTTGGTCCACTCCGACCAGCTATACTGGACCATATATTTGTGAAGAGGGTCCTGAAGTGACCTTTTCCAGCAATATTTTCCCAAAGCTGAGGATTACTCTCGACTCGTTTATCAGGACTTGATACATCAACCAAACTGATGCTCATATTGTTACGGATAATGCAAAGCTTCCCATTAAGAGGAACAAGAGCAGCAGCCTCAAGAGCACGAGAGCCACCCAGATGGAGCTTACTGTCGATAAATCTTCTCCAACAGTTTGCAGCCTCATCGTAAACCCTAAGCTTGCACCCATCACGACAATCCAATGCATAGAGCTTCCCATTCATAGAGATGCTGGGGTTGCGCCAGCCAGCAACCATCCCATCACTGATTGGGGTCCATGTATTAGTTCCTGGGATATATGCTTCACTAAGGACCTCCCGGTGGGACCCAAGTCCTTTTAGGAACCACTTCCCATTATAAACAACCCCAATAAAGGGGACCATTGCTGTGCTCATATCCGCAACGAAGCTCCAACGATTTCTGTTTGGGTCATATACTTCAGCAGAACGGAGAGTCCTCTGAATTCCTTCACATTCTCCACCAGCCACATAAAGGCAGTTATTTATGACACAAGAGCCAAAGAAATGTCTTTTCCGAAGCATATCTGGAGCCCTATGCCATTTATTTGTCCGAGCACTGTAGAAAATGACGCGTCTCACTGAGCCCTTGATAGGATCTTTTCCTCCAAATAAGTACAGGTGGCAACCACTTAGAACAGCACAGCCAAATCCAAGGGCTTCACTGTACTCTACTGGAACAGGTGGCAATGGCTGCCACAGCTGGTAGGTAGGGTCAAAAGCGTGCCACGAAATCCTCCCCTCGCGGTCCCTTTTGATAACATAAACCCACTCTTCTGCCATTCCAAGACTCTTCCTAAGAGAGTAAAAAAAGTTACCAGCCAGAAGCCTATTCCATCTCTTGCAAACAAGACGGAGCTTGTTATGTTCAACGCGAGGGACTCGAATCAGACAAGCAATAGCAAGATCATCAGGAAGGCCTGGCAGTAGGGGTGGCTGATATCTGTTCCTCTCTCTGCGGGAGTTTTTTGTCTTGTGTGCATGAGGATTAATATCAGGCTGGATGCAAAGTTTTGACCCCGGGACAAATTTCCTTGCCCCTGCAACAGTTTTTAAGCCAGCATCTACTTTGCAATAGCATGAAACAGAATCAACCTGCCAAAACTACTATGTTAGCAAATCGAAAAAATAAAGATTTGAGCATTGAAAATGTAATAGCTAAAAGAAAACAAATAAATATAAGATTACGATTTAGTGCCAGAGGGATGATAACTCAATAACTCATCTAGCATTACATCATCCTTCAGCTCTAGCTGGTAATAACAAGTGGAATTTCTTCATCATTTAATGAGGAAAGGCAACAGGCTCTAAATTACACCTTTATTCCTTAATATCTGTTCGTGTGAAAGATGTTTGTATTGTGTTGAAATATCATGGCACTACATGCCTTAGGGGGTGTTTGATAAAGAAATAGTTCTGAATGTTTAAATAATCTGAATGAGCTGAATGAAACAAAATTCTGAATAATGAATGAAAAAAATTGTTTGATAATTGACATGTCTGAAACATCTGAATAATAGATTTTTACTATTTTACCCCTCTAAAAAATTCAAAATTGTTGTAAATTTATTTAATATTACTTAATATAATAGTTAATATTGTAAAAAAAATTAAATATAAATATTTCATTCAGAAGTCATTCAGCCAAAAAGAATACACTTGACCATTTAGTCCAAAAATCTGACCGATTCAGCCATTCAAACGACTTTTATTCAAAACAAACGCACTAAATGGTTGACCGATTCAGCCATTCAGCTCTAAACAAACACCCCCTTAGTGTCGCAAGAACAATTGTTATTTAAAAAAATAAGACTAGAATGGGGGTAGAGAGAGGAAGAGTAATTTATCAGCTTGTTATAACACTAACTGAAAAATAATTCATAATATATCAAACATAGTAGAAATTTAGGGAGTCCAGACTTGCACTGAAGTCGATTTAAGATGAGTCCACTTGTAAACAAACAAAGGGCACCACTATCATTCTACACATAGACATTAATGGACCAAAAGACAATTACCAAATTAATTTTTTGGGGATCTATACTGCCATTAAAGTGGCATCCTTTATGAGCACGTTTAATAGAAGGACTAAAGTCACTCACGTTTTATTGATGATGGGCTAAAACAGTTAGTTGAATTACTTAATCTCTTCGCTTATGCTCACATATTGTTCACAATTGCCGTCTTGTATTTACTTTAAGTTTCAAATCAGTGTAAACATTATCACTCTTATACAAATGTTCACACATAAATGAGCAAATACATATACATTTGCACACGAGTTTTAGCCGTTTAAACTTCAATCCTACTTTTTTGAGTCCCCTACTACAAGGAAATTCTCAAGATCTTTCTAAGGTTTATTTATATGAAGTTAGCTTCGTAATAAGAGGGAGTCGGACTATATTATGAGATGTATTGCTTTCTCTTATACGAGGAATGGGAAGCAAAAAAATAAGGTTTTCTAAAGCTGATTCTGGTAACAGAAGATTCTCTGGATTGTCGGTCAAGAGTACATACATAAGCGGCTGCATATGAGTTCGCCACACATGGATTCAGCATGGATTGTCGGTCAGGAGTACATACATAAGTTTTCTAAAGGTTTGCGAAGAACCATGATTTGAGTTCGCCACACATGGATTCAGCATTTTGGTCAATCTCAAAAAATTGGACTTTGGGGATTCGGCACACATTCACATGTTAAAATAGGTTTTAATTCATGATAAAATGTTAATAATTCAAGAAATGCAGAAATTTTATCTACTAATACAATCGAGGAATTTCGTAAATAATACTAACAAATTCTTAAACTAATTTCGTATATAATTAATAATATTAGTATATAAAACATTATATTAAGTAGTATAGTATATAGTATTAATAAGGTTTCAAATTTTTATCATTAAATAGAACTACAGAATAATCACCTATAAGAATTCACAAATCTCGATGTGAACAGTAGTTAGGATCTAGGAATTCGCTGACTTACAAAAGAATCCTTACTTAAAAGATTTATTATCAAAAGATTGACAAAAAGGATAAATGATCATAAAAGTATTAGAAAGGGCTGAGGAAACTATTTCCCAAGCAGAAAACATGAAGGGATCCTACTGCTCCACCCATTTACTTGCAAAACTACTGAGGAAAGCCATGTCCATTCCGTATGGCTTCGCCAGGCATGCTATTTCCTTGAGTTTCAAAACTTACCAGTAGTTACTACATAAGCAAGTCAATCGTTACACTTGCAAGAAAGCAATAGATTGCACTCTAGTTTAGTTTTACTGAACTGGTAGTGGGTTGCAGTAGGTAAAGGTATATTGAAAAACTATGGTATATCATATGAATGCAAAACCATAGTTAATTAATTTGTGCTTAGCATCAAACCTATGGATTGAAAAACGCTCTCCAATTTATCATTACTATCACTCTCACTTTCCCTTTTTCTAATGTACTATTATTTTTCTATTACCTTATCTTTTCCCTATAGGATAAAGGGGGTTGAACAAGGAACTTAAATAGGAAAGTTGCTTCTCGGTATTTTAGAGGTCCCTATATAACAGTCTTCTGTAAATAGCCAAAAAATTGTTAAAGATAAGGTGAATGAAAATGGCAAGGAGTACGTTTCCATGTTATACTCATGCAAGAAATTGATTCAATCCACAAAACTGCATTTGATTAATTAAACAGTTCTACATGAATAAAAAAGCTACGACGGTGCTAAAGAAAATATCAAAGCTTGAGCTACCAAAAGTTTTGTACGAAATGGGAACACTGTTACAGGAACAACTTCAAAATTGGGCAGTTAGATTAGATTTGTGTCTCATTATCATCCGTTACTTGTGAAATTTGAGATGAGCATGAATCAGGTAGGTTACTTTGCGTGTAATACTGTAATCTATTAACAAGATATGGTATGCCTATTGTAAAAAGTAAACACCTTAATAAATCATAGATCGTGTCCATACAAACAACTCTAAAAAGGTAAAGGTGGGGGCTAGTTGCACCCCTTACTTTCCCGTTCACACCACATGGTTCACCAAAAAACCCTAGGCTAATAAACACCCCATTCCCTCCTTCCCCACTATTCTTCTCTCTTGCTTCTGTTTCCTCTCTCTCCTCTACTACCACCACATTGTATCAATGGACGACGAGGATTACCAGGTCGATCCAGACTATGGAGACTTCACCGACGAAGAGATGGAGAGTACCCAAAAGACCTGGTAAGTTCCATCCTTTATCTTCGTCTCTCTGGTTTGAAATGACTGGTTCGCCTAGGGTTTAGTTAAAATGCCCACTGAAGTTCTTAGTTATTTAGTTTACTTTTGTTGTTGAATGCATACTTTAAATGCCGAACACCTTAATAAATCATAGATCGTGTTCATACCAGCTACTGTAACAGATAAAAGTTAAAGATTGCTGAGTATCTCAACAAATTGAAGGATACATGTGTCTGAACACATGAACTTGAAAATCATAAGCACCATTTGACACCCAAGTCTGGAAAACAGAACAACCTCCTATAATTGTGCAGCTGAACCTTAATATTCACTATAAAGAATTGTTGCTCCAGGGAACCAATATCAGGATATGAAATTATCAATAAATTTGCCAACGAGCAAAATGAATAGTAAAAATTCATTTTACAATTCCTATACGGCACACAATAAGAAACAATAGATCTAAATGGAAGACTTAATTATGAATTATACCACAGGCTCTACACTAGAAAACCAGCATTGAGTTTGGAAGCAAAGTGAAGACAGTTCAAATTCAGAAATGAACCCCTAAAATTGTTGCTCCAGGGAACCAATATCAGGAAATGAAATTATCAATAAATTTGCCAACTTGAGCAAAATGAATAGTAAAAATTCATTTTACAATTCCTATACGGCACACAATAAGAAACAATAGATCTAAATGGAAGACTTAATTATGAATTATACCACAGGCTCTACACTAGAAAACCAGCATTGAGTTTGGAAGCAAAGTGAAGACAGTTCAAATTCAGAAATGAACCCCTAAAATGCCGAACTCAGCACTTAACAAGAAAACTGGGAAAAAAATAAAATAGGAAAAAGGGAAAAAAAATACAAGGAGCCAATTTACTAGTTCTATAAGCACATATCTTCATCAAAATTCCAGTAATTATATCAAAAAGTCTGCACGTTTAACAAGAATATCATCTTAATAATTCCAAAATCACATCAAAACACGGGCACAAACCAAGAATTCTTACAAAGATTACACATTTAGCAATGATTTCATCTGGGTATCTCTATAAAAAGAACTATGTCAAAAAGAATTCAAAATAGACATACCAATGGAGCTTGAACTCGAAAACCCCTGTGTACATTTGGAGACCGTTCAGCAGATTGGTCCATCTCAGCAGTAAAGTTTCATATACAAATTTCTGGGCACACCCAAAATCAAATCAAGATTAAAATAAGCCTTAGAGACTTAGATCAAGAGCTCTTCAACACAAAAGTTCTAAATCTGATCTCAAATGAAGAAGAAAAATGCAAAAATACCCAACAGACCCAAAAACCCAAGGAAAATATTTTTGCAAAATGGAAAGATGAAAGAAGCAACAAATAGTGCTTGGGAGTTAGAGCTGCAGTAACTTCAAAACGGATGGTCTCGCTCTGAAGACTGAAGAGATTATAGACTCTTTTAACTGAAGATTATAGCTGGACCCATGTCTTCAAAATCTTCTAATTTCTTTATATTACATTTATTATTAGAAAAAATGATTTATATCAATTTATGTTCAAATGTAATAAAATATAATAATAATAATATGTAGATTTTTTATTGTCTTTTATCTTATATATTTAATTTATAAAATTTAGATAATTGATAATATCATACCGTCAAAATAATAAATATCGGTGAAAATTTGAATTATCATTGAAATAAATATATACATATATATACTATATTTAATCTAACAGGGTAAATATTATTCTAATATTATTAATTCTCTAAATTTTCTAAAAAAAACTAAACATTTTTAGTAGTATTATATGAGTTTTAATAAGTGAAATTTTCATTTCAATTCCTGCCACAGGACAAAGGGCCTTATATCATCCTTCTCATCAGTGCTACCTGCTAGCATTTATTAATGGGTCAAAGTGTCAAACCCTTTTAATGAAGGAGAGAGAAGAGAAAGAGATAGATGAGAAAATTAAAAAAATGTATAGATGATTTGTTCCAACAGTCTCATGCCTCTGGCATTATAGACGGTGAGAATTATTTTAAATTTTGAACGGTTCAGATAATTTATTAGAATGAGCGAAAAATTCAAAATTATTTATATTTTATTAGATAGATAACCCTAAAATAATGAATAAAATGGATCTGGTTATCAGAAAATTAAATTTATGGTAAGTTGGTCAATTGACTAATACAGTGCTAATACGCAGAGAAAAATCATATTTCATGTGTCGATATTATATTAATTAATTGACCAAAGTTAATTTCATGGTAACCACTCCCGAATAAAATATTGCGCGACTGTTTATGGTAATTATGAATTAATACTCCAACAAAACATAAAGTGGACAAGATTTTTGGTGTTTAGTAGTATCATTTCATTTTCCTTCTCTTTTATGATCAAGTGAATGACAAATAACTAAAAATGTTAGTGAATAAAAAAATTGTTTAGATTTATGGGCCTTGCTTTTAGAATATAATAATTGATTATTCTCTCTGTTCTAAAATTAAAAACTTATTTGTAAAACGATGATTTTTAAAAATAATTTTATATTCTCAAATATATCCACGATATTAATTAAGAATTTGGTTATGGTAGTGTGATATTGAAAATGATAATAAAAAATTAATGACAAATTAAAAATATTATGTCACTTTATAGTTCTAAAATAAAAATATATTTTTTATTTTGGAACGGACTAAAAAATAAGTATTTTTAATTTTAAAATAGAGAATATCAGATTTAGAAATAAAATCACTTTGCTAAATGCGAAAAGCAAGGAGAAAGTTTCCTTATTAGTCTTTGAAATCAAAAGAATCTGAATAAGTGAAATACATATGTGAATCCAAACATGCTCTTTTTTTGCCAAGTAAACATGCTCTTATAGTCTTCTTATCAATATTTTCCAATAAATTATAAATAAATAAAAATTGAATACCCATTTTAGATGTCCAGTTGAAATTTCACACACCATTTAATTATTAATAAATACTTTGGATTCCCAACATCTATTGAAGTTTCATGGGCTTCATAAAAATAAATATCTAAAAGAACTTATGAAGATTCTAAAATTATAAAAAAATTATTCTTTAGAACTCCTCTAAATTTCTCTTCTTGTTTATTTATTTAGGAGTCATGCTATACATTGTGGAAAATTTTAGCTGAATTATGATTGCGACGTATGTGCATATACGGAATACGTAAAAATTAAGAAGTCTTATTTTAATTTATTTTATCTTATTGCATACTTTTACGTTGGTCGCAATCTAACTTTGTCAAATATTTGCCCGACATGTATATCATTTTCTTTTATTTAGTGAGAAAAAAAAAGGAATAACCAGTCGGTCGCTAATAAACAACTACGACCGAGTACGATTGCGAATAAGCGATCGCATATAAGTCTTTTAATTTCTTATAGTGAATCTTATTGTTCATGCATATATATTTGTATAAAATGTAGAAGTATTATAATTGTCTACACAGAGAATATTGATCCTTTTTATTTTATGAATTTTTGAGCTTTAAAAACTATTACAACAAAGTTTAACTTATCTTAACAAAAATTAAATAACTTTTATATTTTTAAAGCAGAAGAAATAAATGATACGTTTATATATCAATGCCATAATTTACAACCTTTTGAGGTGAGGTTATCATTTGGCTATTACAATAAAAACTTTTAAGTCAATGAAGACGCTATAAAGTGGTGTACTCCTAAACTTTAGTCATAATCACATTTACTAGTCTACTCTTTGTCACTAAACATTGGTGAATGAATTTATTCGAGTGAGTATTGAGTTATTTATATTTAATTTAAAAAATTTATTGAGTATGAAATAAGATTTGATTGAGACTCATTTAGCTACCAAATCGAGTACGATCTTAAATCGAGCCTAAATTGTTTGAACTTTTTGAGTGAATATAATCCTTGTATCAATAAAAAATTATAATTTTAAAAAGTTTGAATAATTTATCGATATTTAAAAAGTTCGAGTAATTTATCGATATTTAGAAAATAAAGAAAACAACAACTAATTCGATTTCAGTATTTCTTTAATTCCTTATTTCAATTTATGAAAGAAAACGAAAGAAACCTAAAAAATGAACCACATTAATGGTGGTTGGAAGGTGCTGAACATTTATTTATTTTTATTTTTATTTTTCCTTTTTCTTTTTCTTTTTCATATAGAAAAAAAAAGATAATTGACTGGTTCCCATTGCCGAACAAAGGCAGATGATTATGACAATTTTATAAATCAATATTTCTGCCGTCCGCTTTGCTCTTTATACATAAGAAAAATCATTTATATTTAAATTGTGATTTCTTTTTTTCCCCTGGAGTACCCTCATATTTATGCATGCATGGAACTTCCTAAAAAAGTTGCTTTTATTTAATATTAATATTTCTATTTAAATTAAGCTGGAATACTTAAATAATAAAATTACAAGATTTTTTAAATGGGTGATAATTTTTCAAGATGAGACTCTTATTGGAGGCTAGTGGAATGAAAGTAATAATCTTAGTTCATTTTAGTCATCTCTTAAACTCTGAGTGATGGTTCATTTTTGATATTTGCCAATTTGCCATTTTATTTATATAAAAAATTAAAAATAAATAAATAAGAGTTTAAAGTCACTAGACCAAACACATGTTGTGATGTCCATAGTTTTAAAATGTACTTGCTCCTTTGGCTCATATGTAGATGTCAAAGAGCCAATTAAAATAGTAGCAGCTAAATTGGAGCTTTATATGTTTGGATTCATTCTGCACATATAAAGGTCTGTCTCCGTTAATATAAAATTAACTTTGATCAATTGACCAATACAATATCAACACAAAGGTCTGAAGACGATCTCTCTATCTGCGTATCAATACTGTATCAATCAATTGACCAACTTATCATAAAATTAACTTCATGATAACCGAATTCTCGTTTTCCTATCTGCCCTGAAATCTTGTATGGAATTTGTTATTTTTTCTGTCAAATGTTATTGATTTACAAAGAAGATTCTATGATAAATTGGTACCAAAAACAGTAAAATTTTGTTTTATTAACGAGCAAGAAAAATCTGCACTAAAGATTAATTTCTGACAGCTTCCTATGTCAGAAAAACGGATTAATTACACGAGCGTTTAGTGAGTTTAAACCCACTTTAAAATCGTGTTCATCTAGAAGCAGGTTATTTAATTCACAAACACAGCGTTTGAAACTCAAACACAAAGCACTAAAAATAGCACAATGCATTTGGAGATCCAAATGCTAGCAACTAAACAAGCCCCAAGTCAACCTCTCATTTTGAGGCCGATTGCAACAGATTTCACAGGACAAAAATGAAATGCCGAAAAACAACACTACGGTAGAAAAATACTGAGACAAGCGCAGGCAATAAGCTATAATCATCAAAGTATGTTGATAACAATTATAAAACAAAAGGGACTAGAGAAAAAAATGCTACTAGGTTTCAAACCTAATGTCAGTAATATGTTACAGCCTGCCAGCATCAAACACACATCTAACCTGCGCCCTACTAATAATACCACACATTTCCCCGCCCCATTAGAGGGAAAAGATTTAGGAGTTTATGAGACTACAGAATGAGGGGCTTCAAACAGTTGTAAATGGAGAAATGTAAAAAAGATCAAAAAAAAATGTTTATCCTACGAAAGTTAAATCTTTGTGGTAAATCCAAGTTGACATGTCAGTCCCATGCACTAGCCACTCCGGAACCATATGCTCCACCATACCCCCCACTGGGAGCCCCATACCCACTGCTCATGTTGCCGCCACCATAATAGTCTGCACCACCCCTGTTAAAAGGGTTGTTTTCCCTTCGAAAATCACGACCACCAAATCGACCTCCCCCGCCACGGCGGTTCTTCCCTCCACCATATGAGGCTCGGGCTGCAAAACGAGCCAACCATGCTGGAACCTCTTGATTTGCTTCTTGCATTAGTTCAGACAAGGACCGTGCCATTGACGTGTTATTCTCATTGAAGAATGCAGTAGCAAGCCCTGATTTTCCAGCTCTTCCAGTTCGCCCAATACGGTGGACATAGTCATCAATGTCATTTGGGAGGTCAAAATTGACCACATGTGCGACATGTGGAATATCAAGACCACGTGCTGCCACATCTGTGGCGACTAAAATTGGAGTGTGACCACTTTTGAATGATCTCAGGGCTTGTTCTCTTTCCTGCAAGAATACCAAAAAAAACAAAATTTGTCAGTGCATCTTGATCTGAGGTTCCAGCATATAAAAAGAATAACAAAAATTTTAGTCCGGCCCATTCAAGAAACCAGAGAAAAAGATACAGAAACCCCAACAAAGGCATAAACTGAACATGTCATACAGCAAGCATCTGATCCATCATCCAACTACATGTAACAATAACTACTCATTTCAGGAGTGTGAAGCTAATTACAGGAGCCAAAAAATTTCTTAGCTGAGATGATTATACAGAAATTAGTTCGATTCTAAGAAAAGGTACAGGACCCTATGAGAACCAAACAAGGAAATTACGCACTTAATGTTATTATAAAGCTTATTGCTCCAAAAAGAAAATTTCAAACAAGGGAACTAGTGGAACTCTAAACCCATGTTAAACATAAACCACAAGTTTTTCCACGAGACCCGGCACCCAGAAATTTAATGCAAAAATTGTGCTTCTCAGCTGAAGAAAACAGAATCTCAAATCCACAAGTGTAGCTCTGGTCACTAAAATAAGTAAACATGTGAATCACTGTATCCTCATGCCCAAATAGACTACTCAACAAAAACGCATCCGTTATAAGTTGTGGAATGTAATAATGAGAGAATGCAATTATCTAAACATTAAAACCAGGATTCTTCATCATCAAATTCAGTCATATCGTGATTAGAGTACTTTCTTTTACGGATCAGGTCCTAACGCCTTCAAGGGCTTTGTATGGGAACTACAGCCATCTTAAATCTTTTCTTTAAATCCCTTATGAACATGATCACTGAAAGTACTATTTCGTGACAAAATGCCCATGCACCATATCTGCATTCAGATTACAGTGAACAATGAACACTTGGCACTCACCACTTTGTCCAAGAACAAGAAAAACAAGTCAAAGATAGAAAGATCCAGCCTAGCTACTTGCTACCTGAACATTAATATGTGACCTATGTGGTTCTTAGATAGTAGATCAAAGAATCTTAGGGGAAAGGCTATCGCATGTTAGGAACTCGGAAACAAGGGAAATGAAAAGGAAAGAAAAATATAATTTAAAAAATATAACTGGTACGTTTGGCTCCCAAAGTTTGGGGGTTGGAACCGGCTGCCTTGAGATTAAAACTGAAAGATTTGCTCTTAATAAAAATATTACAAGTAAATAGTCTCCTAAAAATCTAATATCAAGTATAATGGTAAAATATAGGGTAATGGAGACTCTTTTTGAATAAGCTCCTACAAGTTTTTAAATTTCATCTCCATCTTGTTTCTTTTCCCTCGCCCTTTTCAAGTTGCAAACAGATGGGTATATTAGCAAAAGTAAGAAACTACTCCCTCTGTACCACATTTTTTATTCATGTTAACGCTAAAATTATATTGTGTTTAATTTAGTAGTAATGACATGATAATGATAGTGGTGTTAAACTTAAGGACGTGTAATTTTACACTGCCATCAAAAGAAATGGTTGGAAAAACAAAATTGACAATGAGACTATTTTTTGTGGAACGGAGCGTGTACAAAATTAGAAAGGCAGGATATAAGCTCTACCAAAATGGAAAAGATGAATAAAGAAATAACATAGGATGAAAGTGGATAAGATCTTTTTATTTTTTAAGTTGTAATTCTTACTAGGGCAGAGGATAGGAAGATTACAAATCAATTTTTATGGGAACGCATTAATAATGTTTTTAGTGATAATATTAAATTAAGCCAGGTTTAACATGATGTGGAACATAAGAATTTACTAAATCAAGGGAGCTGTAAGAGATAAATTGGTATCAAAGGAAAAGCTTAGAGGGTACCAGATAATGCAGGCAACATGGTAAAATAGGTAGGAAGATAGATTTATGTCCTACAAATTCTAGTAACAAATGGTTCATGATGAAAATAGTTTATCTACAAAATACAAGACTATAACGTAGTTACTGTATCTTTTTCTCCTAATTTAAGAAGGTAACTAAATATTTTTCTCTCAGCTAAAAAATAAATAGATTAACAAGCGATGACACTCTATGAATATTTAAAAAATAAGGAGCAACCCAAACCATGTGACACAGGATAAGGACGTGAAGATATTAATAAAAACACAATCAAGAAACCTTCCACCAAAAACAAAACGATAGAGAAATAAAAGTAATACAAAGAATACTTGTAAAAAAAGTAATCAGAAAATACTTAAATAAAAAAAATAATAGAAAAACAAGAAATAAGTGGAAAATAATTTCAGTGAAGGAAGCAGAAGTTTTTGGAATGAAAATGCTAAAAGAATCAATACGAAAACCAAAAAAAAATATCAATACAATAACACCATTAGAATGTGGAACGAAGTAGGATGGTTGACTTTTTTAAAGAAATTCTTAGAGACCAAGAAACAGCTCGCAATGGAATTTAGATATGTCTAATGTATTATGATTGGGGTATCAGGAAATTGATGAAAGGAGAAAAAAACTGTGTTACTCGGACTCGTGTGCGGGTGCCGGGTGCGGGTACGAATCTAGGTGTCGGACACGTGAAGTCAAAAACTAGAAGATACGCGGATATGTATCCGAATTTGGACACGGGTGCATGAATACGATATGTTATGATATTTTAACAATAATGTTTCAAATTATATCACCAAAGTTTTTTTGCTCTAGGGACTGAAGGGTAAAAATATAAAGAAATAGGGGGAGAAATGAAAAAAAAACAAAACTATAAGGACTGATATGTAATTTTCCAGGGGCTAATATGAACTTTCAAAAAACCTTAGGGACTAAATTAAAATATTTTAAAAACTATAAGGTATCTAATTGTAATTGTCCATGGATATTTTATATATCTGATTTCTCTCTCTCTTCTTTATACGCTCTTCTTCACAGCTTCTTCTTCTTCTTCTTCACGGCTCTTCTTCCTCCTCACGGCTCTTCTTCCCAAAACAGCCGTATCCGGATTTATGTGGCCAATCCCAGACGAATCCAAGAAGATTCCCATGCAGTGTCGACATTTACGTACTCCACCAAAAAGTGGCGAGTCCGAGTAACACAGAAAAAAACATTACTTTTAAAGGAAAATTTTCCTACAGACAACAAACGAACAAATACGAGCATCTTGCATGATGAGGATGATAGTAGCTGTGACAAAAACAAGGTTCATGCCCACATTAAAGGTATGCAAAATCCAAGGTCCATAAATAGATATTTTTTGGAAGTCTTTGTCTTTCAGATGCTCCACCATGAGACATTTTGTAAGAATTAAGAAACTCATTGGCATAATTGCTAATTTTCAAAATTCACAACCAGAAAATCTTTCCCCGTTTTTTGTCTTCACTAAAGACTAAACTCATTGCGTAATTTCTAATTTTTAAAATTCACAATCAGAAACTCTTCCCGCTTCTTCGTCTTCTCTAGAGACTCTTCCCAAAAGGCCGTAACTGTAGCTTGATTCAACTTCATGGTTGGGATGATAGTTGATAGGCTAGACGAAGATGTCAATTGTTATTGATTATAGAAGGCATACATATTGAGATTGAAAAGTTAATTGTATGAACAAAATAAAGTTACTTATCATGCAAAATTTTATCCTGCCACCATTTTGAGGCTGTACCAGCAAAACAGCTATATTTGGAGATCCAAATTTACTTACCCTGTCTGGACCAGGCAACAAGGTCCCTTCATACTTGCATAATCTCAAAGAACTTAAATCTAAATACAATAGAGAGAATCCAATTTCAATATTTAATTTAATAAAGATAAAAGATATTCAAGGTTAAATGTTTGAAGCTAAGAGGTAATTAGAAAACAGGAGATGTTGTTAATGTAACAAATTGAATAATTTTAAGATAATTATGCTATAGGGATTGAAGCTTTTATTTTTATCAGAATCTGTAGCAGCAGACTACCATTGCAAATTAAAAGAAATATGAGTATAAAGATTAATTTTCTTGACACCATTTATTTAAACATGGCAGATTGAAAGAAATTTAGCAGGGATGGAGAGGTGAAGGACTTTGTTAACAAAGACAAAGATCAGTTTGATAAAATTTCATCGACTCTACTGACCATGAACATGGGAAAAGTCGGTAGAGTTCCTTAAGAAATAAGATAACTATTTTGAATTTTCCAACAAATAAATTTGTTACGGTCTTGTGTTGAAGAAATTTTTTGAAGGGCATTATGTCAAGCCTCCAACAGCTCAACTCAACTACAAAACCATAACCAGAGAATAGGGACTGAGGAGACAAAGATTAGAGTATGAGACTGAGAAAAGCAAGAATGGGGACTGAGAAAATAGAAGAACTTAGGGAAGAAGATACAGGAGACTCAAATGAGTTCTCTCAATTCATTTCATATCAAAAGCATGCTACCAATATTACCCTAGCTCAACATATTTATAGAGAGATTACAATGATCAATGTAAATTAAAGGAAAAGACTTAAGTACCCCTTAGCTGACTCACATGGCCTGTAAGACGTTCTAAAACTAACATTCTGCTATTTACTATGTTACCCTTTCTAGATACTGCTCTACTTAACAATCTCCCCTCCTTTAAAACTTTCCATGACCTCATGGATTAATTGCAAAGTTTGGAAAATTCAGTTTAAGGAGGTCTCCATCTTCCCAAGTTGCTTCTTCAATGCTGCTTCCTTTCCATTGGATTAAATATTGATGCACCACCCTATTACTCCTGTACGCCCACCTTTCTTTAAGTATCCTTAATGGAACTATGTCAAAGTTCCCTTCAACTGTGATAAAGGGTAACTGAGGATTGGTTTTTGCTGCTCCCAGATGCTTTTTGAGTTGTGAAGCAACGCCAGTTTGTAGGCTAATGTTCCTATTCTTTCCAATATTTTAAAAGGCCATAAAACTTGGGAGCCAGCTTCATATTTTTTCTGAGGTATACACTTCCTTGTCGGTAAGGTTGCAGTTTAAAATATATCCAATCATTCACCTCAAATATCCTTTATGTCCTCCCTTGATCAACATGTGATTTTATCCTTTGTTGGGCTTCTCCAAATTCTCCTTGAGTATCTCAATCTGCTGTTGTTTGTCAAGGAGCATATCCTCCACTGCTGCCAGTTTAGTTTGGTTATTTGGTGTAATGCTAAGGTGAGTGGGGTCTATTCCGTAAAGAGCCATGTAGGGAGCTGTCTGTAATGCCGTATGGTACGTGGTATTAAACCACCATTCTGCTATGGGAAGCCAGGAACTCCACTGTTTGGGAGTATGACTGCAAATACACCTCAAATATTGCTCCAAGTATTTGATTAATCCTCTCAATACTTCCATCACTTTGTGGGTGGTATGCAGTGCTGGTATGAAGCCTAGTACCCACTATTTTGAACAATGCTTGCCAGAACTCACCAAGGAATATAGGGCTATAGAATTTGGGAGACCATGTAGCCTGAAAATATGCTCAAAGAAAACTTGTGCTAAACTTCTGGCTGTGCTAGAGGAATGAAATGGGAATATCTACTAAATCTGTCTATTACTACCCATATAATATCATATCCCTTAGAGTTGGGCAAACCATTAATGAAGTCCATGGCTATATCTTCCAAGGAGCTTCAGGAATGGGAAGGAGTTGTAACAGCCCAAATGACCTTACTGTTTCATGTTTGATAGTTTGACAAACAAGGCATTCAGCTATCCATTGAGTCACATCTTTCTTCATGCTCTTCCAATAGAAATATTGTTCTATTCTTTTAAGGGTTGTCCTTTGATACAATCTTGATCAGACTCACATCGAACGACATTCACTCAACTCGAGTTCCAAGGACAATTCAAATGATCTTAGGGGATTGGACTGAAATCAACTCAAGGATGTTTGTATTGGAGTCCAAGTTCATTAATATGGTCCATGTGAAGATATCAAGTCAAGAGGATCAAATCCAGACATGCATGCTAAATCAAAGGATCGAGATTCAGCGCAACTTGACCAGCGTGGTCGCGCCGTGTTCCAAGCCAAAAGCAGTGCGGTCGTGCCGCTTTGCAGATTTGAAAAAAAAAGTTCGCCCCGGCGAACTCAACAGCTTATTAGCGAGTTCGCTTCTGTACTTTTTCGCCAGAGCACGCCTCGGTGCATGAGTCAAACTTTTAGCGCAGTCGCGGCGCAGGGGAAAATCAATTGACGCGTTTTTGGCATATATAGATGAGGGATTACTTCATTAATTACTATATTTTCAGATCTTTTCATAAATCTATTATAATTAGGATTCTTTTAGATAGATTTGATTCTAGATTGCTTGTTAGTAGTAATTCTATTCCTTATAAGAATTAGGGTTTGATTTACATTATTTTGTTATTCCATTTAGGATTAGGATTTCTTATTACTAGTATAAATAAAGGTCATGGCTATTGTAATTAGACACTTCATTCATTAATAAAAATTCTTGTGAGATTATTATATTTCTTTTGGTTCTTTGGAGAACTCCTGAATTGTTCATCGTTTTTCTGTGATTCAAACCCGACATATCATACAACAATTCATAGTTGTGTGTGGCGTCTTCTACCGCATCAATCGTCAATTACACCGAGATTACCGTTTTAATATAAGCGAGGAGTCAAGGTGTAGTTGGTGTTCCATTCAACGCAGATTTCCTAACGCGAGCAATTGTACCAAGATTACTGTCTACATATAGGTGAGGGGTTAAGGCGTTGCGAGTAATTCATCTTACAACTTTGCAAGAAATGATCAGGGTGACGACCACCTCACGCAAGCGTGCCGTGGAGTCTATCACCTTTACCCTGAGTGTCCTCCCACACCCTTCTCATGTAGCTCAACAAACACTTTTCTTAGGTTTCCTTGCCTTCCAATGACCGGTGCACACCTGCCCCTGAATTGCAGCAGACCTTTTTCTAATGCAAACTCATGTGGTCCAATCTGCGATAAATCCATGACTTGGGCTATCTCAAGGTCATCCTCATAACTTTCTACTAGTTGCGTCATCCATATGGGCTGTACAGTGGTTAAATAGTTGCAGGATTGTTCCCTTTCAATAGCATAATCCTTGTTCCTCATTCCTTGTAGTAGTTGTATATAATTTCCTTGATGCTGAAAACTGATAGTAGAGTTATAAAAATCCTTTAGAACACCACCCAACTTTTTAAGCCAATTTACCCCTAAAATAGCATCCCAAGTATGGAAGGCTAGAATACATACTAGAGCATAAAAGGTAATTCCACCCATTTCCCAAGAAAACTGTGGTCACCAAGCCTTAATCTGAATCTTTTTTCCATGAGGGAGTGTGAGGTATATAGGCTCTATAGGTTGCAGGGGACATTGAAGCTCTTTGGCAAGGTTTTCATCAAGAAGGTTCAATGAGCTTCCTCCGTCAATGAGGAAATTGAGCTTCTTACCTTGACAGGTTCCATATAGCACAATGGTTTGACTTTCTTCATTTCCATCCTCTTTCTGAACAGCAGCTAGGGTGGGGCTTGATTTAACTGTGTTATCGCCTTGTTCAAGTACTTTTCTTAAGGAATTTCTTCATCAAAGATGGGAGGAGCCTCATAGTCCTCAAAGTAATCCTCTCCCACCATCATGAATTCCTTTGGTTTAGCACATTGATGTCCCATGGTGAATTTCATCACAGTAATAGCATAATACTTTGGCTCTCCTTTCCCCTCTTTGTGAAGCTGTAATAGGTTTGGGGTTCAAGGAGGTAGTAGTTTGTTTAGGATAAGTTAGGAATGGAATTCTGGGACTAGTTACAAGGCTGGTGGGAAAATTTTGGGAGACATTGGGGGTATTGTTTGGGATTAATTTGTTGGGGTTGTGAAACTGGGAGTGTTTGGTGGTTTAGTATAGGGTCCAGGGGGTTTAGGAATAGGTGTCTCATCTGATTTGGATTGTTTGTAGGCTTGTAGGAGGGTTGATGGCTCCAACAATTTGACAACCTCTTTAGTTTCTTCTTGAAGTCCACCAACAAAGTTTCCTACAATAAATTCCTCAGTGAACTGAGGGATTTTATCTAGCAACCTGCCCTTGTATTTTTCATAGTCATCATAGTACTCATTAATACCATGAGTCTTTGAGTATCTTGAATTGCTCAAAGACATTTTCAGTCCCAACTTCACCAAACCTAGCCACAAAACTTATTGAAAATTCAGCCCATGTGATGCTTTCTCTTCCCACCATGTGTGACTTGTACCAAGCTTTATGGACTCCATGGAGATGCAAGGATGCAAATGCAATGGCAGCTTTCCTTTTGTCATTTAGCCCATAGATGTTGAAATATTTATTGCAGTCTTTGATCCATTCCATAGCTTCCTCTCCTTCCATATAAGTAGGGAAAACCAGTTTTAAGTGTTTGAGATCCTTGTCCTCTTCCTCCTGGTTGTTCCTGCTTCTATGGTGGAATTCCTCTTCATCATCTGTTCCATACTCATCATAGAAAGGCTCTCTCATTGACCTTTTCCCTTTGGATTTCTCAGCTTCCTTGGGATTTCTAAAGAACCCCTTAGCATTCATTTGCCCAAAATGCAGACCTCCCATTCCCTTCTCTGGCCCCAAAAGGATCTACAAAGTCTGGTTCTCTGCCAGGACTCCTATTCCTTATCAAATCAGTGACATGCTCCATAAACACATCCATTTTTCATCCAAACTCTGGAGCTTATCATTAGTGTAGTCTCTGAAACTTAGAAAGTCCTGTTGAAAGAGGTTCCCCTGATTTTTTGAGGATGATCCAGCCATGGTTAGAAGTGCGGGAAAGAATTAGAAACTTCTGAAAAAATGAGTTTCTGAGTCTTAGAAATGAATTAAGGATGTTAACTTAGTGGAGTAAATGAGCTGAAGTGAGTTTATATAGTTTTTTGAGTGAGAAAATGGAGTAGAAGTTTAGATCTAGAGAGAATGGACTGGAGATTAAGAGGAGAAGATTGATAGTGAGTTTTTGAGAAGAAAAGAAGAGTGTTTTGACTGAAACAATTCAGCAAACACTTGGTGTGCAGTTTATAGATTTAGGACTAAACAAGAAACTGAGAGAGAAACGAAAAAAGTAGATCAGAAGAGAAGGTCAGAGATTAGATGACTACAAAGGAAGAAGGAAGCAGGTTTGATTGATCTAATACCAGATTGTCAAGCCTCCAAGGAGCTCAACTCAACTACCAAACCTTAAGCAGAAAATAAGGACCGAGGAGACAGAAAGATTAGAGTATGAGACCCAGAAAAGCAAGAATGGGGACTGAGAAAATAGAATAACTTAGGGAAGAAGATAAGGGAGACTCAAATGAGTTCTCTCAATTCATTTCATATCAAAAGCATGCTAACAATATTACCCTAGCTCAACATATATATAGAGATAGATTACAGTGCATCAATGTAAATTAAAGAAAAAGACTTGAGTAAACCTTAGCTGCCTGTAAGACCTTCTAAAACTAATATTATGCTAATTACTATGTTACCCTTTCTAGATATTGCTCTACTTAACACATTCCTATCAAGCTCTGTTAACTGATCTGCATGTCCAATGGAGCCACCGTCAAAGTTGTAATTAATTCTTTAAACGAGGGGACAAAAGCTGCTGAAATGGAATTACCGATGCACACCTATATGCAGTGTTCGGCATCCATTAAGCTCTCTAGTAACTGGCATCTAAGTGATCCAACAAAATAATTCAACAAGAAGCCTCCGACACTAAATTGCAAAAGGTCACAAAAATTTGCTGCACCTACCTCTTCAAGCATTGCAAAGACATTACCAACAAGGCATAATGCTGCACCTACCTCTTCAAGCATTGCAAAGACATTACCAACAAGGTAATAACTAAGGAACACAAGCAGAACCCAACATCAAAAATATCAAAAATATTTGAGTAAATACAAGAAAATGGCAATAATTAATTTTGGTCCATGTGCTGAAAATTCATTGCATGTATCAGTTGCACATAGCTAAGGACCTTATTCGGTCTTCTACCATAATATTCACACTAGAATCACCTCTTTAGGGAAACATAACAAGCCAAATCCTGGATTTCTGGAGAACCACTCGCTCGCACTTCCCTCCTTTGTTGGGGCTAACGACTAAATGGGACACATGGTACTAGCTTAGTTGATCCTTTATTTAATTTATAGTTCTACTGCTTTGGATATTTCCAAATCCCAAACCTTTAGTCCATGGAAAGTTACAGAAAAGTAAGCAAAAAAAAGCTCTTCTTAAGACCGAGGACTCACTTTCCTGCTGCTTTGCGCCTTCAGATATTAACATACTATACAGCGACTATTATTTTAACAATATTTTGAGGATCTACTTAATGTCCACTCATCCCCACTTGACAAAATAGTAAAGTATAATTTGGAACAGAGAATGCCACAGCTCTGAAGACACTAGCCTAGTCAACAGAAATAAAAAACACTTACCTTCTTATAAGTCCAAGTAACATAACTATGAATAACAATGACCCCCTTTGAGCACTGCAACAATTTTATGTAATTTAATGATTCTCCTGTGCAATCCGCTAAGATAGACACGTAATTCATACATTTTATTATCCCTAATTTTGTCCTTTTAATTATATTAGTTTATTAAATTAATATGTTTTATTTTATTTTGTAGGATTTAATATTTGTTGTAATAAAGTCAAAATCTTGGTGATCAAGCGATATTTAATGCTCTTATTCATGTAAGGAATATCCAAAAGAATCCTACAAGGAGAAGGGAAAGAGGTGGAACAATCTTGGTGTGCAAGTCAAATCCAACAAGAGAAAGGAAAGTTTATCTAGAAGATCTTTTTGAGAAGTTGATTGCTATTAGGAAGTTAAACCTACATGGAAAGAGAACAAAAGTGTTCAAGTTCAATGAATCTAAATTAGGGTTCAAAGTTATTTCCCCTATATATAGGTCTCTTGTTTTAGAGACAAAAAGTATTAAGTATTGTATTAGTTTATGTTAGAAGTAGAAGTAGATTAAATTACGTCTTCATTGTACGTTCGTTGGATGATCGTTAATTAAAGGGAGTTTTCTTATTTATTTTTAATCTTCTTCTTTTTTTTTTAGTTAGTTTAATTATTTTCCATGTCTAGCTTAAATTCTTTCATCTAGGATGAAGATGAAATTAAATAATTATTCGTGATAATATTTTTCATCTCTTCTATTATTTATGCTTTTATGTTTAATTGATTTCGCTTTCATGTTTCGTTATTGAAATACCTTCGTTTTATAGTTCTTATGTGATTTTAAATTAATTAAGAGGTTTTGATAGATTATTGTTAAGATATGAGTTTTTCATAATCCATGCTTGCTCAAAGAAGTTTTGATGGATTATAGTTAATCCTTAAATTTTCATAGTCTATGCTTGCCCACGTTAATTGTAAATTACTAAATTAAAGGGAAGGGAGATCAAAATCATAATTGAGTTATAAAAATATAAGAGATTAAATTATATGTTATGTTTATTATTTAATGGATTCGAATTCCTAGATTGTTTCCACATTATTTATTTTCATATTCTAGTTAATTAATTCTCAATCTTTATTTCTAATTCGCCTAAAATAGATATTAAGAAAATATTAAAATTAATCTAGTCTCTGTGGGTTTGACCTGTACTTGCTAGTTCATCAATTCGACACTGTGCACTTGCACTTACATATTTTTATCACATCAAGTTTTTGGCGCCGCTGCCGGGGACTAGAATTAATTTTTATTTATTCGAATTAGTTTTAACTCTAGTTTTTTTTTCAGGATTATTGAAGCGGATCGAAGGAGCGAAAAGATAAAGATTTTTTTTGCTACGCTTTCTTCTGTACTTCATATCTCCATATTTTTTTATAACTTTTTTTTTAAAAAAAGTTTAGTTTTTTGTGTTTTTTATATATATAATTTTTTTGGTGTGCGACCTTCGTATTTAGTTGTCTATTTGTTTTGTGATTTATGGAAAAATGGATTCTTATTATAGTTGGAATAATAATTTTGCTTGGAATCAAGAACCCTATGAAAATTTTAATCCGCACCAAGTAAATCAATTTTTTTCAACTTATGAAAATCCTTATCCATATCCATGTTCATATCCATATTCGGATCCAGAACCTCAATATCCACAAGAATTATCAAATGAAGAAGAGGAAAGACTTAGTGCCCTGGAGAAAACTACGGAAGTTTTAATGGAAGTTCTAATGGAAAATCAATTTAGCATGGATCAAGTTATATCTCGTCTAGAAATTCAAATGAGTCAATTAGCCACCATAATAAATGATCAAGAGGTGCGTGAATTTTCTAGCAACTCTGAGGTTAGTTTTAAAAATCTTGATGGTTGTGGAAATAATGAGGAAAGTGAAAATTTTGTATTCAATTCTACACAATTTAAGTCGAGCGTATTTGAGGAGTCTACAAATTATGAGTTTATGCCTAAAATTGATCATGTTGCATTTGATGAGTCTGTTGAAAAAGTCTATAAGCCTAAAGTTTCATACCTCGAAAGACTTATTCCTAAAAAATCACTCACTGATTTTTTGGACCAGCCCATTAAAGTAAACATGATCCAAGAGTTGTCATTCACCCAAGAGATAATTGAAAATAGACTCTTAATTGAAAAAGATCCAATTGATTTTTTCTTAAATCACCTTGACAAAATTGGAATGAATCAATATTTAGATAAGGTCAATGAGCCGTTGAGATCCACTACAAATAAGTCAACTAAACTAGAACATGTATTTGAACCAATTCTTCCATCATTTGAACATGTTAATGAAAGTTTTCTTGAGGTAAATTTGAAGCATAACTGTGATGAAAATTACGACTATTTTCAATTTCCTAGACCTCCACGAAAATAATGAAAAGTTCACACTCACTTATCCATTTGTAACATTCATTTTTAGTCACATAATTTTTAGGATTTATAAAATTTGTAGATATGTACATTTGTTTTCTTTCTCACCACATCTTCTTGCGTAACAAATGCCCCATATACAAGGTACAATTCTTTCACATCTTTGTTCTCTTTTTTCATTTGCATACATCGAGGACAATGCATGATTTAGGTATGGGGGAGTTTGTTTGTATTATTATATTAGATTTTTTTTTCTTTTAGGAAAAATATAAAAACACAAAAAATAAAAAAAAATAAAAATTGAAATTTTATTTGACTTTTTATGGATTGAATTAATTCTAATAAGTGTTTGTGGAGCAAAACTCATGAGTAAGATTGAAAGATTTAGAACTCTTGAATTTTGATAAGATACAAAATTTTAGTTCAAACACCATCCGGATTAAAATTGATTTCACAAGCATTTTTGCACTTCACGTTTGCACTAATTCTTAGTTGTGGGGTATAAACCATGATTCGAGTAATTTCAAAAAAAAAAAGAATGAAAAAAAAAATAAAGTTGAGAAAAGTTGAAAAAAAAAAAGAAAAGAAAAAGAATAAATAACTGCTTCAATGTCCATTAAACGAAATAACTGGGTATCCAAGCTTCGGGAAGCATCGATATTCACGCTGAAAAGTGTGATGGATAAAAGCAGCTTGACTAGTCTAATTTTGTGGTCTTTGTTACTCGAGTAAGTAAGCCCTTAGGGGTGTCTCTACACCTAGTGCCCTAAATCCATCTGGTTTTGGGAGTCATTGGTCCAACGCTTCTCTACATGGGTAACTCGAAAAGCCTAAGAAAATGAGACATTACACAAGTCAAGAATCAAAAAAGAAAAAAAGAAAAGAAAAAAGAGTTTGCTTGATTTTTCATGGTAAAAATCCCTACTAAGAGTTACATCATATACACATGCATGCATCACATGGAATTGATTTAATAAAGGATGGTGTCTAAAATAAAGATTGAGTATTTTTGACAAGGTAAAAGTGTGATTTTGAATTTAATCTTACTTATGTATAATGTCCATAGATATATAGAAGTTTTCTTTCGATTTTATAATTTGTTGAACCCAAAAATATTTTTTGAATTTTGTGGGTATATTCACTGCAAACCCTCACGAGACACAACTCGTCCACTTAGGGTAACTTTGGAGTTTAAAGGCTTGTTGCAATGCTAAAGTGCAATCGTGTTTCCTACGAAAATGGGGTAGTATAATTTTTGTTTTATTTTTATTTTTATTTTACTCGAGGATGAGCAAAAGCTAGGTATGGGGGTATTTGATAAACACGTAATTCATACATTTTATTATCCCTAATTTTGTCCTTTTAATTATATTAGTTTATTAAATTAATATGTTTTATTTTATTTTGTAGGATTTAATATTTGTTGCAATAAAGTCAAAATCTTGGTGATCAAGCGATATTTAATGCTCTTATTCATGTAAGGAATATCCAAGAAGAATCCTACAAGGAGAAGGAAAGAGGTGGAACAATCTTGGTGTGCAAGTCAAATCCAACAAGAGAAAGGAAAGTCTATCTAGAAGATCTTTTTGAGAAGTTGATTGCCACTAGGAAGTTGAATCCTACATGGAAAGGAAACAAAAGTGTCCAAGTTCAATGAATCTAAATTAGGGTTCAAAGTTATTTTTCCTATAAATAGGTATCTTGTTTTAGAGAGATGAGTATGAGGTATTGTATTAGTTTATGTTAGGAGTAGAAGTAGATTAAATTACGTCTTCATTGTACGTTCGTTGGATGATCGTTAATTAAAGGGAGATTTCTTATTTATTTTTAATCTTCTTCTTTTCTTTATTTTAATCAGTTTAATTATTTTCCATGTTTAGCTAAATTCTTTCATCTAGGATGAAGATGAAATTAAATAATTATTTGTGACAATATTTTTCATCTCTTCTATTATTTATGCTTTTATTTTTAATTGATTTTGCCTTCATGTTTCGTTATTGAAATATCTTCGTGTTATAATTTAAATTAATTAAGAGGTTTTGATAGATTATTGTTAAGATATGAGTTTTTCATAATCCATGCTTGCTCAAAGAAGTTTTGATGGGTTATAGTTAATCCTTAAATTTTCATAGTCTATGCTTGCCCACGTTAATTGTAAATTACTAAATTAAAGGGAAAGAAGATCAAAATCATAGTGAGTTATAAAAATAAAAGAGATTGAATTATATGTTATGATTATTATTTAATGGATTCAGATTCCTAGATTGTTTTGTCATTAATTATTTTCATATTCTAGTTAATTAATTCTCAATCTCTATTTCTAATTCGCCTAAAATAAATATTAAGGAAACATTAAAATTAAATCTAGTCTCTGTGGGTTCGACCTGTACTTGCCAATTCTTCAATTAGACACTGTGCACTTGCGGTACATAATTTTATCACATCAGATATAGGGAATATGAGTGAGACTGGGAGAGTGAATGTGGATGAGAAGTGCCTATGAGTGTGTGAGAGAGACAAATAACCCTCCATTCCTCATCCTTCAAAACATGAGTAAATTTCAACCTTTTCCCTTTTTTATTTAGGTAGTAATATTACAGGATAAAAGTATTCACTAATCACTATCCTTAAAATAGGAGACCAACTTGGAGAGGGTATCCAAGGACGGCAATGCATTATAAACAGGCAATCACCTCGTCACTCAACTCCTATGCCTAGGCATTGCCTAATCATATTTGTCTCGCCTGAAATGAGCTAAAGCACTTCAGGGACACCTTGTCATGCCTTAGTGCCTAGGTAAAGCGCCTTTAACAACACTGCTTTCAAGTTTCAACCATGCATTCTATACCAAACAGATAGCTCGTTCTAATTCTTCAAATAAAATCTACTCTACGTAAATTTTATTAACTTCAGTTTTAGAAACAATACAAAGATCATTCTTGTCACTTACCTCAGCTACTGAAGAAATGTAGTAAAGAATTAAATAACCTAGTAAGAACTAAAATTTAGAGAGGTATTCTACTATATGAAGTTGTTTACTCACTCCCCATACTCTGGCACGAAGCCCATTCCTCTATTTACCCATAAATACAAGATCCAAAGTTTAGATCAATTGTGTTGTGCAGAAAAGCTCAATTATGTACTCCAAAACACATCACCAAAAGAAAGGGGGGAGTCTATTTGACAAAATTCAACAATTCACTGGCATGCCATGCGCAGAGAGACACCTATGATGATGAAGGTTCCTTAGATGTTACCTTGCCATGAGCGCCATTTGCCCTCTGTGCATGAAGGAGGTCCATAAGGTGGCTTCTTTTGTCAGACTCCTGAACATATTCAACTCTTTGCACTATCAAATCGGTACTCGAACCAACTCTTCCAACAGCCAAAAAAATATAACTCGCAAGAAAATCAGAAGCCAATCTCTGCATGTCAACCAAATTGCAAATTTATCAAAATCTGCAGTGTCTGTGTCCAAAGCAAAAGCATCACAAATTTTGCAAATGAAATAAACATACATGCATATTATATATAACAGCTATCTGCTTCAATTGAGTAAGAGATAGACTATGGATAGAGAAAGCTTTTTAGCCCACTCCATATCATTGTGCAATCATTAGAGCATGACCGATATGCAGTAAAGTGATGGAGAATCAGGGTGTTAGCACTGGCTTTGACTCAACCCTCTAGCAGTGGAATTCCCTTAGAATCTGAATGTAAATAAACCCAAGTTTATAGAAGACTTTTAGTTGAATTTACAAGTTGATTGTTTTATAGATAATTTAGTATAAATGTAATGTTTGAGCATCCAATACTAAGTTATAATATTGATACTTTGTGCAATTATAGGTAAAACAACAAAGAAACTTTTCGGTACGCTAAATTTAGAGTATTGGCACGTAAGAGCATATTTGTCAAATCGTGAATCGAATCGTGTATGAAAGACCCCCACATTGTGTTTCATGTATTGTATCGTGAATCGTATCGCACGATACGGAAATGAAATGAAAAATGTGGTAATATATATTTAAACACATAAAACACATAATTTATTGGACAATCAAGCATATTAGCTTGACTATATATAAAAGTAATCAAGTAAATATTATTATAGACTAAACAAATTTTACAGTTAGATAGTAGCCAAAATACTCTAAATTGATTTATTAGATATTATTTTAGTAATCTTTATAGAATAACAAGATAAAATAAAAATTCAGATTCACCTTTTATCTATAAAACAAAAGAGAATAATTTAAATTGATTTATGTATTTGCTTATAGAAGGTGACATGAGAAAAATAGAGCGACATTTTGAAGAAGATATAAAACTCTAAAAAGTGATTAAAGGTTCATCAAGTGATACAGAATATGTTTATACTAAAAAACCTCTCACTTGAAATAGTAGAAAACTTAAAAGTTTTGTTTTTACTCTTTTAGTTTTACATTAAAACTTTTTCAATTGGTTGCTAACTTTAAAAAGTCTCGTGCATTGTATCGTTTCATAAGAATCGTATCGAATCGTAAGTTCGTAATTGAATCGTAGGAATGTAATTTTTAGATTCACCCTGCGATACATATCGAATTATCTACGTATCGTATCGTGCGATACATATCGCGTATTGTAAGATTATGTAAGATTCTGACAACTATGCGTAAGAGTACCATGTTTGGGTACGCAAATACTAATACACAGTTCACTGAATATTTGGTAACTCTGATAAGAACCCTAGAAGAGCATCAAAAAGTCCATGTCTGGTATACACAAGTTCAAACTAAAAAGCTTTACAGAGAGAATATAGACCTGTATCTCCTTTGGGAAAGTGGCACTGAACAGCATCGTCTGTCTTGCACCCGGCGGAGGCATGTCCATTTGTTGCACAATTTTTCTAATTTGAGGTTCGAAACCCATGTCAAGCATCCTATCTGCTTCATCCAGCGCTAAATACCTGATCATCTGTAATGAGACTCTTGCCCTCTCCAGCAGATCTACCAACCGTCCAGGAGTTGCCACAAGAATGTCAACACCTCTCTCAAGTTCTCGGAGCTGGCCAAAAATAAAGCATATAGTCAGTTTATGAACAGGATTTGTTTCTTGATTGAAAATGGGATCTAAGCCTGCTACGGAGCCTTCTAATTACCACAGACCAAGAAACAAGTTGGCTATATTTTTATTAGCAAAAAAAAAGACCGTAAGTTGGTTTAATATACAATTTATATTTTATTTTCATTATTATTATTGCCATCGTCATCATCATCATAAAGCTATAACCTTATCAAAGAAAAATTGATCAAAACAAATTAAAATTATGTCAATAGTTAAGATCATAACATGTAAGCAATGGAACCACAAGCAACAATCATAACAAAAGTTCTGATAACAATAAAGACAGTCAGATTGAATCTAATGGGGTATATTATGCATTTCTGCTTGAGTGTAGTACAAAAGTTTTAACAGATGATTGCTTCAAACAACTCCTTTCAGTTTCTTTCGGCTTAAATCAGCTAACAGCTCTGGATGAAGAATCCACTAGATGAAGCCAGTAAACTTTAAGAGTGTGACACATGATAGCACATAAGATATGATACCTGTTGGGTAATAGGAGCACCACCATAAGCAACGACGACTTTGACGCCAGTTTGATACGCAAATTTCTTAGCTTCATCATGAATCTGCAATCAAAAGTCAATCATTAGGTCTAAGTTCATTCAATGTAGATTTTGGCAAAGAATCAGAAAACCTTTCAATCGTCAGAATAAGAAAAACTTACTTGACATGATAGTTCCCTTGTTGGAGACAATATAAGAGCAAGTGGACACGCCATCCGTGGCATACGTGGTGCTCTCTGTGCAAACTGGCCCCTCATAATTCCACTGATAATGGGGAAGCAGAAAGCAGCCGTCTTTCCAGACCCAGTCTGGGCACACGCCATTAAATCCCGACCTGCAAGAGAGATTGGAATGGCATGCCGTTGCACAGGGGTCGGTTTGACATACTTGCACCTCTGAATATTTTGGTTAAGTGCATCACCTAAGTCAATCTCTGCAAAAGTATTCACGGGAGGAGGCACATTATCCCCACTTGTCTCCACGGGAATATCTTCATAAGCGTCGAAATTAATCCCCGTGTTCTCCTGCTCACTAACTTCTGGCTCTATACCATCATCATCTCCAAAAGGGTTAGCTTCCCGCTCCCTCCCACGGTCCCAACCACCACTCCTGTTGTTCCAACCACCACCACGGCCACCACCTGAACTATACCCAGGTCTATTGTAGTCATTCCTGGGCGCAGCCCAACGATTTCCACCTACGGCAACATTACCAGAACTTGACCCACTCTGAGCCGCAGCAGGCGGATCAGACGAAGGTGGCCTATTACGAAGATGTGGAGGAACATAGGCCGGTCGATTACCCCCAGAAGCACCACCAGCAGCCACGTTTTCAGCTGCAGCAACCGAATCAGCCCACGAAGTTGGCATAGTCAAACAAAAATTCACCTTTTTCCTTCCCACAATTCCCTCACTTCTTTATTCTTCAAACACCTCACAAAACCCTCAAAATCCTTCTTAAATATCAAAATTTCAATTCAACCAGCACAATTTTCGTCACCATCAAAATAAAAAAAAAATACAAAGAACTTCAGTTACTTTCTCTTTCAGCCTAGCATCAAAATCCCCTGATCAAACATAACAATCAAAATATTAACAAACCCCAACCATGATCCATGACGGTCACAACAGACCAAATCATACACAGACACATACAAAGCATATCTACAAAATGCAACACAAAATTCATTTCGAAAAGAACAAAAACAAAAAGACAAAATTACATCAAAAAGAACAAATCTTTAACAAAACCATAAATTACACAGAAGGAAGAACATACGTACAATGGAGAAGCGTAAAGTTGGTGAAAAATGAAACCCTAATTTGAAGATGGAAGTTGTTTGGTGCTATGGTATGGGGGAGGCGATCGATACCCCAAAGCAAAAATATCTTGTTTCTCCCTCTAGAAAAAAGAGGGACACTTTCTCTGTCTAGAATTATTAGGAAAGCCAATAGAATTGGGGGTTAGGAGAGAGGTCCGTACGGGGACATATTGCGGCTGGCTGGTTGGCTGGCTTAACTTTGTCAAATGTGCGGTCAAATAGTGCACATCCTTTTCAATCTTTTTTAATATTTGCTTTGTAGTAATTTTTTTTTATTTTTTATGCTAATAATATGGTCGGTTTCATATTGGGTACTATGAAATTTGTAAAATAGTACTACTCGGTAGCGTTTGAAATTTAAAATGTATTACATTATTTTAACTCGTTATTATTTATACATTATATTTGTAAATTAAATAAATTATATTTAAAATAAATTTCTTTAAAATAAACAAGATTTAGAAATATGTTTTGAACTTTCAAGCGTTAAGATTATATTTATTCAGCAATGATTATAATTAAGTAATTATAATTATAATTTTAATATTATTAAATTATTTTATAATTTTTAATCTGAATTTATAAACAAATTAGATACTTAAAATTAATAATTATATTTCAGATATAATTTTTGTAAACAAACGCAACAAAAACCTCTTTTAACCAAACAAGTAAATAGAAATTTTGGCATGATCATGTTATCACTTCGTACTATGATGATAAAGTTGTAAAGACTTTTGTGTAAAAAGATAATTTAAGAATATTTTTTTCTTCTAAAGCTAACTAATAACTTTAACTTAAACTTCAAAATTTAAAAGGTTGGGTAATATCTCAATTCTCTCAAAAACTACAACCTTCTCTCCAATTTCTACCATCTCATCTACTCCATATCTCTAAGAGCCTGTTCGGGAATGGCTTATAAGTTGTCTTAAATTGTAATTTACAAATAAGAAATTAAGTTATGAAAATGTTCGATTCATAATAACTTATAAATTAAAATCAATTGAAAGATTACTAAAAAGGACATTCATAGAAAGAGAGACAAAATAGAAATTATATTTGGTCAAACTAACTTATTTTAAAATGACTCATTTTAAAATAAGTTACAAATACTTACTTTTTTTATATTTAAAACTTAACTTATAAGTAAAAAAATAAGTCATCCCCGAGTAGGAGAATAGTAACAAATGACTTATAAATTAGATTTGACCGACTTAAAAGTTATTCCCGAACATGTTCTAAGCAAAACATCTCTCTCAACTATTTTTTATCTTTTTATTTCTCGTTTCCTTTCTTAATTGTAAAATAATAACATAAAATATTGCCATTTTATCTACTCCTAATCCGTACAAATACGAGCACCGTGTAACAATTACTTTGACTAATAAAAAGTAGTACTTTTAAGTCTTCTTCGCACATAGAAAATGTCTTATTCTTAAAATTTCAAACAAAACTCAATATGTTGATTCTTCTTTTAGCCTACTCAATTTTTGCTAATTCCCATAAAATAATTATTTTCTAGAGATTTCATGTTTATTTAGTTCCAAATTAAAATCAGCAAATTAATCTTATTTTGAACGATTTAAAATTTGCATTGTTTTTTAAGCAAATCATTTATGCCTTTACAACAAATACAATTTAGCCAATTTCTTCAACCTTTTTTTTACCAAGTCAACATTTGAAATGGAGTTCTTCATGTTCTATAAAAAATAAAATGGTGATTGATAAATCATACATCATGTTTTTTTAATATAACTAGCACATTGTCAAACAAAATAAAAATCAAAGCCACTAATAAAGGCATACCGTAATAACCCGAATCCGAAACAGACTAAAAGTATTGTTGGAAATGAGATTTGAAAACATTAAATATTGGAGTATTTTGAGGCTCAATTAAATGAGGGACCCACATTCCTAAAATGACGGGTCTTTGCACCAATGTGTTCTCCTTCATGAGGAGTATAACTTGGTATATTTATGTGTTCAAATTCATTAAGAATTTAATGAGAAAATTGACTCCAAAGTCACCTACTTGAAGTTGTAAATTGCAAAAGTCCCACATAGGACATTAGAGGAAAAATTGAAGAACATATATGTGGTATATTTGCTCAATGGGAAGGGCCCCAAGGGGCACCCCACTTTTGTGGAAGGGAGAGGACCTAGCCAATGCACGGTTGAAACCCACGCGTGCACCGCCGCCGTCCGGGCTCGGGGTTGTGGGCTGGTCATGGTATATATTTTTTGGACAAAATTTATTTAATGTTTCAGTCATGATACTACGTAGTTTTGAAGCCTGACCTGAAGCCAACGGAAACAAAGCCAACGGTAATAAACCGCGCGCCAACGAAAATATTTTTCAGACACACAATTTTTGCTGCTCCTTCCCTTCTGAAATTTTCGTTCTGCAATATATTGTTTTGCATTTCCGTTTTCTGTTAATCCCGTTTCCCGTTCTCTGTTCCTCTCCTTCCCTTACAGACAATATATTTTCTGTTCCATTGCAGTAATTTTTTCCCATTCCCATTCTCTGCAAGAGTGTTGCATTGTTTTCCGTTTACGTAAAATCACATTATCTCGTCGAAGGTAGCGATAATCTTTTTACCGATTTTTGCATGCATCATTATATTCATACGATTCGATTACATAACATAATGTTGTGTTAAGTAGAGTTCTTAATTTTGAAGTGCTTCAATTAAGAAACTGAAATCCTTTATCTTGGAAGCAATTATTCATTTAATCCTTTAGCACCAGTGAGGAAATAAATTTACTTTAAGGAGACTTTGTGAATTCAAAGGACTCGGATTTATTTGCATTTTATAATTTTGTTTTAGTATATATATATATATATATATATATATATATATATATATATATATAAATAATACTATATATTACGGAAAAACAATCTTAAAGCAAATTTATATTTTACGTAATTATCGTATTATTTTTTATGAACAGAAAACAAGGTTTTTCAAAGTATATATATATATATTGTCTTTGCATGTTACAAATTCTATTACATGTTAAATATTACATTATTATATATATATTACGAAATATTACATGTTAGTTAATTATATATATTACATTATTTTATATATATCATCTTAATCGATTTATACATAATATTCTTTTTGCATATTAATATAACAGTTAATTTTATTTACACGTCTTGTATAACAGAAATTGGTTTCAGTTTATTGATAATTGTGTTACATGTTTAACAAAAATGGCATCTACTAACATCATTCATGCTATGAGTTTGACTTTCGTGGAGAAAAAGCTGAAAGGTTCAATGGGCCCGATTTCAGCGTTGGCAACAAAAGATGTTCTTCTATCTCACAACATTGAATTTGTCAGGGTTTACAAGAAGATTGTCCTACTATTATTGAAGGAGAAATCGGATGAGGAAAAGTGGTACGCCAGTTGATACATGGAAACATCTTTGATTTTCTTTGCGAAATTATGTCATAAATGGAATGGACAATACAACATACAATGTGTATTATGCGATTCAATATGAAAAGAACTTTGGGAATCTTTAGACAAGAAATATAAAAGCGAAGATCTTTGGCGTGAAGAAATTCATAGTCGGTCGATTTCTTGATTATAAGATGATAGATTCTAAAGCAGTCATCACCTAAGTTCAAGAATTACAAGTGATTCTACATGATATCCATGCTGAAGGAATGTCACTGAGTGATTCATTCCAAGTTGCTGTAGTGATTGAAAAACTTCCACCATCATGGAAAGACTTCAAGAATTATCTTAAGCATAAACGCAAAGAAATGAATCTTGAAGAACTGATTGTGCGACTTCGAATTGAAGAGGACAATCGAGTATCTGACAAGAAGAGTGGGAAAAATTTATATGAAGCAAAGGCAAATGTGGTAGAACAAAGGCCAACAACAATAACAAAAGGAAGCGAAGGAAATTCTAATTTCAAAGCCAAGATGAAATTCAAAAGGCAAATGCTTCAATTGTGGCATTCCGGGACATAAATCAACCCGAATGTCGAAAGCCAAAGAAGTTCAAAAGAGAACAAAAGCTTCAAGCTAATGTGACAGAACTGAAAAAGCTTTACGAAAATGTTTGGACATTAATCTTTCTGCAGTTGTATCTGAGTGTAATTTGGTAGGAAATCCTAAAGAATGGTACGTGGACACTGGGGCTACTCGCCACATTTGTTCCAACAAATGGATGTTCTCTACTTACAAACCAGTAGAGAATGATGATCAACTCTTCATGGGAAACTCCTCAAGTTCAAAGGTTGAAGGACGTGGAAAGATTATACTGAAAATGACATCTGGCAAAGAATTGACTCTGAATGAAGTGCTTCATGTGCCAGATATCCGCAAAAATCTAGTATCTGGTCCTTTAACTTGTGAGAATGGCTTCAAGTTGGTGTTTGTTAATACGATAAATTTGTTCTTACCAAGAATGATATGTTTGTAGGAAAGGGCTACATGAATGATGGGCTATTTAAGATGAATGTAATGACTGTTGTACCGAAGTCTATATATATTAATAAAATAAATTCTTCTGCTTACTTGTTGGAATCTTCAAATATTTGGCATGCTAGATTAGGACATGTTAATCATGATACATTGTGCAGATTAATTAATTTAGAATTCTTGCCTAAATTTGATATTAATAAAAAACATAAATGTGAAATTTGTGTGGAATCAAAAATGACAAGATTACCCTTTCATCATTGAAAGGAAAAGCGAACCTCTAGATTTAATTCACAGCGATATATGTGACTTAAAATTTGTGCAAACAAGAGAGGTGGAAAAATATTTCATAACCTTTATTGATGATTGCACAAGATATTGTTATGTATATTTGCTAAGAAGCAAAGATGAGGCAATAGAAATGTTTCAACTTTATAAAAATGAAGTTGAAAATCAACTTAACAAAAAGATTAAAGCGATAAGAAGCGATAGAGGTGGTGAATATGAATCACCATTTGAAGAGATTTGCTCTCTACTCATGGTATTATTCACCAAACTCTCGCTCCTTATTCACCTCAATCTAACAGTATTCTTTGACGCAAAGAACCAAATATTGAAAGAAATGTTGAATGCTATGTTAAGCAGCTTACGAGCACCCCGAATTTGTGGGGGGAAGCTTTGCTTTACGTAAATTATATTCTTAATAAAGTGCCTCATAAGAAAACTCACAAAACACCTTATGAATTATGGAAAGGTCATAGACCTAGCTATAAATACTTAAGAGTGTGGGGGTGTCTAGCAAAGGTAATGGTTCTTAAACCTAAAAGGTTAAGATAGGACCAAAAACAATTGGTATGTGTTTTTTATTGGTTATCTGAATAAATGGCAGATCTTTATCGCTTTCTTGTTCATAAATCTAAAATTAATGATATTCATGTTAATACATTTATTGAATCAAGAGATGCATCATTCTTTGAGAATATTTTTCCATATAATGGAAATAAAGATTCAAATTCAAACAAAAGACCTTTGGATGCTACTTAGTAATAATCCACGAAAATATAGATAAAAGAATGCATATTAGATGAACTGGAAGCGTAGCAAAAGGCGAGGACTTCAACGTCTTTTGGTCCCGGATTTTCTAACATTTTGTTGAAAAGCGATCCTCGAACGTCTGAGGAGGCAATATCCACTCCAGATGCTTCTAATTGGAAAGAAGCAATAAATAGTGAAATTGAATCCATTATGCAAAATCATACATGGGAATTGGTGGACCTTCCACCTGGTTCCAAACCCTTAGGGTATAAATGGATCTTCAAAAAGAAGATGAAAGCAGATGGTTCAATTGATAAATACAAAGCAAGGCTTGTTGTTAAAGGCTATAGACAAAAGAAAGGATTGGATTATTTCGACACTTATTCACCTGTTACAAAAATTACATCTATTCGAATGCTAATAGCAATAACATCTTTAAATAGACTTGAAATACATCAAATGGATATAAAGTGTAAAATCCCAGATTATACGTATAAAAATTTAATTTTCTCGAAATATTTTTTTTAATATTATGGTGTGAATTTGAGATAATGTTATAGTTGTGGGTAGTATTTACAAATTTTGCAAATTATGCAAGTTGTCATATTATATTCGATTGTCGGGAAATATTCTTTTAGTCAGGGAATATCCGTACGACGGTACAATCATTGGTGGACCCCACAACGGAATTATTGTCGGGTTGAGAAAATGACAAAAATATTTTTATTGAAATGTATTGGCGGAAGTTTTCTTTGTTAATCTTGTTGAACTACTCGGTAGTAAAAGTCTGATGTCTGGCGTTGTTGCATAGTAACCTACCAGTATTGATTATTGATATTTATGTGAGAAGTCACTTCGGTTTTGTTCAATTATTGTTATAATAGTTCTTTGCGTAGTATCTCACATTATTTGATTCAATTATTGTTGATTTATAAGTTTTGTTTTATTATTATTATTAACGTAATAAAGCGAAACATCTTTTATATAAAAGCGAATACTTTATTAAAGTTATTACATAAATAGAATATATTATATTACATTATGCGTAGTGTTTTTTGCATAGTAAAATCTTTTTATATAAAAGCGAGAATACTTTATTAAAGTTATTACATAAATAGAATATATTATATTTTATTATGCATAGTGTTTGCATAGTAAAAATCTTTTATATAAAATAGAATATATTATATTTTATTTAAAAGATTTTGCTTTAAATATGAATTTAGTCAGATTAAAGTAAATTAATGCTGACCGTTCATAGATTAGTTATTATGCATTCCATTTTTCTATAAATAGAAGCTCATTCCTTCATTATTTTCTTACAATTCACTTGAACTACAGAGAGAAAATTATAGAGATAGAAGAAAAGTTTTACTTAACTACTTCCTTTACTCTTATATCAAGTATTATTTTACGGTAAGAGATATTATTCTTTTGTATTCAAGAAGAGAACTTCATTTTTCCATTTCTTTATTGTTACATTGGAATAACTTTTGTATCATGCGGGCTACCTATACTTGGTGACATTTTCTATTATTAAAGTCTTTATTATTACATTCGGAATATCACATGCATCTTATCTGGACTTGGTTCCATTTTATTATTACTGTCTTTATTATTACATTTTAATATCACATGCATCTTTATCTTTTGGGACTGGTTCCATCATTTATTATTCGCATTTATTATTACATTGGAACATCTGACGGTGTGAATTTCATCCGACTGGTTCCGTTATTATTATTACATTGGAATAACTTTATACATCTGCAATCTGCGTGCGTGGTGATTTCTTTTGTTATTCCATTCGGTATTATACTCGGTTGATTAAAATTTTGACTTATACTCCATGAAATTAGTGGAATATCCTTGATATTTGCGCTTCATCTAAATCTCTTTTTCATGGAAATATTCTTCAAGCATTCTTGAATTTTACTCTCTAAAGCGATGTCGTGTTGACAATTTGGGCGTTATTGGTTCTGGATAAATTAATTCTTGAACTTGTTTAATTGAATTCTTATATCATTATCATCATCCTCATGTTTATATTTATTGAAAGTCATCTCCGTGGTGGCTGTAGTGCAAAGATAAACTTAGTATGATTATGACGAGAGGATTATTCTTAGATAATCATGGCCGTAATATTACAAATGATGTGAAAATTAAAAGTCCGCATTGGCCGTAGTGCATTGATGGGCGATTTTGGTATAATTATGGCTATGGATTCTCTTGACCAAGTGTGCAAAGATGAATTGTTTTATGGCATGATCGGGATAGTTGATGAAAACACGATTATCTTTGGCCCGTAGTGCATGGATAAGTTGTGGTCGTGATCTTAAAGAATATCCTTGGCCCGTAGTGCGGGGATGATTTAATGATGTGGATTATTTATTGGTAGGAGTCTCGTGATAAAAGTGATGAAAAACCTTTTAATCATAAAAGATAGTATATTTTATTTTCTATTTGACTCTTTTAATGGATTGCTTGTTCATTGCAGTTAAACTTGATGTACATTATATTTTATCGATTTAACATTGTTGGAGGCTAATGATAATTTATTTTGCATTATCTTAGTCATAATATTTTTCTTTGGGCTAGTTGAGCTCACCCTTTCTTTCCTTTATTCTCTTCGTGAAATGAGAATATAGGCCGGGCAGTCGTCGGGAGCGAGTGATGGTCCGAGAGGATAACATTAGTAGTCCTCACTTATTCTATGAAATAGTGTGATAATAATTGTAATGAGGACTCCTTTTGAGTTTGTATAATCTCTAGTAGATAATATTTGTATTCAAACTCACGGTTTTGTTTTGTCCTATTATACACGTATTTGTATTAGTAAGTTGTATTTGAATTCTGTACCATGTATCTGGCGACCCAAGATGGGTGATGTATACCTAATTTTGGGGGCGTCACATAAAGACTGCATTCTTAAATGGTGAATTAGATGAAGAAATATATATGGAACAACCTGAAGGTTTCATAGCTCCTGGACAAGAGAGAAAAGTATACAAACTTGTTAAATCCTTATATGGATTAAAACAAGCACCAAAACAATGGCATGAGAAATTTGATAATGTTATGTTATCAAATGGTTTTAAAATCAATGAGTGTGACAAATGTGTTTATGTCAAAAGCACTCAAAAAGAATATGTCATTGTTTGTCTTTATGTGGATGATATGTTAATCATGGGTAGTAACAATGAAGTTATCAACTCTACCAAACGGATGTTGGCAAATAGATTTGATATGAAAGATTTGGGGGTTGCTGATATAATATTAGGAATCAAGATCTCTAGAACATCTGATGGAATTATATTATCTCAATCTCATTATATTGAGAAAATACTTGAAAATTTTAATAAGTATAATATAATTCTAAATAAGACCCAGTTGATATAAATCTTCATTTAGCCAAAAATGGAGGTAATAAAGCATATCTCAACTAGAATATTCTCGTATAATATAATAATGCGCGGTTTAATGTATGTAATGAATCTGTCTTAGGCCTAGGATATAGCTTATTAGATAAGTAAGCTAAGTAGGTATCTGAGTAATCCGTAAAGATCACTGAAAGCTATTTTGAGAGTTTTGGGATATTTAAAACATACTCAAAACTATGGATTGCACTATCTGAAGATATCCAAAGATATTGGAAGGATATCTTCGATGCTAATTGGATATCGATACTAAAGATTCAAAATCCACAAGTGGATATGTATTTACACTTGGTAGTGCAATGATATCTTGAAATCCTCAAAACAAACATGTATTGCAAGGTCAACAATGGAATCGAAATTCATTGCGTTAAACAAAAATTGGAGAAAGAAGCGAGTGGCTTCAGTAATTTCTTAGAGATATTCCAAATTGGTCAAAACACATGTCTTGGCTATATGTATACACCTTGTGATAGCCAATCATGAATTGAAAGAAAGAGAATCATTTATATAACGATGAAGTCACGCATATATCTGACGAAGACATAATCTGCTTAGACAATTGCTCTCAAATGGAATTATCTCAATTGATTATGTAATGTCAAAAGATAATATTGTGGATCCGCTTACGAAATGTTTAACAAGAGAACAAGTGGAAAGTTCATCGAAAGGAATGGGTTTAAAGCCTATTGTTAAAGAGTCGTCATAGTGAAAACCCAACCTATTTGACTGGAGATCCCAAGATATAGGTTCAATAGGCAAACCTAACTATATAGTACTTAGTAAAGCACTGAGGAGTATAACTTGGTATATTTATGTGTTCAAATTCATTAAGAATTGAATGAGAAAATTGACTCCAAAGTCACCTACTTGAAGTTGTAAATTGCAAAAGTCCCACATAGGACATTAGAGGGAAAATTGAAGAACATATATATGGTATGTTTGTTCAATGGGAAGGGCCCCAAGGGGCACCCCACTTTTGTGGACGGGAGAGGACCTAGCCAAGGCATGGTTGAAACCAGCCTTTGCTATGGCGTCATGCGTCAAATGCAGTCGGTCGGGTCCGGGCTTTCGGGGTTCGTGGGTTATGGGTCGTACAGAATTTATTTAATGTTTCAGTTATGATACTACGTAGTTTTGAAGCCTGACCTGAAGCCAACGGAAACAAAGCCAACGGTAATAAACCGCGCACCAACGGAAATATTTATCCTATAAATATACGATGTGGGAAGCATTTCAGACACACAATTTTTGCTGCTCCTTCCTTTCTGAAATTTTCGTTCTGCAATATATTGTTTTGCATTTTCGTTTTCTGTTAATCCCGTTTCCCGTTCTCTGTTCCTCTCCTTCCTTACGAGGCGATATATTTTACATTCCATTGCAGTAATTTTTTCCCGTTCCCATTCTCTGCAAGAGTGTTGCATTACTTTCCGTTTCGCAAAATCTCATTATCTCATCGAAGGGTAGCGATAATCTTTTACCGATTTTGCATGCATCATTATATTCATACAGTTCAGTACATAACATAATGTTGTGTTCGTAGAGTTCTGAATTTTGAAGTGCTTCTAATTAAGAACTGGAAATTCGTTTTATCTTGGAAGCAATTATTCATTTAATCCTTTAGCACCAATGAGGGAATAAATTTTCTTTAAGGAGACTTTGTGAATTCAAAGGACTCGAATTTATTTGCATTTTATAATTCTGTTTTAGTGTGTGTGTGTATATATATATATATATATATATATATATATATATATTAAATAATACTATATATTACGGAATACAAGTATTACATGCCACAAACACAAAGATCCGTAAGACAACACTGTCGAAAGTGCAACTCTAAATCTATATAATAAAATACAAATGATTTTGAATTTCCCGCTCACTCAATTAATCATCTGGGCCGTTCAAAGTTTTGAATAAATCTCATCGTCCATACAGTGCCAAAGGCACGGGACACAGCTAGTATAAAATAAAACTCAAATAATGAAACACAACCAAAAACTAAATTATTACATCTCAAATCAAATTTAATCTAATAATGTTAAGTTACGTAACTCCCTCAAATCAATTATTCATATCAACATTCAAATAACAAACAAAATTTGACACATTAAACTTAAAATTTCACTCATTCATAATACATATGTCAAGGCTTAGGGGGTGTTTGATTAGAAATTTGAATGGAGTAATTTGAATCTGAATGGTTTGAATCGATCCGATTGCATTTAATTTTAGTGCGAATAAATTTGAATCGGTAAAGATAGGCAAATTTGAATGGCTAAGTCAGATTTTTGAAATTTGAATGAGCAAATTTGAATAAAGAAAAAAAAATATTAAGTAATATTAAATAAATTTACAACAATTTTGAATTTTTTTAGAGGGGGTAAACTAATAAAACAACTTTTTCATTGATTTCAAATTTATTCAGATTGATTGATTTATTCGGTTTTATCAAACACCCCCTTAGTTATCACAGTGTAATCTGTAAAAGGGTGAACAATAAAGCTTAGTAAGTGACGATCTTTTCTATTTAGATAGATCGAGTATAATTTGCAAAATATTTTTTTATCAAAAGGAAAATTTTTATTGATAATAAACATACTTATAAAAACCAATTGCAAACCATAACATTTAAATGTAATGTTCAAAATTATATCAATGCGTACATATATAATTTAATCCACAACCCTATCTACTAAGGTTATAATAGTCCTGTAACACAGTCCAAAAATTCAATAATATCAACGTTCACACCTGTTGGGTTTTCGGCACAAAAATGCAGCGGAAATTTAAAAATAATCAAAGCAATTCCGAAACCCAAAACAGGATCAATCTGCCGAAATCAAAATTAATTCAGTGGTTTAGATATTATACCGATTATGAAAAAGTTCTGAACTAGCTTCGAATCCTTTACGCAATCCAATTAGAACCACGTCCCTATGGTATCCACACGAACTGGTAGCTTCGAATCCTTTACGCAATCCAATTAGAACCACGTCTCTACGGTATCCACATTTAGCGTCGCACGAGGCACCGTCGAAACGATTACGCAATAAGAGGGACTCGCGATACTAGCCACCAAAGGAACTATTGTGGAACCTGTTTTCTCTAGTCTCTCTCTAAGCGCTAGGGGTTTTTTAATTATAATGTAACCTAAGTAGTGCTTATATATCATATATATAGTAGTTAAAAGAATTAATCAAATCAAAACCTAATTTCATAAAATCCTGAATTTATATATATATATATATATCTTAATTAAGTCTTACTTAATTAATATACATATATACAATTATCCTTTTAATTTAAATTAGTGATTTAAATACTATTAATCATATTAATATATTTAAATCCTTAAAATTTAAATTAATTCCCTTTTAAATTACGTTTTATGTGTGTGACCTATAGGTTATTATTACGTTGGCAATAATTTTAAAATCATATTATAAAATTATAAACAATGAAATGATCTAGTAATGCATCACTCGCTACCCAAGTAATAATAAGATCGATGATTCGATGTAACCTTTTGTGACCAATGTTTCAATGTAATTTAATCCTTTTAACCTTAATATCCTAGATTAAACTCGAGTCATGGAATGTGTCATACTCTTCATAATTTAATATGTGTTTTTCTTGATCAATGAGTAGACTATATGAAACAAATCACTATTTGAGCATGGCCATACATTTCATAGTCCTACTCAATCAAGAGGCCTATGGATATCACCCATAATATATAGGATGGTTAAATTCCATCTAGATCACTCATATTTCTCACACGATTCATGATGAACCCAATAATCACCTTTATAGTCCACCCTATTAAAGGTGACATTTGATGATATCAAAGTACATAAATTCTCGTGTAGTAATATAGCGATTTCAGGTCAGAGGACCATTACATCATTGTCACTATGAGAATTGCTAATGACACTTAGTAGGGTATTTATGTCTTGTTATAGAACTAAGTGTAAATATTAATGGGTTTTGTATAAAGTAGAACTAAAAATTTCAAAAAGGTCTCATATTCTTATCCGTGTTTAAAATTATACTTGTTTTACAATTCAAATCATATAATATCAAAAGTCTATTTCGATAATAAATACTTAATCTGAATTTTAAAATAAGAGCATGCCAATTTAATCAAAACGGAAGGGTTAAAGAAAGATACTCTTTCCGTCCCATAGTTATAGGCTGATTTTTCATTTTGAGATGTCCCAATATATAGACTACTTACTATTTATAAAATTTAGTTCGTTCATTGTTTTACTTTTATGCCCTTATAATAAATATTTAATCATTACTCTTTTTTTGAAGAAATAACATTCAATGTCATTATTTTTATCACCACATTTAATGTTGTTGTATTCTTTTTGGTTAAAGTTCTATGGTTATGGATTTTAATGGTCAGTACACGTCAATCAATGAAGTTGAGAGTTCCAGTGTGATAAGTAATAAGTAATTAACTTATTAATTAATTCCATATTAAGGGGTATATATGGAAAATTATGTTAAAAATTACCACTTAAACTGATTTTCTTAAACTATGTGCCAAAAGAAATCAGCCTATAACTATGGGACGGAAGGAGTATTAATTTTGAAACATACCTCATAATATTTCATTTTTGAATAAATCATTTTTAATAAAAACACAGTTTCAAAAACTAAACAGTTCATAAAGACATAAATCTTGGTATTGCGAATAATACGAAAATAATAACCGAACAAATCCTAAAATAAATTTTGAACAAATGGCAAATCGTTAAGATAAAATATCTCAACTTACTTATACTCATAACTCAAATCGTATACATATTAATCTTAATTTTAGTTCAATTTGCAATTAATTATACTTAAAAACGTATTTTTTTTTTGCAAATATAGGTGTTGGAATATTATACTTTTTTTATTTCTAAATTAAAACAAATATTTTTTTTGTTACTAATCCAAAACTTGAATATAGATTCAATAAGTTTCTCTTGGACAATGTCTTCAACCGAGGTAAAATAGATTTTACCCTTTTTATTAAAAATAGTGGTAATGATATATTTATCGTTCAAATTTAAGTAGATGATAGAATTTTTGGTGTTATTACTAACATTTTGAGTTCAAATCAAACATACTAAGGAGGGAATTTTCATTCACTGATTAAAGTACATAAATTCTTAAAAGGTTTGGCTATGAAAATACCAAGCCAAAAGCCACTCCAATGAGTACTATGATTAAGCTAACTACTGATACTACATAAATAGATATTGAGATAACCAAGTACAAAATGATATGATGCTTGCTTTATCTAACTACATCTAGGCCATGTATTATGTACGTTTGTGTATGTGCTAGCTAGATTTCAAGTCCAATGTGAAGCCCCAAAATATGTCTACACAACTTATTCTGAGTCGTCAAATACATGTTAAAGAATTCAAATACAAATTTTATTTATACAACTATTAATTGTCATGTAAAATACGACAAAATATAAGCTGTGAGTTTCAATACAAATATTATTTTGTAGACAATATTCAAACTCAAATAAAGTCTTCATAACAATTATTGTCACACTATTTTATAAAATAGTGAGGACTACTATAATAACCATCTTGGATGTGACGCCCCCAAAATAGGTCATTCCATCCAACCCATTCTGAGTCGCCAAATATATGGTACAAAAATAAATACAACTTCAGTAATATAATTGTCGTGCAAAATACAACAACACATATACTGTGAGTTTGAATACAACTATTGTCTAATAGAGAGTATAAAAACTCAAAATGAGTCCTCATTACAATTATAAATACACTATTTTACAAAATAGTGAGGACTGCTAAAACAACTTTCTAGAACCATCACTCCGTACCCCGACTAGTTCCTGCTATGTTCTCACCACCTGAGAAGAAAAATGGAACAAAAAGGAAAAGGGTGAGCTCAACTAGCCCAGTAAAGAATATTATGACTAAGATAATATACAACAAATTATCATTAGTCTTCAACAGGGAAAAATCGATAAAATATAGTAGAGATGACAAGTTTTAGATCAACAACAAGCAATCGGAAATAACAATTCATTAGAAGAGTTAAGAGAAAGAATTCTACTATCTTCTAAGATTTAAAAGTCCATCATCAATATTTTATCCTCAGTAACATCAATCAATACACATCTTTAATCAAATATTCATCTTTTACACTACGGGCAAAGATATTCATTCAGATCATCACCGGTTGGTAAGTATTCATCTCAACACTGCTCATCTTTTGCACTACGGGCCAAAGATATTCATCGAGTAATCATTCATCTTTACACTACTGGGCCAAAGATATTCATCATTTAATCATTCATCTTTGCTACGGGCCAAAGATATTCAAAGAATATCATTATTTAGGGTAGGGGATGATGAAAAATATTTTAAAGGAATGAATCCGAAAGAAACAAAAAAACAAATATTAGATATTCAGTATTACGGTTTATCCAAGATCAATAATACTCCATAATAACCAATTTTGAAGCAAAATTCAAGAATAAAGATCAAAACATGGATACAACCAAAGATAGTAACCATAATAGACATCTTGGACAAAAAGGAGAAAATTTCATTATTCGGTGAATAGTGTCGTATTCGTGAATAATAGTCTTATATCGTGAATAGTCAGATATCGTGAATAATAGTAACTTCGACACAAAAAGTTCCAAATTTGATAAAAAGTTCAGACCAATATTTCGGCATAATGATGTCGAAGAAATAATATCATTTACGAGAAAATAACATCCCTTACCTCAAAAAGACAGTAATTCTAAATGGAATACTAGATATAGTGCTGAAGGAACTTGCACCGTATAGCAACACTCAAAGTATCAAAATACTCACAAGAATACGCTCGATAATATAGAGAGAGAAAGAGAAAAACTTGTTTACGGTGTGATTTTTAATTCTAACTTAGCCTCTATTTATAGGAAAATGTTAAGACTTATTTGAAGCGAGACTTGACCAAGAACTTTGATGGCTTTACCTACTACTATTCCCACCCACCACATTTGAATAAAAATTCAGCACATTTCTTCACCAACCAAAACTGGGGCCCACTCAATTCTAGAATTTTCCACCAAAATCATTTATAACCCTAATTTCCGAATCAGTCACCTCTTAAAATTCATAACAAATTATACGTTCATTTTTAACTGTTCAAAATTTGTAGACATATACTCAACTTATATATGTATAACATATCCAAAAATTACAACGATCCAACGGTCGGATTAAAAATTATAACTCACGCAATATATCTCAAGAACACTGGTTTGATCTTTTCATACCTCCAATCCGACAAAATACTGATAAAACACCTCAACATTAATTCCTTCATTTATAACCACATAAATAAATCCATCATTTATATCCATATCAAATAAATATTTCCTTATCATATGAATCAATAATTAATTACTCACAAATAATATTACAGAATCACATTTATGACAACCATATTCCTGGAAGCAGGGGCTTTCCGATAAGGATTTCTCCTTACTGGCGCGTAATTAGGTGACCAAACCTCTCCTTGACAGAACTTTCTAGACATTGCCAATAATGCTTGTGACGCCCCCAAAATTAGGTATACATCAACCATCTTGGGTCGCCAGATACATGGTATGTAATTCAAATACAACTTACTTAATACAACCGGGTATGCAATACGACAAAACATAAACCTGTGAGTTTGAATACAAATATTGTCTAGTAGAGATTATACAAACTCAAAAGGAGTCCTCATTACAATTATTATCACACTATTTCACGAATAGTGAGGACTACTAATCTTATCCTCTCGGACCATCACTCGCTTCCTCGAGTCGTCCAAAGCTATATTCTCATTTTCTGAAGAGAACAGTGAAGAAAGGGTGAGCTCAACTAGCCCAGTAAGAAATATTATGACTAAGATAATGCAGAATAAATTATCATTAGTCTCCAACAATGTTAAACTGATAAAATATAATAGACATCAAGTTTAACTGCAGCAGAACAAACAATCCATTAAAAGAATCAAGTAGAAAATAAAATCTACTATCTTTTATGATTTAAAAGGTTTTTCATCACTGTTATCGCTGAGACTCAGCTTAATAAATATTCCACATCATCGAATCACCTTTACACTACGGCCAAGGATATTCTTTAGTATCACGACCACAATCATCCATGCACTACGGGCCAAGAATATTTGTGTATTCATTAATGGTCATGATCATGCCAACAACTGTCCATCAATGCACTACGGGCCAATGAGGACTTTTACCATATCATTTGTAACATTACGGTTAACGATTATTACAATCAATAATCCTCAGTCATAATCATACCAAGTCCATCTATGCACTACAGGCCACAGATGACTTTAAAAAAAATATAAATATGAGGATGATGACAATGATATAAGAATTCAATAAAACAAGTTCAAGAATTAATTTATCTAGGAACTATAATGTCCAAATTGTCAAAATGATACTGCTTTGTAGAGTAAAATTCAAGAATGCTCAGAAGAATATTTCGATGAAAAGATACTGGATGAAGCGCAAATATCAAGGATATTCCACTAATTTCATGGAGTATAGTAGTCAAAACTTTAGCTGATTGAGTATAATAAAGAATGGAATAACAAAAGAAATCACCATGCATGCGGTACTTGGCGTATGCAGTTATTCCAATAGAATACTAATAAGGATTTTAATTAGGTCCGGTAGTAAAGCATGCATGTGATATTCCAATGAATAATAATAAAAAGACGGAACCGAGTCCTGCGTAAAATGCATGCAGGATATTCCAATGAGAATAATAAAGATGGAATCATAGAAGAATGTCACCAAGTATAGGGTGAATCATGCGTGTCAAAAGTTATTCCAACGTAGAATAATAAGAAATGGAATAACAATAGTTCTCTTCATGAGTAAAAAAGAATAACACCCCTTATCGTAAAAGAACTGAATATAAGAGTAGTTAAGTAGCATAAATCTTTTCTTCTTTCTCTCTCTAGAGTTTCAGTGAATTCGTTAGAAATAATGAAGGAATGAGCTTCTATTTATAGGAGAATGGAATTGTACTGTTTATGAACGAATTATTTCTTCAACCAAATACAATAAAGTCAATCAACTAACCAATAAAATCACAACAAAATTAAAATATAATACATATATATAAACACATGTTTTCAATTTATATATATCAATATTATATATACATCACTTAATTTTTCTCCCCCATAACCAACATTAATCCCCCATTCACCCCAAAAATCAATTTCACTACACTCTTACACATCACTATCACAATACCACTTTTTCACCATTTCCCACTCACACACCTATCACTTTCACATATCAATTTCTCCCACTATATACTCAATACATACATATACTTCCATACGTATACTCTTCCATTTCCAAAATCATTTTTCCAACACATATGGACCCCACATAATGGGCCCCACCTTTAAATAATTTTCTCCGATTATTTTGAAAAAATGGGTAAATAGAATCCATAAAATAAGCAAACTTCATAAAAATCACCTTAATAATTTTAACAACATTTATCATCTTTATTACAATTCACAATATTAATCGACCAGTGTCGCTCCTGAAGAGGGCTTTCGATAAGGATTTCTCCCTATCAGCGCCATGATTAGGTGACCAAACCTCTCCTCGATGTAACTTCTGACATCGTTAATATTGCAAATAATAATATTAATAACTTTGTCGTCTCAATTATTGATTTTAACAATATAATAAATATCGATAATAATTGAATCAAATAACGTGAGATACTATGCAACAATTACTTATAGCAATAATTGAACAAAACCGAATTACTTCTCACGTAAGCATCAATAATCAATACCGTATGCTACTACTATGCAACCACGCCAGACATTCTTTGTACTTTTTTACTACTTAGAGTAGTTCAACAATATCAATCGGTAAAACTTACGTAGTTATTTTCATAAAAATATTTTTGTCGTTTTCTCAATCCGGATAATAATTACATTTATGGGGTCCACCAATGATTGCCCCGTTATGTCACGAATATTCCTTCTAAAACGAATATTCCCCGACCAATCGAATATAATATAACAACTTGCATACTATGCAAAATTTATAAATATTACCCACAACTATAACATTATATCAATTTCACTCCATAATATTCAAAAATAATATTTATAGAAAATTCATCTTTATTCAAAAAGTTGGGGTTTTACAATCTCCCCTTCTTATGAAATATCGCCCTCGAAATTAGGGTACGTACCTGGTATATCGAAGAGGTAAGGATACCTTGATTTTATTTCAGATTCTAACTCCCAAGTCATTTCCTCAACATCGTGGTTTCTCCATAAAACTTTGACTTGAGGTATCACCTTGGAGCGTAGAATATGTTCCTTCTTATCCAAGATTTGAACAGGAACCTCTTCATACGTCAAATCTTCCGCTATTTCGTCTGTTCTAACTCAATAATGTGGTTGCGTCTTCCCCATATTTTCGTAACATGGATATGTGAAAAACGTTATGAACACGAGACATACTTGGTGGTAAAGCGAGTCTATAGGCCACAGTTCCTACTCGATCAAGGATTAAAAATGGGCCGATGAATCGAGGATTGAGCTTTCCTCTCTTTCCAAATCTCGTAACTCCTTTCCATGGAGCAACGTATAACAACACATGATCTCATATCGAATTCCACGTCCTTTCGATGAAGATCAGCATAACTCTTTTGTCGATCTTGTGAGGTTTTTATACGTTGCTTGATCGTTTGAATCTTTTCCGTAGTCATACGTACCAACTCCGGTCCCAACAACGTTGCTTCACCCACCTCATCCCAGCATACTGGAGAACGACATTTTCTTCCATACAACGCTTGAATGGAGCCATGCCAATACTTGCTTGATAAGCATTGTTGTAGAAAACTCCACCAATGGTAAGAACTTGTCCCAACTTCCTTGAAATCAAGGACCACGAGTCTTAATAGATCTTCAAGAGTTTGAATAGTCCTCTCCAACTGTCCGTCCGTCTAAGGATGATATGCCGAGCTAAATCGTAAATCTGTTCCCATAGCTTTCTGCAAATTAACCTAAAATTGTGAAGTGAATCTTGGGTCTCGATCAGAAACTATGGATACTGGCATACCATGCAGTCTTACAATCTCGTTTATGTATATACGAGCAAGACGTTCAAGTGTATAAGTTTCTCGTATCGGTAAAAAATGAGCAGACTTGGTCAATTTATCAACAATGACCCAAATCGCATCTATACCTTGAGAAACCTTAGGAAGACCGGTAACGAAATCCATGGTAATGTGCTCCCACTTCCATTCTGGAATTTCAAGTGGTTGCAATGGACCTTTTGGTACTTGATGCTCCACATTGACTCGTTGACACGTTAGACACCTTGAGATAAACAACGCTGTCTCTCTCTTCATATTGCCCCACCAAAATGTATGTCGAAGATCATGATACATTTTGGTACTCCTAGGATGGATTACAAATGGTGTGTTGTGCGCCTCCATCATGATTTTATACTTTAAATCGTAGTCGTTAGGAACACAAAAGTCCGGAGTTGACTTCAAGTATTCCTTCTTCATCGATTCTTGCTTCCGTAGATAAAGACCTTCTTACACTTTCTTTCTCATACGCGATCGCCTCTCCAGTGTCAGTAGCTTGGCGCAGCCTTTAACTTTATCAATTAAAGTCGGTTCTACTCGTATATTCGCCATCATCACATGGGTCCTGAGTCTTTAACTCTATCTCCATCCTTTGCAAGTCACACAAAATGGGCCTTTGTGTTGATAATATCGTACTCAGCTTGCATATGATCTTCTACTTAATGCGTCATTACCACGCTTCACTTTTCCAGGATGGTATTGGATGGTATGATCATAATCTTTCAGCAGCCTCAAGCCAACGTCGTTGTCGCATGTTGAGTTCCTTTTGAGTGAAGAAATATTTAAGGCTTTTATGATCCGTAAAGATCTCCACCTTCTCCCCATACAAGTAATGCCTCCAAATTTTAAGTGCGAAGACCACAACTACTAACTCTAGGTCATGAGTAGGATAATTCTTCTCATATTCTTTGAGTTTTCATGAGGCATAGGCTATGAATTTCCCATGTTGCATGAGAACACATCCTAACCCTTTGCTCAAGATCACCAGAGATGACAAATCCTCCTAATCGGATGGTATTGTCGTAGCAGTCTTTGAAATGAGTCTCTCTTGAGTTCTTGAAAACTCTTCTCACATTCCTCCCTCCAACCAAACTTTGTATCTTTCCGAGTCAGCTGAGTTAGTGGAGTAGCGATTCGAGAAAACCCTTCTACGAATCTCTGATAATAACCAGCTAAGTAGCTACGTACTTGATTCTTCGATTTAGGTTGCTCCCGACTTTGAATAGCTTCATCTTTCTTTGGTCAACGGATATTCCATGACTTGATACCACGTGCCCAAGGAATGCTACTTCCTCGAAGCCGAACTCGCATTTCTTCAACTTGGCGTAAAGCTTATATTCACGAAGCTTTTGGAGTATCGACCTCAAGTGTTGCTTTCATGATCTTCACGGCTTTTGGAATAAATAAGGATGTCATCAATAAAGACGACCACAAAGTGATCCAAATATTTCTTTAATACTCGGTTCATCATATCCATGAAGGCAACATGAGCATTAGTCAATCCAAAGGACATGACTAGAATTCATAATGCCCGTCATCGAGTTTCGGCGCCGCCTTTGGAACGTCATCTGTTCTAATCTTCAATTGGTGATATCCTAACGAAGATCAATCTTTGAAAAGAATTTGGCTCCTTTGCAAATCGGTCAAACAGTCATCAATACGTGGCAATGGGTACCTATTTTTTGATGGTGACATGATTCAACTCCGAGATAATCAATACAAAGTCGCATACTCCCATCTTTCTTCTTCACGAATAGAAACAGGAGCACCCCAAGGAGAAGTACTTGGGACGAATAAAGCCAATGTCTAACAATTCCTGCGCATTGAGTCTTTAACTTCGAAGTTCAATATGAGCCATTCGATATGGGGCTTTAGAAATGGGTTTTGTCACGGGGTTCAAGGTCGATACAAAATTCAATTTCACGCCTACAGGGGTAGGCCGGGAAGTTCTTTAGGGAATACATCGGAAATTCATTAACAATAGAAATATTATTCAAAAGCGGCGTATTTTTGTTTAGATCTGTGACATGAGCTAAGAAAGCTTGACATCCGCTTTTTCAATAAAACGAATAGCTTTATGGCTTGAGATGACGATGATTGATTTTAATGGTTTGGTTGCTTGAATTAGCATAATAGGTCGATTAGGAATATGAAAGCTAACAACCTTACGAAAATAATCAATTTTTGCATGATGAGTATTTAACCAATCAATCTCTAGAATTACATCAAATGCAAGTATTTTTAATGCAATAAGATCGACAGGTATTGTGTGGGTACCAACTTGAACCAAACAAGACTTATAAACCATGGATGTAATGAAGGTTTCTCCCAACGGAGTTTCCACAGATAAGTCAAAGTCTAATTTCTCCGGAGTCAAATTTAATCGTTGAGCGCAAGTAGGAGAAATAAAAAAATGGGTAGAACCGGTATCAAATAAGGTATAGACTTATTTAGAGTTTATGATAAGCTTACCCGTGATGACCTCATTTGGGTTCCTTGCTTTTCGGGAGGTCACTACAAACGCCTCCCTCAGACCACTCTGGCTTTGACTTTTCGGGGCTACCTTTGGTGCCTCCATCCTAAATTGAACTTGTCTTTGGTGAACTATAAAATCGGCCAGTGACCTTCTCTTCCACAATTATAACATGCTTTGGACGACATCGCAGCTTTGAATTGGGTGATGTGTCCCTCTCCCCCCACATTTGAAGCATATGATAGGTGGTCGTTCTCCTTCCTTAACAATGGGTCTTTGGTCGACGTCTTTCCATCATTGTTGAATCTCCTCTTCATGAAATGTCCATTTTCTTGTCTTGGCCATGATTACCACCGAAGTGGTTACCATTTCTGGCATGTTGATTCCCTCCACGTTTGTTGTCGCCGTTTCGATGACTGATACCACTGGTATTTTCATGCTGCCGGCTGCTTTCTCTTAGTTTCGTTGACTCGTTACCGCACTCCAATAACTGAGCCCTATTTACAACATCTGAGTACAAACACAGTTTATGAGAAATAAGATATTGACGTATCTCCGGTTTCAAACCTCTTAAAAACGTTCGCATCATTCGCTCCTCATTATCGACCAAATGGGATGAAAATCGGGATAACTCCGTAAATTTAGCCTCGTATTGCGACACGGTTATATTGTGTAACGCCCCCAAAATAGGTCCATTCCATCCAACCCATTCTGAGTCACCAAATACATGGTACAGAAAATAACAACAACTTTATTACAACAATTGTCGTGCAAAATACAACAACACATATGTTGTGAGTTTGGATACAAATATATATCAACTGTGACTCATGTCCCAACCGTGACAAGACTTCATAATGACACCTTACATAAAGGTATAGTCGAAAAAACTGCTTTAGAAATTAGAATCTTTGGGAAGTGCTCAAGAAACCTTCGTGCATGAGGAGGCCATGCGTCTACAGGTTATGGTAGATATCATATGGCCATGCAAATTATCCTTGGTTGACCCAATAGACCCCAAAGAAAAACGAGAAGATTACTATCATATTTTTCCCAATGATGAGTCTTCTCTTGACATATCATTATCTCCACTGTCTCTAATTGAGTATTATACTCCAAACAAACACCAAGATTATATAGGTAGTGCTTGTAAATATATTCAGCAAGTGGATTAGCATAACCCTGTCTTATGATGACACGAGGTTATATGTCATTAGACATCTTGTATGATAGTGGCAAAACACCCTTCCAAGTTAAATTCACCTCACCCTCAACATCTATGAATTCACCGCTTCTATTCCTTGTTATTCCCCGCTCGACCCAAATACACTTTTATTACACCCGAAAGGAATTGTGAAACAAAAGGGTGAGCACAACTAGCTCGAAAAAAAATATCATGACTAAAGATAATTAAATTATCAATAGCCTTCATCAATAATAAATCGAGATTTAGAACATATGGTAGATGATAAAAAAATTTAACCATAGTTGCGGTGAACGAAGCACTCCATTAGAAGAGTCGAAATAGACCATAAAGTCTATTATCTTCTCCATGTTAAAAGTCCACCAACAATGTTTTATCCTCAGTAACATCAATCAACAATTCTGCTCACAATCACATGTATAACTCATAATCGTAATTGTTGTTCTAAATTCCTTTTCTCATTCGGAGATTTAAGATAATTTTTATCACTTGTCTTTACCGAAATATCAAAGATCATGGTTATACCAAATCACGAGTTCTTGTTCATAATCATACTAATAAATTCATCTTTCCACTACGGGCCAAAGATATTCATCAACAGCTTCATCTTTTGCACTACAGGCCAAAGATATTCAACAACAGTCATCTTTGACTACGACCAAAGATATTCATCCATAATTCATCTTTTCTACTGAGCCAAAGATATTCCTCAACAGATTCATATTTGCATTACACAGGCCAAATATATTAATATCTCGAAAAAATATATAATCATTTCGAATTTATATAAACAATAATTATAACCATGTTGATCAATTCACCTTTACACTTAAGCTAAAGATATTCAATTATAAATTCAATGGTCATGATCATACCAAATCCACAATTCAACTTTTCACTCTTGGCCAAAGAGAACCCTAGTCATGATCATACCAATAATCTACCCATCTTTACACTCGGTGAAAGAAAGAAATTTCAACATCGAGGTTATAAAATGTTATATATGATAATAAAATCAATATAATCAATATATAGTTTTAATCTCGAGTAATATTCATAAATAAACTATAATTTGGTTAGAAAAAGAAACCAATTTTGTCGTGAATAGTAACTCATGAATAGTAACCCGTGAATAGTAACTTCATGAATAAGTAACTCGTGAATAGTATCTCATGAATAGTAAACCCGACTCAAAAGGTAGAAATTCCACAATAAAATTCATACCAATATTTCGGTATAATGATATTGAAAGAATAATATTTTTTTTAAGCTTATAAACACTTTATTTTAATTGTTTACACTTTACTAAATAATGCATTTAATCATTCTAAAATGTCAAACTCATAAGATTTTATCACCAATAACCAAAATCCTCATCAAAAATCTGCATATACCTCATGTAGGATTCTCAAGCCATAAAATCCTATTTTCTAATTTTTTTTACTTCACATAACATATTTAATTCATTTACTCATAACTAGTCCATTTTCATAAAAAATAACAAATCAGTTCCAAAAATATTTCTTTTCTGGAATTTAGCAGAATATAGTCCTATATTGAACATATATTTTTCTCAGAATTTTTAAAAGTCATTTACTATTTTTCACATGGCCAAAATCACCGAATATTTAAACATTTATCATAAATTGTACTTTTATCCAAAAATTCTGAAATTCACAGGGTATATTGATATTATATAGATGTACTCCCAATAAAAATTTCATCAATTTTGGAGTTAACCACAAGGAGATATAAGCGATTACCTTTAAAATAGTATTTCCTCATAAAATTCATAACTCTTAATCTATACATTCAAAAATCGCCATTTTTGGACACAATCAACAAAACTCATCAAATTATCATTTCAAATTTTTACAGAATTTTTGAAGGTTCAGAAGAATTTCGAAATAATAACCCTTAAAATCCCTTATTATCCCTTACCTCAAAAGAAGCGGATTTTGATTTGGAATAACGCTGAACGAACTTGCACCGTATAGCAATACTCAAAATACTCACAAGAATACGATCGATAATATAGAGAGAGAAAACTTCAGTTTCTGGTGTGATTTTCAATTATAACCTAAGCACCCTATTTATAGGAAATTGCTTAGAACACCAAAGCAGAAAATTTATTAAAATAATAATATTATATTTTTTTTCCAAGACATCATACGTATGCTCTCAACATCAGAACTCAGCCCTTAACACATGTTAAATGAGGAAAACAAAATGTAAAAAACGTTTTTGTTATTTAAATTATTTTAAACTTCCAAAAATCAATTATTTCGGAGCTTCGGAACTTCAATAATTCATAATAAATAGCCCTTTTATCCAAAAATTTGAATCTCGCGCATTTTTATAGAAAATTCAATTCTCTACAACTTTACAGAAGAAAGTTTTTCCAAATTCCAAACAGAAATTGACCGAAACCCACAAACGGACAATTTTACAAAGTATAATCAAATTTCGATCAAGAAATGGGGTCCAATTTAAAGCATGTTTAACATGTTTTAAATATTTTTGGTAACAAAATACTCCTCCTCATATACTCATATATCCCACATTCATTTGTAAAAAATATCACCATTATTATATTATTAAAAAATATAATAATATATTTAAATGAATTATTTTATCGTAAAAAGATAAAATATTAATTTTAACAATTGTCACATTAAAAATTTTCTCCATCTATATTCACATAAAATGAATATTTTCCTCATCATAAAAATCAATAATTAATTATTCACAAATAATATTGCATAATCACAATATTGACAACCAATCGGGATTCTCGGAAAGAGGGGCTTTCCAATAAGAATTTCTCCTTACTTGCAGCAAGCGATTAGGTGACCAAACCTCTCTCTTAGATGCAGAACTTTCTAGACATTGCCAATAATGTTATCTAATAATATTATTCAAATAATATAAATTATTGATCTGATAATGAAAAATACTGTGTAGTGACAATTATAAAATATCAACGCAGCAATCATTGAATCAAAAATAAAATATTGAACAGTAATTATTGTAACAATTATTGAGTAGTGCCTTCTTACGAAAAATTATCATGCTGCATGAATAGTAACTATAAAAAAATTGAATACTTTTATTTCATAAAATTCGGGGTCTTACATATTGTTTGTTCCAATTTGATAAACTCCACTTCTTTCATGTGACGAATACTCTCGGGAAAGTACTTGTCGTTGAATAGCTCTTGGAACTTCTCCCAAGACATCTTGAGTCGTCCAGTGAGTGCGTTTCTGATTCCCACTAGTAATCGCCTTTTCGTGCAACACGAAGGTGGCGAAGGAACCTTTTGCTCCTCGGAGCATCCCAGGACATCAAATATCTTGGTGATCTGCTTTATCCATGCTTTCACCTTAAGTGGTTTTGGCTCTCCTATAAACTCCGGTGGTCCCAGCTCCTTAAACTGTTTAGCAGTGACCGTCCAAGAGTTTCTAGTGTTTCCACCTACATTTTGGACAGGAGCCGCTCTCGCCTGATGTTGCATGAATTGCATAAAGCCTCTGAACAATCCATCATTCATTATTTGGTCAGTGTTGTTGTTTGCATGAGGATTGTCGCCTTCCTGATGCACATTCTCCTGATTATTGATATGTGGAGACTCAACGGTTTCTTGTGCTCCATTGTTATTTTCAACATTTTCGGATGTCATTTTCAGATACTGCCACAAAACAAAGGTTCATTAACATATAACATATTATCCATATACTTTGATCGACCAATTAAATACCAAATAAACTTAGGTAGGTCATACTAGCGAAGGAATTCCCCGTCTCTCCCCTCCTAGTTCTAGTCTCACATCTTAGCCAGAGATCATATCTCTAAGCTTTGATACTGTTGTGATGCCCCAAAATTAGGTATACATCACCCATCTTGGGTCGCCAGAGATACATGTATGTAATTCAAATACAACTTACTAATACAACTGCATGCGTAAGTATAATACGACAAAATATAAACTGTGAGTTTGGATACAAATATCGTCTACTAGAGATTATACAAACTCAAAAGGAGTCCTCATTACAATTATTATCACACTATTTCACATAATAGTGAGGACTACTAATGCTATCCTCTGGACCATCACTCCGCTCCACGACTCGTCCCCAAATATATTCTCATTTCAAGAAGAAACGGTGAAAGAAAAGGTGAGCTCAACTAGCCCAAAGAAGAAATATTATGACTAAGATAATGCGAATAAATTATCATTAGTCTCTAACAATGTTAAACCGATAAAATATAATAGACATCAAGTTTAATCTGCGGTGAACAAACAATCCATTAAAAGAGTCAAGTAGAAAATAAAATCTACTATCTTTTATGATTTAAAAGGTTTTTCATCATTTATTATCATTTGAGACTCGACTTTAATAAATATTCCACATCATTGAATCACCCCCTCGCATCTACTACCAAGAGGATATTCTTTAGTATCACGACCACAATTATCCATACACTACGGGCCAAGAATATTTGTGTATTCATTAATGGTCATGATCATGCCAACAACTGTCCATCAATGCACTACGGGCCAATGAGGACTTTTACCACATCATTTGTAACATTACTGGTTAATGATTACACCAATAATCCTCAGTCATAATCATACCAATTCCATCTATGCACTTCAGAATACAGATGACTTTAAAAAATATATAAATATGAGGATGATGACAATGATATAAGAATTCAATAAAACAAGTTCAAGAATTAATTTATCCGAGAACTAATAATGTCCAAATTGTCAACATGATCTTTGCTTTAGAGTAAAATTCAAGAATGCTCGGAAGAATATTTCCATGAAAAGATACTGGATGAAGTACAAATATCAAGGATATTCCACTAATTTTATGGAGTATAGTTGTTGATCGATTTCGCAATCAATGAATACGTGCAAGTATACACGGTCAACAAGTAATAAAGTGATAAGAAAAGTATCGTTCGCACGAGGAATTATTTAATAAAAATCACCAAGTACTAATTCTTAACCAAACTAATTTTATTTAAACAATCTCAAATCGTGATTTTTCTAATTAAGAAAACTAAATTAACCAATTAAAACTAAGTTAATTTATAAATGAATTCAAATAAATAAAGGCTAAGACTCCAATATCCCCAATTATGAACTATAAACCAATTATCCAATTATCCCAATTATTATGTCTATTGAATTGTTAACAGGTATTCTCAAATGCCAAAAGCCCTTTCTCAAGTGATCATTTGCCTTCTATTTAATCCAAGTTAATTTTGCTATATCTCTAGGCAAAACAATTAAATTAAACTCTTTACAATCCCAATTCCTTATGTGTTACATGCGGTAAATAGATATTCTCATTCTATTCACAAACCTAATTATTCATTTGTACAAATAACTAAGTCACATGTCATCATGCCAGCTTCTAACCCTAGAATTCCTTTCCCAATTCCTTCTAGAAATAACAAGGTAATTCTTGATCGATAATTAATCAATAAGCATAAAGGCAAGATAAACACCTCAATTTGACACAAATAATTGGAATATAATGAATAACTAATTCATAGCCATAAAAGGTTCAATTAAAATCTTAACAAAAGAGTTAGTTCATAATTAATGAATTAAAATCAAGAATCCACAATTGAATAGACATTAAAAGATAAAAGTATGATAAGAGAAGAGAATAGAATCATTGTCGCCAAATCGATGCTCCCTCTTTTCTTCTTTCTTGATCTTCAATTCTTCTTCAATTTGCTTCAATCTCCAATGGCTAATTAAGAACTAGGGTTTAGATTCTAATCTAATGGAGTGTTTAATCTAGTCTAATCTATGTAATCTCCCTTTATTTTATGCCTTACATCATGTATTTATAGGTTCTGAGTCCAATTTTAGCTTAGAACAAACCCAATCCTATTTGGAGTAAAAAGGTGACAAAATTAACTAAAAACGCGTCCCAAGCCTTCCTGATCTCTTCCCAGTACTTCAGCCGGTAGGCTGGCAACTCAAACTCTGCTCCCCAGTAGCTCGTGGCTTAGGTAAGGCCTAAAATGGGCGCCCGTACGCCACTTTTTTCTCGACATTTTCTGCTCAAGCGTCCTTTGGAAAAATGGCCATAACTTCTTCGTCCGAACTCCGATTTTGATGATTCAAGATAATACGTAAAGAGGAGAAGTAGATCTACAACTTTCATTCTTTGAGGTTTTCTAAATAATGTTCTGAGCAATACTCAAATTGGCTCTGAAGTGACTGCTATGTAAATGACAAGCCGAAAACGCGCATCTAGCCACCCCAAACGTCGATCCAAGTAACTTTTGTCCCAATTCCTACAAAACAACATAAAACATGCATGAATGGACACAAAACTTAAAAACTATTCTAAAAGACTTGAGAACAACAATAAATTAAGCTAAATGTATCCAATTCATGTATAAAACTCACTCATCAAATACCCCCAAACTTAAACCTTTGCTTGTCCTCGAAGCAAAACACAAAAAAACTAAAATAAACAAACTAACTCAACTACATGAATGCATATGCATGATCTACTTTATAATATACCTCGAACCCGATAATAAATCGGTATGATATATAGAACAGAGCCTCAAAGATACCATTGGTACTCAAACAATATATCCAATCAAGTCAAAATCCATAACTCTAACCAATTAGTCAATCCAAACTGTCATCACCCATGTTGTGTGTGTGTGCTTAACCATTCTAACCAACCACAATTCAAGATAATCACATAACAAACTTCTTATAAGGAAAATTTCAGTTCCAATTCAATTACTTTTGTGAACATGACAACTCCAGTTGAAACTAAGCAATTTCCAAGTCTAAGAGTAAATAAAGGATTTATTTATACTTTTATTCAACCACGAGGGCATTTTTGCTCTTTCTCGTGTTTTTTTTCTTCATTTTTTTTTTTCATGGTATGCAATGTCTTACTCCATTAAAGCATGACTTTGCTTATCCTTTAGCATGAGCTTTTCGACCAACGACTCTAGACCATGAAAGACCTTAGAAGCGCTGAGTGTAGAGACAATCCCCTTACTTACTTACTCAAGTAGCAGGGCCCCAAATAAGATTAGTCATGTTATTTCTACTTTTCTTTCTTTTTCTTTCTATTTTTTCTCTTTTTCATAATTTTTTTTTTCTTTTTGTATATATATATACCCCATAGATTCCCCAAACTCAAGCTTTTACGTCATTCCAACCTTTACCGCCAGTTCACTAATTTCCTTAAATTTTAACAAAGATTTTCTCTCGGAAACAAATTATGAAACCCTTGAACCAAGTGGATTAAAACAGTTAAACTTTACGTGTTAACCGGTTACATAAGTTTCAGACAGGCTTAGATTATCATCTTGATTAAAATTAGAACTCATCATCAATTATCAACACTGTTCAAGTTAACATTTAATACCAATCTTATCATAGGCCGAGCTAAGACCACACCAACCTATCACACAGATTCATGCAAAAATAAAAAAAATAAAAAAATAATAATAATAAATGCAATTATACTACATGAACACATAGTAATGCAACACATATATGAATATGCAAATAACTACCATGTATTATATGCAACCTAAAAAAACACAATGCTAACACATAAAAAAATGACTACTATGCAGATAACTAACTATATGCAATACGACACTAAAATGCCCCCAAACTTAAACTAGACATTGTCCTCAATGGATGAAATATAAAAAAAAAGCGAGGACTTCCCAAAAAATATAGCAATCTTCCTCCTTGTCCACTAAGTTTAGAGAATAGGCTAAGCACATAGAACAAATTGGGCACCACACTTGAATTTGACTTGAATAACCTGTAAAACCATGATAGAAGCACTTTTATTAAATCCTAAATAAATGCAAATTCAAAACAACTAATATAAAACCTAATAAAAACAAAAAATAAAAATTAAACTTGGGTTGCCTCCCAATAAGCGCTTGTTTTATAGTCTCAGCTTGACTTCTTCAATTCTCTATCCAATTCCCCTACGAAAATTGAGGAACCCTCCGTCCATCAGAAGCAATGTCTCTTTTGGGAGGTTCCCATTCGCAACAACCCTTGAATTGAAGTCACCTAGCATGCTCTTTGTAGATAGGTTCCTTATTAAGAACGTCTAACAACTAGGTGTTTTCTCCATTATGTCTATGATTAGATTGGGGCATTGAAGCTTAATAAACATAATGGAGTCTTACTCTATCTTCTCCTTTTCATCCCACTATGACTTCACAACTGTACTAGCTCTTATGTCACAAAGAGCTTTGCCGACGACATGACTGCCAATTGAGCATGGTTTTGCAAACTGCCCGGATTCTTGAACTTTGGTGGAAAAGGTACATGGGACACTATCAAAATTGGCTCATCTTCGTTGGTACTCAAAGTTAGATCTCTGTCAATCTCTTCTCCCCTTGGCTGAGTAATTCTTACCATCCTTCGACTCCGTATGGCTGCGCAAACCTCCAACGTCTTCGAAGTTGTCTCGAAGATGTATTAAGTCCATCAATCCCTGTTTCCCTTGGTTGAGCCAAGAACGTGTATGGCCATTGATACTCAAACTCATCCATGGTAACTGAAAAGAAAGAAATATAGGAATAAAAATAAAAATGTTTAAATTAAGACTAATTTGATTGAAATTAATATTGGTAACTAATTATTAAATTAATTCCCCGGCAACGACGCCAAAGACTTGTTGATCGATTTCGCAATCAATGAATACGTGCAAGTATACACGGTCAACAAGTAATAAAGTGATAAGAAAAGTATCGTTCCCACGAAGAATTATTTAATAAAAATCACCAAGTACTAATTCTTAACCAAACTAATTTTATTTAAACAATCTCAAATCGTGATTTTTCTAATTAAGAAAACTAAACTAACCAATTAAAACTAGGTTACTTTATAAATGAATTCAAATAAATAAAGGCTAAGACTCCAATATCCCTAATTATGAACTATAAACTAATTATCAAATTATCCCAATTGTTATGTCTATTGAATTGTTAACAGGAATTCTCAAATGCCAAAAGCCCTTTCTCAAGTGATCATTTGCCTTATATTTAATCCAAGTTAATTTTGCTATATCCCTATGCAAAACAATTAAATTAAACTCTTTACAATCCCAATTCCTTATGTGTTACATGCGGTAAATAGATATTCTCATTCTATTCACAAACCTAATTATTCACTGTGCAAATAACTAAGTCACATGTCATCATGCCCAGTTCTAACCCTAAAATTCCTTTCCCAATTCCTTCTAGAGTAACAAGGTAATTACTGATCAGATAATTAATCAATAAGTATAAGGCAAGATAAACAACTCAATTTGACACAAATAATTGGAATATAATGAATAACTAATTCATAGCCATAAAAGGTTCAATTAAAATCTTAACAAAAGAGTTAGTTCATAATTAATGAATTAAAACCAAGAATCCACAATTGAATAGACATTAAAAGATAAAAGTATGATAAGAGAAGAGAATAGAATCATTGTCGCAAGAACGATGCTCCCCTTGCTGCTTCTTGCTTCTTCTTCTTCAGTGTTCTTCAATTTGCTTCAATCTCCAATGGCTAATTAAGAATTAGGGTTTAGATTCTAATCTAATGGAGTGTTTAATCTAGTCTAATATATGTAATCTCCCTTTATTTTATGTCTTACATCATGTATTTATAGGTTACAAGTCCAATTTTTAGCTTAGGAACAAACCCAATCCTATTTGTAGTCAAAAAGGTGTCAAAATGCGCCCAAAAATGCGTCCAAGCCTTCCCAGTCTCTTCCCCAAAGACCCAGTATTTGCACGCACGGCATAAAACTCGCTTTCTCCAGCCTCTTGGCATAGGCCTAAAATGGGCGCCCCGGCGCTGCCACTTTTTCTGACATTTTCTGCTCCGACATCATTTGGGAAAATGGCCATAATTTATTCTTACGAACTCCGATTTTGATGATTCAAGATGATCCGGAAAGAGGAGAAGTAGATCTACAACTTTTATTCTTTGAGTTTTTCGAAATAAGGTTCCGAGCAATACTCAAATTGGCTCTGAAGTGACTGTTGTGTAAATGGCAAGCCGAAAACGCGCATCTAGCCACCCCAAACGTCGATCCAAGTAACTTTTGTCCCAATTCCTATAAAACAACATAAAAAATGCATGAATTGACACAAAAACTTAAAAACTATTCTAAAAGACTTGAGAACAACAATAAATTAAGCCCGAATGTATCCAATTCATGTGTATAAAACTCACTCATCAATAGTAGTCAAAACTTTAACCAACTGAGTATAATAAAGAATGGAATAACAAAAAAAATCACCATGCATGCGGTACTTACAGACAAAGTTATTCAAATGTATACTAATAAGGATGTAATCGGTCCCACGAAATGCACAAATAGGATATTCCAAATGTAATAATAATAATGATTTTAACCAGTCCCATAGAAACGCATGTATGCGAATATTCTAACAGAATAATAAAGATTTTAATCAGTCCCAAGAAAACGCGCATGAACATGATATTCCAATGTAATAATAAAGACGGAATCGGGTTAGAAGCGAAACACATAGATGTGATATTCCAATGTAATAATAAAGACAGTAATCATAGAAGAATGTCACCAAGTATAGGGTAGACCGCGTATACATGTTATTCCAATAGAATAATAAGAAATGGAATAACAATAGTTCTCTTTATGAATAAGAAAGAATAACACTCCTTCACCGTAAAAAGAACCTAATATAAGAGTAGTTAAGTAGCGAAAATCTTTTCTTCTTTCTCTATAATTTTCATCTCTAGAGTTTCAGTGAATTCGTAAGAAATAATGAAGGAATGAGCTTCTATTTATAGGAGAATGGAAGTGTACTATTTATGAATTTCTGCAGAATTATTTCTTCAACCAAATACAATAAAGTCAATCAACTAACCAATAAAATCACAACAAAATTAAAATATAATACATATATATAAACACATGTTTTCAACTTATATATATCAATATTATATATACACCACTTAATTTTTCTCCCCCATAACCAACATCAATCCCCCACTCACCCAAAAAATCAATTTCACTACATTCTTATACATCACTATCACACTACCACTTTTCCACCATTTCCCACTCACACACACATCACACACCTATCACTTTCACATATCACTTTCTCCCACTATATACTCAATACATACATATACTTCCATACGTATACTCTTCCATTTCCAAAATCATTTTTCCAACACATATGGACCCCACATGTGGGCCCCACCTTTAAATAATTTTCTACCGATTATTTTGAAAAATGGGTAAATAGGAATCCATAAAATAAGCAAACTTCATAAAAATCACCTTAATAATTTTAACAACATTTATCATCTTTATTACAATTCACAATATTAATCGACCAGGTCGTTCCCAGGAAAGAGGGGGCTTTCCAATAAGGATTTCTCCCTATTGGCGCGTAATTAGGTGACCAAACCTCTCCTCGATGTAACTTACAGACATCGTTAATATTGAAAATAATAATATTAATAACTTTGTCGTCTCAATTATTGATTTTAACAATATAATAAATATCGACAATAATTGAATCAAATAACGTGAGATACTATGCAACAATTACTATAGCAATAATTGAACAAAATTGAATTACTTCTCACGTAAGCATCAATAATCAATATCGTGTGCTACTATGCAACCACGCGTATTACTGTACTTTTACTACCGAGTAGTTCAACAGGATCAATCAGTGAAAACTTCCGTCGTTATTTTCATAAAAATATTTTTGTCGTTTTCTCGATCCGATGATAATTACATTGTGGGGTCCACCAATGATTGCATGCAGTTATACGAATATTCCTCGCTAAAACGAATATTTCCCGACCAATCGAATATAATATAACAACTTGCATACTATGCAAAATTTATAAATATTACCCACAACTATAACATTATATCAATTTCACTCCATAATATTCAAAAATAATATTTATAGAAAATTCATCTTTATTCAAAAAGTTGGGGTTTTACAATCTCCCCTTCTTATGAAATATCGCCCTCGAAATTAGGGTACGTACCTGGTATATCGAAGAGGTAAGGATACCTTGATTTTATTTCAGATTCTAACTCCCAAGTTATTTCCTCAACATCGTGGTTTCTTCACAAAACTTTGACTTGAGGTATCACCTTGGAGCGTAGAATATGTTCCTTCTTATCCAAGATTTGAACAGGAACCTCTTCATATGTCAAATCGAGGATTTCAACTAAATCGAAGGCTTGAGCTTTCTTCTCTTCATCGACTCTTACTTCTAGAATAATGCATTCTTGCACCTTCTTCTTCGTATTCATCAACTTCAGGTCTATAGCTTGAGCAACTTTAACTTTATCGTCGGTTCTAATCGTATATTTATTATCTTCACCTAGGTTCGTATATTCGCACTTATAAACGCATACCATCTCCTCGCTTAACCCGTCACCACCACGTTAAGCTTTTCCCATGATGGTATTGAATGGTATAATCGTAATCTTCAATAATTTCGAGCCAACGTCTTTGGCGCGTATTACGTTCATTTTGGGTGAAGAAAATATTTTAGGGTTTAAGAAATGGGTTTTGTATTTAACAATGTCAATACAATATTCGATTTCACGCTCTAGGGTAGGCTAAGAAGTCTTTAAGAATACGTCAGGAAATTTATTAACAATAGAAATATCATTCAAAACTGTGACTCTTATCCAAGACTTGGATAGAACATGTAATGAAGGTTTCTCCTAACGGAGTTTTAACTATAAGTCAAAATCTAACTTCTTGAGTCGATTTAAACGTTGGCGCAAGCAAGAGAGATAAAAAAATGGGTAGAACCAGGTATCTAATAAGGTATAGACTTCACAAAATTTATAATTAACTAACCTGCTAACTTCGTCGGGTTACTTCGCTTTTGGAGAAGTCACGAAAAACGCTTCTTCCTCAAAACCACCGACTTCGTTTTGTCCGTATCCTCCTTTTGTGCCACCGTCCCAACTGGACTTGATTCGCTACAGAACAAAATCGAGCTATGTGACCGTCTTTTCCATAACTAAAACATTTCTTGGAAATCTGTGAACAGTTTGGACTTATATGTCCCTCCTCTCCGCATCTGTAGCATCTAACTGACGATCGTTCTCCTTCCCTAGAATTTGTTGTTGGTGCTGTTGCCGACGTCTTCCCGTCATCGTTAAATCTTCTCTTCTTGAAATTTCCACTTGAATCATTTCTTCTATTATGTTGGCCATGATTACCACCTAAGTGGTTACCATTTCTGGCATGATAATTTCCTCCACGATGGTTATCATTGTTCCGATGACCGTTGCCACCGGTACGATTATTATCGTGTTGTTGCTCGTTATCCTTCAGTTGGGTTGGCTCATTATTGCACTCCACTAACTGAGCCCTATTCACAACATCTGAATATAAACAAAGTTTGTGAGAAATGAGGTATTGACGTACTTCAGGTTTCAAACCTCGCAGAAACATTCACATCATTCTCTCCTCATTATCAACCAAATGGGATGCTAATCGGGATAACTCCGCAAACTTAGCTTCGTACTGCGACACGTTCATATTGTTTTGCTCCAGCTTGATGAACTCAACCTCCTTCATGTGACGAATACTTTCGGGAAAGTACTTGTCGTTGAACAATTCTTGGAACTTCTCCCAAGACATCTTCAGTGCGGCAGATTGAGTACGCTTTACAGATTTCCACCAGTAATCTGCCTCTCCTCGCAACATGAAGGTGGAAAAGGGAACCTTTTGCTCCTCGGAATATCCCAAGATATCAAATATCTTGGTGATCTGCTTTATCCACGTCTCTGCCGTAAGTGGTTCGCTTTCCCAAAAACTCCGGTGGTCCCAAATCTTTGAATCGCTTAATGGTGACCGACCGTGGGTTGCCATTGTTTCCACCTGTATTTTGAATAGGAACCGCTTTCGCCTGATGTTGCATGAATTGAATAAAGCCTCTGAACATCCCATCGTTCATCATTTGATCGGTGTTGTTGTTTACCTGAGGATTATTGTCTTCCTGTTGCACCTTATCTTGGGTATTGATTAAAGGTGTCTCCACTGTCTCATTCACTCCATCGTTAATATTTTCCTCTGCCATTCTTAAATACTGCCATAAAACAAGGGTTACTTAACAAATTAACATATCACACATTATCCCTATACTCTGACCGACCAATTAAATACCAAATAAACTTAGGTAGGTCATACTAGCGAAGGAATTCCCCGTCTCTCCCCTCCTAGCTCTTGTCTCACACCTCAGCCAGAGATCATATCCTTAAGCTCTGATACCAACTGTGACGCCCCCAAAATAGGTTCATTCCATCCAACCCATTCTGAGTCGCCAAATATATGGTACAAAAACAAATACAACTTCAGTAATACAATTGTTGTACAAAATATGACAACAAATATACTATGAGTTTTTATACAACTATTGTCTAATAGAGAGTATAAAAACTCAAAAGGAGTCCTCATTACAATTATTGATACACTATTTTACAAAATAGTGAGGACTGCTAAAACAACTTTCTAGAACCATCACTCCGTACCCCGACTAGTTCCTGCTATGTTCTCACCTCTTGAGAAGAAAAATGGAACAAAAAGGAAAAGGGTGAGCTCAACTAGCCTAGTAAAGAATATTATGACTACGATAATATACAACAAATTATTATTAGTCTTCAACAGGGAAAAATCTGATAAAATATAGTAGACAATAAATTTTAGATCAACAACTGCACCAGAAACAACAATTCATTAGAAGAGTTAAGTAGAGAAAGAATTCTACTATCTTCTAAGATTTAAAAGTCCATCATCAATATTTATCCCTGTAACATCAATCAATACACATCTTTAATCAAATATTCATCTTTGCACTACGGGCCAAAGATATTCATTTATATCACCAAATTGGTCATGTTCATCTCAACACTGCTTCATCTTTGCACACTACGGGCAAAGATATTCATCGAGTAATCATTCATCTTTGCACTACAGCCAAAGATATTCATCATATAATCATTCATCTTTTACACTAAAGGCCAAAGATATTCAAAGAATATCATCATTTAGGACCCAGGATGATGAAAAATATTTTAAAGGAACGAATCCAGTGAAACAAAATAACAAATATTAGAGATTCGTATTACAGTTTATCCAAGATCAATAATACCCCATAATAACCAATTTTGAAGTAAAATTCAAGAATAAAGATCAAAACATGGATACAACCAAAGATAGTAACCATAATAGACATTTTGGACAAAAAGAAAAAAATTTCATTTTTTATGAATAGTGCAGATACGTGAATAAGTAACCCCACACAAAAAAGTTCTAAATTTGATAAAAAGTTCAGACCAATATTTCGGCATAATGATATCAAGAAATAATATCATTTACCGAAGAAAATAACATCCCTTACCTCAAAAAGACAAACTTCTTTAATCGGAATACTAGATATAGTCTTTGAAGGAACTTGCAAATCAGATAGCAACACTCAAAGTATCAAAATACTCACAAGAATACGCTCGATAATATAGAGAGAAGAGAGAAAACTTGTTTACGGTGTGATTTTCAATTCTAACTTAGCCTCTATTTATAGGAAAATGTTAGCACGCCGAAGCATACTTGACCTGCAACCTGATGGCTTTACCTGCTAGTATTCCCACCCACCACATTTGAATAAAAATTCAGTACATTTTTTCACCAACCAAAAGTGGGGCCCACTCAATTCTAGAATTTTCCACCAAAATCATTTATAACCCTAATTTCTGAATCAGTCACCTCTTAAAATTCATAACAAAATTATACGTTCATTTTTAACGGTTCAAAATTTGTAGACATATACTCAACTTATATATGTATAACATATTCAAAAATCACAACGATCCAACGGTCGGATTAAAAATTATAACTCACGCAATATATCTCAAGAACACTGGTTTGATCTTTTAATACCTCCAATCCGACAAAATACTGATAAAACACCTCAACATTAATTCCTTCATTTATAACCACATAAATAAATCCATCATTTATATCCACATCAAATAAATATTTCCTTATCATATGAATCAATAATTAATTATTCATAAATAATATTACTAATCACATTTATGATAATCATGCTTTGCTCCCCATGAGAGAGAGGGGCTTTCCGATAAGGATTTCTCCTTTCTCAGCCAAGCAATTTAGATGATGACCAAACCTTTCCTTGATGTAACTTTCTAGACATTGTCAATAATGCTATCTAATAATATTATTCAAATAATATGAATTATTGATCTGATAATGGGAAATACTGTGCAGTGACGATTATTGAAACAACAATAATATAAAATATCAACGCAGCAATTATTGAACCAATAAAATAAAATATTGAATAAAGAATTACTGTAAATAATTATTGAGTATTGCCTTCTTACGTAAGAATCAATAATTCAAAAATACTGTGCAAAATCGTGTGTTAATGTGCAACCACGCCAGACATCACGTATTTTAACCATCGTAATCCAACAAAGGTTAATTGGTAACAACTACGCCAATTATTTATAAAAACTCAAATTTGTCGTTTTCTTCATCCGAAGCTTATTATTACATTATGGGGCCCACAAATGGTCACTACTGCCATCGCATTTAATATTCCCCGACGTAAAAGAATATTCCACGACCAAACGAATATTCCCCGACAAATGAATATTTTATAACCACTTGCTTATTTTGCAAAATTTGCACATTTCACCCATAACCAAAATATTATATCAAATTAACACCTTATTATTCAAAATAATAATTAGAAGAAAATTCAATTTTATTCATTAAAAAAATTGGGGTCTTACATTGGACCTTTACTCCACTCTCCGACTAGTCTCAGCTACATTCTCGCATTTTTGAGAAAAACAATGGAACCAAAAGGAAAAGGGATCAGCTCAACTAGTCCAGTAAAGAATATTATGACTAAGATAATGTAGAACAAATTATATTTAATCTTCAACAGGGAAAAATATGATAGAATACAATAGACAACAAGTGTTAGATCAACAACTGCAGCGGAAATAACAATCCATTAGAAGAGTTAAGTAAATCATGATGTCTACTATCTTCTATAATTTAAAAGTTCATCATCAATATTTTATCCCTGTAACACCAATCAATAATTATTTCCAATCAACGAATAATTTATGCACTATGGGCCAAAGATAATCGTTAACATCACCAGTAGTCATGATCATGCCAAACACATGTCCATCTATGCACTACGGGCCAAAGAGGACTTTCATCACAAACATTTATCTGTAACATTAAAGGTCATGATTATACCAATACATAATTCATGGTCATAATCATACCAATCAATAGCCCATCTTTGCACTAAGAGTCAAAGATGACTTTCAGCACAATATAAGCATGTGGATGATGACAATGATATAAAGAATCAATCAAGTGAGATCAAGGATAAATATTATAAATTTATAATTTAATTTATCCAGAGTTCAAGAATGTCCAAATTGTCAACATGATAATTAATTATGGAGTAAAATTCATGAATGATATTCATGTATCAAAAATAATTTAGACAGAAAAGAAACCAATTTTGTCGTGAATAGTACCCCGAGTGAATATTACTCTGTGAATAGTACCCCAGGAATAGTACCTGGAATGAAATTATTAAAATGTAATAAGAAGGTTCAGACAAATATTTAAGTGAAATGATACTAGATGAAACACAAAACTCAAAGATATTCTACTAATTTCAGGGATTATAGAAGCAATACTTATCAAAGTAAATGTAGATTTAGGAATATGAAACGAAATAATATCACTTACATGCTACAGAGTATGGAAGAAAATAATATTCCTTACGAATATTGAACGAAAAATAATATCCATTACCTTAGTAGGAGACTAAATCTGACAGGTATAATGGAGATATTCTTGAGAAAATCTTGCACTATTAGCAACACTCAAAGTATTCTTATACTAGAAAGAAATACGCACAATATTATAGAAGAAGAATTCTTTGATTCTGGTGTGATTTTTATTTCTTAACTAAGCAACCTATTTATAGGAGAATTGCAGGGCACTATTTAAAATCTTCACGGGTGAACATAAACGAATTCACGGACGAATTCGGCTGATTTTTTTATTTCTACTATTCATCACTGTGCAATAAAATATTCTAATAAAATAAAAACTTTATATATAATATAATATATTCTAATTATAATCTAATAAAATAAATGACTTTATATATGTTATAAAAAGTATTTTGTTTTATATTAAAAAAAATCTGTTTTATTACTATTATAATAATAATAAAACAAAACTGAGACAACTTTCTACCTACGATTTTGAAAAATGAGTAAGTGGGGGTCTATGTAATAAGCCAAAATTACAACAAATACTTCATGACAAACCCCTCTATTTATATCAAAAATTAAATAAATATTTACCACAACATTTATCTTCAATAAGCACATTTTTAATATTTCAACGATTATTTATTATTAATATTATAACTCACAATATTGACAACCAGATCATTCTCAGGAAAGAGTGGGCTTTCTGATAAGGATTTTTCTTTATTGGCGTGCAATTAAATAACCTAACTCCTTTCATCGACAGAACTTTCTAGACATTGTCAATAACGCAAATAATAATATGAATAACTGTGTCGTCTCAATTACTAATTTAATAATATAAAATATTGTGTAGATGATACTGTGACAATAATTGAATCAATAATATGAAATACTATGCAGCAACTACTGTGGTAATTATTAAATGAATTGAGTGACTTCTTACGTAAACATCAATAATTAGAGATATTGTGCAATATCGTGTGCTACTGTAAAAAATCGCGTACCACTGTGGAACAATGCGTATTTCTGTATTTTTATCACCGGGTATTTCAATAGTTTAACGGTAAAAGTCTTGCCGTTATTTTATGAAAAGATTATTTTTGTCACTTTCTATATCCAGCAGTCTTTCGTTGTGGGGTCCACCAATGATTGTGCCTTCGTACGAATATTCCTCGATAAAAAGAATATTTCCCGACCAAATGAATATTTTATAACAACTTGCTTACTTTGCAAAATATGCACATATCACTCATAACTATACTATTATATCAAATCAACACCTTATTATTCAAAATAACATTTAGAGAAAATTAAATCTTTATTCATAAAAAGTTGGGATCTTACATCCAACCTAAAGAAAATCATCTTAAAGTTGTAAAAAGAATATTTAAATACCTTTGTGAAATAATTAATCTTGATTTATATTATCTCGTCTCTCATAGTTTTGATCTCATTGGATATTCAGATGCAAATTAGTGTCGATAAATTTCTATGAAAAATGTTTTCCTCTTTTTCTTCTCTTGTCCAAATCTCCCATTCTCTCGCTCTCTTTCTACTTCTTTTCTAAGCTTTTAAGGAATGAGATGAAAAGTTTATTTACAAAATAGATGAGGGGTATAATTTATAGTTGGTAGAAATGTATATATATAACATCTATATGTATATGCAAATCTCCCAACAATCTCCAATATCTTGCATATCTGAAGCAATCTTAGCAAATAAAATGAGGTTAGGGCTAGGGCTAGGAAGTTAGTAAGATAACTTTGCAAGGTGGCTTAAAAAAAAATCAAATGCACATGTGCACATTTTTCTCCCTCTCCACGGGGATTCATCCCCTCCATTTTAGCCCAAATTTTTTATTTTATTTATTTGGTTAATTTGTTTATTTAACTTCTAGAAAGTCCAATTTAATTTGGGCCAAAGTTTGGGCCAATTATTTAATTGTTTTGGCTTTAATATAAATTGTTTGAGCCATGTAAAATAGCATGGTCCAACACATTAATTTTATCTTACCCTAATTGTTTAATTAGAGTTTGTTGTCCAATTATATTGGACTTTAAATAATTACTCATATGGGTTTAATTATATAATCCAATTAGACTTGCTTTAATTAGGTTTAAAATAATTAATAAATTGATATAATAAAATTAATCTCTTAAGTTAGTACATATTTTAAAGAATAATGATACAGAAACACAAGTTATTCTACAAATATTTTACAAATTGCTAATGTGTCATACTCCACCTCAGCTTTTTATGTGGGGCTGAAGACTACATTGAAGCAATTTGTTGATCAATATGTTGAGGTAGAGTATGCCACATCAGCAGTTTGTAAAATATTTGTAGAATAGTTTGTTTGTAACATTACTCTATTTTAAATACTAGAATTCTTCAATAACGATAACTCTTAGGTTATTTAATTCTCATTCCTAATATATAAAATTAGGTTATATAGCTTTCTTTTTATTTGTTCATTATAAAACAAAATATACATTCACATGTATTCTTCCATCACATATTCATTCTACATAAGTCACAAAAAATTTCTAACACTTGACTACAAGGTTAGGTTTAATTCCACAAGCTTGTATAACTAGAGGTGGCAAAGCGGTAGTGAAGGGATCGGGGCAAAAATGGCCCGGTTTTAATGGTCGATAATATGAGGCCCGTGTGGTTGGTTAGGTTAGTTGTCATGCTTCTTCTCCCTCCTTTTTTTTTTTTTTACAAAATCTTGTTACACCAAAAATAGTAATAATAATAAATATTACAAATAATAAAATAATTTATAATAAACAATAATTCTAATCACCTACATTAACTATATATCTCAATCAATTAAAATTTTAATAGTATTATAAATTACTTTCAAAGTATATAATCAAATTTGATTTTTTAAAATTATACTTTAAAATTAATATAATTTATTTAACTTTTAAAAATGCATTCATGACTCCACCAATATTGTTCCAAGAGATATCTAATTAATTTCCAAGATTTACACAGTTGGAACTTGGAGATGCCAAGATTTTAGCACTTTGAATATTTAAATTGATTATCAGAAGATTTGCATGACATGATTTTAGGCATTACCCGATATCTCATTATTTAATCAATTAGCTTGTTTTATTGGACTTATTAACAGCCACATAAATTAAGAAATTTCAAACTACAATTATTATTTACTACAACTATAATAGTTAAATACCGTATTATCATATAATAGTTTTGTATAAAAATATATTTTTATATTGAAGATTGCATTAAAAATAAACAGTTGTTGTAGCTCAGTTGGTTTGAACTCTTATTTATTTATTTACAAGTCTTGTGTTCAAGCCTCATAACCCACAAGTAGCAACATTTTGTTAAAAAAAAAATGTCATGCAACACGCCTAGTCGCCAAGCAGTGTCGAGCCTTCACTTGGTAGGGCCAAAAGGCCCAAATTTTTAGTGGGCTAAAATATAAACTCAAGCCCAAATTGGTGGCAAGCAGGCTCAAACCATCTTTGCTGTGTCTATGTATAACTAAGCTTTTTCGTTTATTCTTGTATGATCAATTTAGTTAATCATTTCTATTGTTTGGCTAAAATATAGTTAGATAGCACAAATCTAAGTTTATATGTAGTTATACATATACACATTTATTTTAACCTTGTAATATTTCCTTATTCAAAATTTATTTCCTTAATAAATTTTCCTCATATATCCTTACATATTCTCTTTCATTAATTCACATAAATTTAAAGGTATCATAATACCTTATCATTAATATACCTCCAAGTATACATATAACTCCATTATAGGTTTTGAATGTTCGTAACCCATATTTTCTCACATTTAAACCCTAAGACTTAGATTTGGTTAAAATGTTTACTTATCCTCTACATATCACACTTCTATTATTCATTTTTTCATTCCTTATTACTTTTAAACATTTATACCATTCACATTTAATTTCTCTATATTCTTTCAGATATCAAATCGTATAGGTTATTAAAAAAATTTTTTACTCAGTCTTCTATTTTCAATCTAGGTTTTATTATTTAACCTTTATTTAATCATTCAAGATTTTATTTATAAATCTTATAAATTTTTGGGTTGTCATGGTTGAGGGGGTGCGGTTCTACTACTTGTATTGCTCCTCATCATCGGCCTCATGTTCTGTTGGTGCTTCGCATCACATGCTCAATAAGATACCTCGAAAATGATCCATAATCTCGAATGAAAATAAAGAGCATCTTGCAAGGGCAAATGAAAGGACCCAAATACCGTGCCACTAATTTTTCCTTCGTTTCAGACAAATCGTTACGGGCTATCAATTGATAGAACTCCTCCGTATAGTCATCAACTAACTTGGTGCCTTGCCTTAACAGGTGCAGTCGCTTAAACAGGTATTGAGTGTAGCCAAAAGAAAGAAAGTGGCTCTTCATTGTTTTTTCTTCATCTTCTCCCACTTCATTATTTTAGTTTTCCTTTGTCTCTCTCGCATTCGCCTCATCTGTTCCCACCAAACAGATGCTCGACCCTTCAATTTGATTGTAACTAGGTTTACTTTAACATTATTTGGAACCTCTTTATACTCAAAGATGTGTTCCACTTCATTCATCCAATCAATGAATCATTCTGCTTGCAACGTACACGTAAATTCTAGTAGTTCCAATTTGAAACCCAAATCCCTACGACGATTATCACGACCACGTCGTTCCCATAATTTCTCCCTATAGTGGTAAGAATTGTTAAAACTGGATTCAGAATCGTAAAATTCCTCATCACGATTAAAGTACAAGACTTTCTCAGCCGAAATTTGTCCATGACGACCCAGATTTTGCGCCACTAGATGTTGGGTTAACTCTGTAACTTGTCTTTGTAAATCCTCAACCATCACGTCTTGAACGTTACGATCACTGTTCGGGAACCTCAATTGGAACCTGCTCTTGACGACCATGACCACCAACCATTGAAACTAATGAAATCTGTTCCCCAGAAGATTTTGATGATCTGATATCAACTGATGTCGGGCAGAATAACGATTATCCTATGAGCTAAGGTAACAATAAATTCACAGGCAAAGAAAGTAAAAGAATTACCCTAAATATAGAGAAATCTCTCTAATATGTAAATTATGTTTAGCAAAACAAAAGCTCCTTGTAATTCAACTAGGGGTGAGCATGGTGTGGTTTGAAGTCCAAAACGCACACAAAGCCGCTTAGGTGCAGTTTGACAAATCCAAAATCGCATATGAAATCGCTTGTGATTGGTGCGATGCAGTTTTGAACCGTGCTGTGCGATTTCATTTAGTACAATTTCGGTTCAAAAACCAATTGAAACAACAAAATTTTATGCAATTTAAATTAACAATTTAGCATCACACAATATCAAATACCACTTTGATAACACGCACAACCTTATTTATCATATTTTGTCTAAAGTCTATACATTAAATTTTAAAAACTCAAAAGAAGCATGAAGAACTAAACACGTCTTTTTGGGCTTTTTGTCCATATAATTTGAATTTTAAAAAAAAAACTCAAAAGAAGCACGGTAAGGTTTCAGTTTTATGCATGCGGTTTTTGCCAATAACCAAATCTAAACCGTAAATTCGATTTTTCAACCCTCCTAAAACCGCCACATACGTCGAAACTGTTGGTGCGATTTTAATTGCTGAGGTTTGTGTGATTTTGGTGCGATTTCGAAAATAAATTTGTTCCTTGATTAGCCCTAAATTCAACCCACAAGTCGAGTTTTATAGTTAATGGTTTGCTTATCAAAACAGAACAAAATTCCTATAATTATGGAAATAAACTCTTAATAAGTAACAACTTCTATATTACGTAATAATAAAAAAATTAACTTTCTAATAAAACATTACTGTAAGACCCCGAATTTTTTTTTTAAATAAATGGAATTTCCTATATTTATTATTTTAAAATAGTAAGGGTGGATTTGATTAATGTGGTTAGTTATGGGTAAAATACGCAAATATTTTAAATAAGCAAGTGGTGATAAAATATTCATTGTTGTCGGGGAATATTCGTTTGGTCGTGGAATATTCAAATCGCTTGGGAATATCGTCTGACCCAACCTTTGTGTGGGCCCCATAGCAGAAAGCGATTGGAGGAAGAAAATGACAAGAATAAGTTGTTTATAAATAATGGAGTAGTTGTTACCGTTAATAGTATAGAATACTCGGTGGTTAAAACACAGTAATACGCGTTGTTGTATAGTAGCACACGGTATTGCACCAATTATTGATTCTTACGTAAGAAGACACTACTCAATAATTGTTACAGTAATTACTGTTCAGTATTTTATTTTATTGATTCAATACGTGCTATCCAAGATTGGGATATGAGTCACAGTTGAGAGCAACCTAAGTTAGTAATCGAAATACGTAGCTTTCTAGGCTTAGTTGGTTATTAACGGAGATTCGTGAAAAGATTTTCTCAAATCGTTAGTCCATTAACTCAGCTGACTCGTAGAGATACAAAATTCGAATGGAGCAAGGAGTGTGGGAAGAGCTTCGAAGAACTCAAGAGGAGACTCATTTCGGCACATGTTCTGACCATACCATCCTGGAAAAGCGAACGTGGTAGCTGACGTGTTGAGTAAAAGATCGTATATCTGAAGTGCGAATGCGATATTGTCAAAGACCCATTTCATATAACTTACAAATGATAGATATAGAGTTAAAAACTCTAGGGACTCACGTGATGATATACAAATAGAACCGACTTTAATCGATAAAGTTAAAATCGCTCAGGCTACACACCGGAGCTGATGAATATGAAGAAGGAGGTGCAAGAAGTTGTAATTCCAAAAGCGAGAATTGGCGATGTGAGGAAAGCTCAAACCTTCGATTTATTAGTCTATTTGAAATCCTAGATCGAATAGGAACTGTGGCCTATAGACTCGTTTTACCGCTAAGTATGTCGCGTGTTCATAACGTTTTTCGTGTATCGATGTTACGTAAATATGTGGATGACCCGAACCACATTATTGAGTTAGAACCGATTTAGATAGCGTAAGATTTAACGTATGAGGAGGTACCTGTCAAGATCTTGGATGGGAAGGAGCATGTCCTACGCACTAAGATCATACCACAAGTTAAAGTTTTGTGGAGAAACCATGCTATAGAGGAAATGACCTGGGAGTTAGAAACGGAAATGAAAGCGAGGTATCCTCATCTTTTCGAAACACTAGGTACGTACGTCAATTTCGAGGACGAAATTTCATAAGGAGGGGAGGTTGTAAGACCCCGATTTTTTTTTTAAAATAAATGGAATTTCCTTTATTTATTATTTTAAAATAGTAAGGGTGGATTTGATTAATGTGGTTAGTTATGGGTAAAATGCGCAAATATTTTAAATAAGCAAGTGGTGATAAAATATTCATTGTTGTCGGGGAATATTCGTTTGGTCGTGGAATATTCGTACTGTCGGGGAATATTCATACGATGGCGCAACCTTGTGTGGGCCCCATAGCGGAAAGCGATTGGAGGAAGAAAATGACAAGAATAAGTTGTTTATAAATAACGGCGTAGTTGTTACCGTTAATACTATGGAATACCCGGTGGTTAAAACACAGTAATACGCGTTGTTGCACAGTAGCACACGGTATTGCACCAATTATTGATTCTTACGTAAGAAGGCACTACTCAATAATTGTTACAGTAATTATTGTTCAGTATTTTATTTTATTAATTCAATAATTGCTGTGTTGATATTTTATATTACTATTGCTTTAATAATTGTCACTGCACAGTATTTTCTATTATCGGAGCAATAATTCATATTATCTGAATAATATAATTAGATAACATTATTGGCAATGTCTAGAAAGTTACATCTAAGGAGAGGTTTGGTCATCTAATTACTTGCCGCCAAGAAGAGAGATCCTTATTGGAAAGCCCCCTTTCTCTGAACCTGCCTGGTTGTTAGTAATGTGATTCTGTAATATTATTTGTGAATAATTAATTATTGATTTATATGATGAGAAAAATATTGATTTTATGAGGATATAGATGGAGAAAATTTTTAATGTGACAATTGTTGAAAATTAATATTTTATCTTTTTCTGATAAAATAATTTATTTAAATATATTATTTTAATAATATATTAATGGTGATATTTTTACAATGAATGTGGGATATATGAGTATATGAGGAGGAAGAGTATTTTTGTTGCATTAAATGATTAACACATGTTTTGTGTGTCGGTGGACCCCATTTCTTGACTGAAATTTGATTATAGCCTGTAAAATCGTCCGTTTATGGATTTCGGTCAATTTCTGTTTGGAATTTGGAAAAACTTTTTTCTGCAAAGTTGTAGAGAATTGAATTTCCTATAAAATCTCGCAAGATTCGAATTTTCTGATAAAAGGGCTATTTATTATGAATTATTAAAGTTTCGGAGTTCCGAAATAATTGATTTTTGGGAGTTTTAATTAATTATTTTGAGAAAAACGTTTTTGGTGAGTTTGTGAACCTCATTTAACATGTGCTATGGCTGAAATCAGATTTCAAAGGTGGGCTAAGGAATTTTGTTTATAAATAATATTATTATATTCAATTTTCTACTTTGGTGTTCTAAGCATTTTCCTATAAATAGGGAGCTTAGGTTAGAATTGAAAATCACACCAGAAACTGAAGTTTTCTCTCTATTTCTCTCTCGATATTTTGAGCGTATTCTTGTGAGTATACTTTGAGTGTTGATATACGGTGCAAGTTCAAGTCATAGCCTATATCCGGTGTTTCAACTAGAAGTACTGTCTTTCGAGGTAAGGGATGTTATTTTCTTCGTAAGTGATATTATTTCTTCAATATCATTATGCTGAAATATTGGTTGGAACTTTTTATCAAATTTGGAACTTTTTCATGTCGGAGTTACTATTCATGAGTTACTATTCACGAGTTACTATTCACAAGTACTATTCACGAAGCATGATGATGTTTTTGTAAAATTTCTATCTTTTGGTGTCGGAGTTACTATTCACGATACTCAAGACTATTCACGATATCTGACACTTTCACGAATTTACACTATTCACGGAAAAAATTAAATTTTCCTTTTCGTCTAAAAATATCTATTATGGATACTAGCTTTGATTGTATCCATGTTTTGATCATTCTTGAATTTTACTTCAGTATGATTATTTATGAAGTATTTTTGAACTCGGATTGTTTAAAGTACGAATCCATAATACTTGTTCTTTTGTTTCACTGGATTCGTTTTCTTTAAAATTATTTTCATCATCCTCAGTCCTAAATGATGATGTTACTGAATATCTTTGGCTTCTGTAAAGAAGGTTGATTTTCTTATGAATATCTTTGGCCCATAGTGCAAAGATGAACAGGTGTTGAGATAAACATGACCGACTGATGAATATCTTTGGCCTTTAGTGCAAAGATGAACAGGTGTTGAGATGAACATGACCGACTGATGAATATCTTTGACTGTGAGTGCAAAAAGATGAATATTTGATTTGAGATGAATATTGATTGATGTTACAGGGATAAAATATTGATGATGGACTGTTAAATTCATAGATTATAGTAGATTTCATTCTCTACGTAACTCTTCTATGAATTATTATTTCCGCTGCGAATATTGATCTGAAACTTGTTGTCTATTGTATTCAATCAGATTTTTTCCTGTTGAAGACTAACGATAATTTGTTGTACATTATCTTAGTCATAACATTCTTTACTGGGCTAGTTGAGCTCACCCTTTCCTTTTGTTCCATTTTTCTTCTCAGGAAGCGAGATTATAGCAAGAACTAGTCGGGGTGTGGAGTGATGGTTCTAGATAGTTGTTTTAGTAGTCCTTACTATTCTGTAAAATACTGTATCAATAATGAGGATTTATTTGAGTGCGGATATTGTCTAGAAGACAATATTTGTATTATAGGTTGTCGTATTTTGCATGACAAATGTATTAATAAAGTTGTAGTTATTTCTGTACCATGTTATTGACGACTCAGAATGGGTTGGGTGGAATGGACCTATTTTGGGGGCGTCACAGTTGGTATCAGAGCTTAGGATATGATCTCCATGAGATCGTGGAATAGAACTAGGAGGAGAGAGATTTATAAATCCTTCGCTAGTGTATCCTACCTAAGCTTATTTGTTGGTCGGTCATAATATAGGTGTATTATGTGATTTGTTAATTTGTTTAATTAATCCTTGTTTTATGGCAGTATTTAAGAATGTCGACTGAGAATGTTAACAATAGAGTGAATGAGATTGTGGAGACACCTTTAGGCTAATGTGATGTCAGGCGAAGAAGGAATTAGAGATATCTATGACGCCCCCAAAATAGGTCCATTCCATCCAACCCATTCAGATATTGCCATCTAGACAATATCCACACGCAAATAAATCCCCATCATAATTATTGATACATTATTTTACAAAAATGGTGAGGACTACTAAACAACTCTCTCTGTAGAACCTTCATTCCATACCCCGACTAGTACTGCGCTACATTCTCGCCTCCACGAGAAGAAAAATGGAATAAAAAGGAAAAGGTGAGCTCAATTAGCCCAAGAAAGAATATTATGACTAAGATAATATACAATAAATTATCGTTAGTCTCCAACAGGAAAAATCTAATAGAATACAATAGATAACCGGCTTTTAAATCAACAATCGCAGTTAGAAACAACAATTCATTAGAAGAGTTAAGTAGAGAATGCAAACTACTATCTTCTATATATGAATTTAAAAGTTCATTATCGATATTTTATCCTCGTAACATCAATCAATATATATCCGAATCAAATATTCATCTTTGCACTACAAAGCCAAAGATATTCATCACTTAATCATGTTCATCTAAACACTGCTCATCTTTGCACTACGGGCCAAAGATATTAATCAATCAATCATGTTCATCTCAACACTGCTCATCTTTTGCACTACGGCCAAAGATATTCATCAAGAAATCATTCATCTTTGCAATACAGCCAAAGATATTCAAAGAATATCATCATTTAGACTGAGGATGATGAAAATATTTTAAAGGAAACGAATCCAGTGAAACAAAAGAACAAATATTAAGGATTCGTATTTTAAACAATCCAAGTTCAAAAATACTTCATAAGTAATCAGAGTGGAGTAAAATTCAAGAATGATCAAAACATAGATCCAATCTAAGATAGGAATCATAACAAACGATTTTGGACACAGAAAAAGAAAATTTAATTTTTCCGTGAATAAGGTCGTATTCATGAATAGTCAAAGATACGTGAATAGTGCCGTATCACGTGAATAAGAACTCCAACACCAAAAGATAGAAATTTCACAAAAAACATCTTCACGCTTCGTGAATAGTACTCGTGAATAGTAACTCATGAATAAGAATCTCATGAATAAGAAACCTTACATGAAAAAGTTCCAAATTTGATAAAATTTCCAACCAATATTTCAAGCATAATGATATTGAAGAAATATCATTTTCTTTAAAAAAAACAACATCCCTACCTCAAGACAAGATTTAGTCAAACAAACTGACATATAAGCTATGACTTGAACTTGCACCGTATAAAGCAATACTCAAAGTATACTCAAAATACTCACAAGAATACTCTCAATAATATAGAGAGAAAAACTTCAGCTTTGTGATTTTCAATTCTAACCCAAGACCTTATTTATAGGAAAATGGTTGTAACACCAAAGCGTAAAATTTAATATAATATTAATATTTACAAAACACATTCCTACACCCACTAAAAAATTTGATTTCAGCCACCAAGCACATGTTAAAGATGGCCACCAACATTTGAAAAATGTTTTTCTTAAAAAACATAATTAAAACTTCCAAAAATCAATTATTTCGGAGCTTCGGAACTTAAATAATTCATAATAAATAGCTCTTTTATCAGAAAATTCGAATCTCGTGAGTTTTTATAGGAAATTCAATTCTCTACAACTTTGCGTAAGAAAGTTTTCCAAATTCCAAGCGAAATTAACCGAAATCCACAAACAGGCGATTTTACGCTATATAATCAAATTTCTGATCAAGAAATGGGGTCCACCGACACACAAAACATGTGTTAATCATTTAATGCCACAAAAATACTCTTCCTCCTCATATACTCATATATCCCACATTCATTATAAAAATATCACCGTTAATATATTATTAAAATAATATATTTAAATGAATTATTTTATCAGAAAAATATTAATTTTCAACAATTGTCACTTTAAAAATTTTCTCCATCTATATCCACATAAAATCAATATTTTCCTCATCATATAAATCAATAATTAATTATTCACAAATAATATTACAGAATCACAGTACTGGCAACCAGGCCGTTCCCAGAAAAGAGGGGGCTTTCCAATAAGGATCTCTCCTTACTGGCGCACAATTAGGTGACTAAACCTCTCTTTAGACAGAACTTTCTAGACATTGCCAATAATGTTATCTAATAATATTATTCAGATAATATGAATTATTGCTCCGATAATGGAAAATACTGTGTAATGACAATTTATTGAAACAACAGTAATATAAAATATCAATGCAACAATTATTGAATCAATAAAATAAAATCTTTGAATAGTAATTCATCGTAACAATTATTGAGTAGTGCCTTCTTACGTAAGAATCAATAATCGGTAACAATCTTGTGGTCTTCTTGCTCAACAACGCGATATTAGTGTGTTTTAACCACCGGGTATTCCAACAAGATTAATTCAGTAAAAACTACGCCGTTATTTATAAACAACTTATATTTGTCGCTTTCTTCATCCAATCGCTTTAGTTATGGGGCCCACAAAAGATCAAGCGCCAGTAATTTAATATTCCCCAACAAAGATCGAATATTCCACGACCAAACGAATATTCCCCACAATAATGAATATTTTATAACCACTTGCTTATTCAAATATTTATGATTTTACCCATAACTATCCACATTAATCAAATCAACCCTTACTATTTCAAAATAATAAATAGAGGAAAATAAATTTCATTTTTTAATAATTTGGGGTCTTACAATATCCATGTGGTGAGTAAAGAACTGATAGTTGCACCCGAGATAGTCGCAGAGGTAACAGCTGAGAGTGAAGAAGAAGAGGAAGAAGAGGTACCTGAGGAGAATTTATTAGAGGTATTTTATGATCAAAATGTAGAATTGCAAAATCGTATTCATGAGTTAGAAGAGCAGGCTGAAGAACGGCAGGCGGTCGTGGAGCAAAAGGATGCAACGATTCAAGCTTGTGTTACCCGATATGTGATGCTTGAACAGAAGCACTCTTTGGCAGAGTATAAGATGATAAAGTTGGAATTTGAGTTGAAAGAAGAAATAACTGAACGAGTGAGAATGAGTGATGCATGGGTAAAAGCCGCACAACGCGTTGATATTGTGGAAAGAGATGTCCGATCTAAGAAGATAAGATTTAACGATGACGGGAAGACGTCGGCAGCAGCACCAGCACCATCAACAAATTCTAGGGGAAAAGAACGACCGCCAGTTAGATGCTACAAATGCGGAGAGGAGGGACATATAAGTCCAAACTGTTCACAGCCTTCCAAGGTATGTTTTAGTTGTGAAAAAGATGGTCACATAGCTCTATTTTGTCATGTAGCGAAATCAAGTCTAGCTGGAACGGTGGCACCAAAGGCGGATACGGAAAAGACAAAGTCAACGGTTCTCGAAGAGCGTTTGTCGTGGCCGATCGTAATCACGAGAACCCGAACGGTTAGCACGAGTTAGTTAATTATAAATTCTTGCGAAGTCTATACCTTATTAGATACCGATTCTACCCATTCTTTTTATCTCTCCGCTTGTGCTCAACGCTTTAAACTTGACTGGAGAAAATTAGACTTTGACTTATCTGTTGAAACTCCGTTAGGAGAAACTTTCGTTACATCCATTTGCTTATAAATCTTGCTTGATTCAAGTTGGCACCATCACATTACCTGTTGACCTTATTTCTTTAAAAATTCTTTCATTTGATGTGACCTTAGGGATTGATTGGTCAACCACTCATCATGCTAAAATTGATTGCCTTTGTAAGGTTGTTAGTTTTCATATTCCTAAGCAACCTGTTATTCGAATTTAAGCAACCAAACCATTGAAGTCAAACTCTTTTATATCAAGCCGTAAAGTCATTCGTTTATTGAAAAGCGGATGTCAAGTTTTCTTAGCCCGTGTTATGGACTTAAACAAAAATACGTCAGATTTGAATGATATTTCTATTGTTAGTAAATTTCCTGATGTATTTCCTGAAGAATTTCTTGGCCTACTCCCAAAGTATGATATTGAATTTTGTATCGACTTTGAACCCGGTACAAAACCCATTTCTAAAATCTCATGGCTCCAATTGAACTTCAGGAGTTAAAAAATTCAACTGCAGAAGTTTGTACCCGAGCCTCTATCTTGTGACTTCCTTTGTGGAATGCACCGAAACCAGACTCTCCGTAAGGGACACCATATTCGTGAGATAGTAAACTGATAGGTGTCATTGTGACGTGCTATCCAAGATTGGGATATGAGTCACAGTTGAGAGCAACCTAAGTTAGTAATCGAAATACGTAGCTTTCTAGGCTTAGTTGGTTATTAACGGAGATTCGTGAAAAGATTTTCTCAAATCGTTAGTCCATTAACTCAGTTGACTCGTAGAGATACAAAATTCGAATGGAGCAAGGAGTGTGGGAAGAGCTTCGAAGAACTCAAGAGGAGACTCATTTCGGCACATGTTCTGACCATACCATCCTGGAAAAAGCGAACGTGGTAGCTGACGTGTTGAGTAAAAGATCGTATACGAGTACGAATGCGATATTGTCAAAGACCCATTTCATATAACTTACAAATGATAGATATAGAGTTAAAAACTCTAGGGACTCACGTGATGATATACAAATAGAACCGACTTTAATCGATAAAGTTAAAATCGCTCAGGCTACACACCGGAGCTGATGAATATGAAGAAGGAGGTGCAAGAAGTTGTAATTCCAAAAGCGAGAATTGGCGATGTGAGGAAAGCTCAAACCTTGATTTATTAGTCTATTTGAAATCCTAGATCGAATAGAAATCGTGGGCCTATAGACTCGTTTTACCGCTAAGTATGTCGGCGTGTTCATAACGTTTTTTCGTGTATCGATGTTACGTAAATATGTGGATGACCCGAACCACATTATTGAGTTAGAACCGCATTTGAGATAGCGGAAGATTTAACGTATGAGGAGGTACCCGCAAGATCTTGGATGGGAAGGAGCATGTCCTACGACTAAGATCATACCACAAGTTAAAGTTTTGTGGAGAAACCATGCTATAGAGGAAATGACACGGGAGTTAGAAACGAAATGAAAGCGAGGTATCCTCATCTTTTCAAACACTAGTATATCGTACGTCCAATTTCGAGGACGAAATTTCATAAGGAGGGAGGTTGTAAGACCAGATTTTTTTTTAAAATAAATGGAATTTCCTTTATTTATTATTTTGAAATAGTAAGGGTGGATTTGATTAATGTGGTTAGTTATGGGTAAAATGCGCAAATATTTTAAATAAGCAAGTGGTGATAAAATATTCATTGTTGTCGGGGAATATTCGTTTGGTCGTGGAATATTCGTACTGTCGGGAATATTCGTACGACGGCGCAACCTTGTGTGGGCCCCATAGCGAAAAGCGATTGGAGGAAGAAAACGACAAGAATAAGTTGTTTATAAATAACGGCGTAGTTATTCTGATTAATCTTATGAATACCCGTGGTTAAAACACGATGTCTACGCTGTTGTCGCGACAAGAAGACACGCGGTATTGCACCAATTATTGATTCTTACGTAAGAAGGCACTACTCGATAATTATTACGATGATTATTGTTCAAAGATTTTATTTTATTGATTCAATAATTCTTTGTGTTGATATTTTATATTACTGTTGTTTTAATAATTGTCACTGCACAGTATTTTCTATTATCGGAGCAATAATTCATATTATCTGAATAATATTATTAGATAACATTATTGGCAATGTCTAGAAAGTTCTGTCTAAGGAGAGGTTTGGTCATCTAATTGCAAGCACGATGAAGGAGAGATCCTTATTGAAAAGCCCCTCTTCTCTGAGAACCTGCTGGTTGTTAGTAATGTGATTACGTAATATTATTTGTGAATAATTAATTATTGATTTATATGATGAGAAAATATTGATTTTATGAGGATATAGATGGAGAAAATTTTTAATGTGACAATTGTTGAAAATTAATATTTTATCTTTTTCGATAAAATAATTTATTTAAATATATTATTTTAATAATATATTAATGGTGATATTTTTACAATGAATGTGGGATATATGAGTATATGAGGAGGAAGAGTATTTTTGTTGCATTAAATGATTAACACATGTTTTGTGTGTTTGTGGACCCCATTTCTTGATCGAAATTTGATTATAGCACAGAAAATCGTCTGCTTTATGGATTTGGTCAATTTTCGCTTGGAATTTGGAAAAACTTTTTCTCGCAAAGTTGTAGAAATTGAATTTCCTATAAAATCTCGCAAGATTGAATTTTCCGATAAAAGGGCTATTTATTATGAATTATTAAAGTTTTGAGTTCAAATAATTGATTTTTGGGAGTTTTAATTAATTATTTTGAGAAAAAACGTTTTTGGTGAGTTTGTGAACCTCATTTAACATGTCTTTATGGTTGAAATCAGATTTCAAAAGTGGGCTAAAGAATTTTGTTTATAAATAATATTATTATATTCAATTTTCTACTTTGGTGTTACAAGCATTTTCCTATAAATAGGGAGCTTAGGTTAGAATTGAAAATCACACCGTAAACTGAAGTTTTCTCTATTTCTCTCTCGATATTTTGAGCGTATTCTTGTGAGTATACTTTGAGTGTTGATATACGGTGCAAGTTCAAGTCATAGCCTATATCCTGTTTTTTGACTAAATCTTTGTCTTTCGAGGTAAGGGATGTTATTTTCTTCAGTAAGTGATATTATTTCTTCAATATCATTATGCCAAATATTGGTTGGAACTTTTTATCAAATTTGGAACTTTTTCATGTATGAGTTACTATTCATGAGTTACTATTCATTCAGTTACTTATTCACAAGTACTTTTCATTCACGAAGCATGATGATGTTTTGTAAAATTTCTATCTTTTGGTGTCGAGTTACTATTCACGTATACGACCTTATTCACGATATCTGACTTGACTATTCACGAATCGACACTATTCACGTAAAATTAAATTTTTCTTTTCGTCAAAATATCTATTATGGATACTAGCTTTGATTGTATCCATGTTTTGATCATTCTTGAATTTTACTTGATATGATTATTTATGAAGTATTTTGAACTCGGATTGTTTAAAAGTACGAATCCATAATACTTGTTCTTTTGTTTCACCGGATTCGCTTTTCTTTAAAATTATTTTCATCATCCTCAATCCTAAATGATGATGTTCTTGAATATCTTTGGCTCAGAAAAGAAGGTTGATTTTCTTATGAATATCTTTGGCCCGTGGTCTGAAGATGAACAGTGTTGAGATAAACATGACCGATCGATGAATATCTTTGGCCTTTAGTGCAAAGATGAACAGGTGTTGAGATGAACATGATCGACTGATGAATATCTTTGGCCTGTAGTGCAAAGATGAATATTTGATTTGAGATGAATATTGATTGATGTTACAGGGATAAAATATTGATGATGGACTGTTAAATTCATAGATTATAGTAGATTTCATTCTCTACGTAACTCTTCTATGAATTATTATTTCCGCTGCGAATATTGATCTGAAACTTGTTGTCTATTGTATTCAATCAGATTTTTTCCTGTTGAAGACTAACGATAATTTGTTGTACATTATCTTAGTCATAACATTCTTTACTGGGCTAGTTGAGCTCACCCTTTCCTTTTGTTCCATTTTTCTTCTCAGGAAGCGAGATTATAGCAAGAACTAGTCGGGGTGTGGAGTGATAGTTCTAGATAGCTGTTTTAGTAGTCCTCACTATTCTGTAAAATACTGTATCAATAATGAGGATTTATTTGAGTGTGGATATTGTCTAGAAGACAATATTTGTATTTAAACTCATAGTATATAGGTTGTCGTATTTTGCACGTCAAATGTATTAATAAAGTTGTAATTATTTATGTACTATGTTATTGACGACTCAGAATGGGTTGGGTGGAATGGACCTATTTTGGGGGCGTCACAATTACTACCATAAAAAAAATTAAATAATAGTTATCGAAACCAATAGTAATCTAATGCGAACTCCTGAAGAGCTGAACTCTCCTTAAGTCATAACAACCACCGAAGTCATTACACCATCCAAAGCCGAACATCCGAACCTGAAGACATCAATGCCCGAAGTTAAACTTGAGTCCGAACTTGAAGAAGTCAACGACCGCCATTCTTATGTTGATCCTCCAACTCATGGTACTTTAATGCTAACAATGTACTATCTGACAGGTCAGTATCGTCGGACTCGGATCCTCCTGCATCAAAATGACTATAAACGAAATGTGTTGACTTTTTGATCAAAGTCAACGGTTAACTTTTATGATGAAAGGTCAAACCTTAAGTTCATAATGGAATTTTGACGAACGAATTGCGAAATTGAGTCCAAAATATCGAATTTAGCCAAAATAGACCTAAACACTATTTTGTGTCATGGTTGACTTTTTAATCAAAGTCAACATTTAACGTTTCAGTAAAAGGTCAAACTTAAAATTTGAAAATGAAATTGATAAAGTGGATATTTCTATAAGATTGAGAATGTCGACTTTAGTAAAAATTGATTATAATTATAAAAAAAAATTGATTTTTAAGAGTCGAATTGATCAAATGATCTTAAATGAATAAGTGAAAAAATAAAATAGTCAAGCGATTTAAGTTTTGCTGGAGAACAGCCCATGTGAGCGGCTGAGCTGATGATTTGGGAGAGAGAAGGATGTGATGTGAGTGAATTGTTTTGTGGCCCTCTTAATGTTTTATAGGAAGATATTAAGAGTATCTCTAGAGCTCTTCAATTATTTTGAGATACTCAAATAGGTGAGTCACATTAAAAAAATTATCTACCTTAGTCATTAAATATAACCTCATTCTCTCTTCAAAAATAATAAATTGACCTTGTCTCTTCAAAACATTTATTTTGTTTTGAGAAAACCAAAATCATATAAAACAAGGCTAAAAATATTTATTTTGCTTAATGAGTTTGATGTACAGCTCATTTTAAAATTTAATATCATTCCTTTTTCAAATACTGCATTAATTAAATTGAAGAGACTGATAAGGCGTACAATATTAAAATAACAAATAATGTTTTTCAAATTGTCACGTAAGTCAACAAACTTCAATTTAATTTATTTTTTTTGCTATTATTGTTGAAGATGTTCTAACTATGATAACTTGACAAAGAGATTGCATGCAATTATGTTGGTAGAACCAAGACAGAAATCTCATGTTACCTCTGGTATACACAAAATCTCTAGCTTGGCTTTTACACAAGAAATGAAGCCCATCTCTAATGGTAACTACTCGTTCACTTTTCATTCTACAAAACAGAGCCCAAAAAAATTCATACAGAATGGGAAAATATCACTTCAATCAAACAGACGTTTTTATCAAGCAATTTTACGCAGAATAATTATCGATTAACTCCTCTTAATTGATAGGAGATGAATGTACAAATAAAATTCCAATTGGTCCAGCAGTCGGTTTGCTGGTGAACAAGGTTCCAACTTCCAAGTTTCTACCCTAAACAAGACCAGTGAGAAACGGCAGACGAATAGATGCAAGCACACAACAACACAGCAAGCCAGCCAGCAAGCATAAACACAAACACCCCTTCTACATTGAGAGAAGTGAAAAAAGAAACAATCATTCAATTCCGCATCTGATATGTGTGGAAAAATAATCAGCAAACTTAAAATATGTCGACAACTAAAAACAAAACACCCCTTGAACAATTGGAAAGGAAGGAAAAAATTACTTTTGCATCTACAGAACCCCACCCCATCCCAAATTGTTGATCCTTCTACAACAGACAAAAAATGAGCAGAACTTAAGGTTGAAGTGAATGAGAAGAGAGGATGCCGCATTGTTATGCAGTAAATGGTACATTACACAGCATACATGATATCACCAGCTCCACTGCCTCGTTTCTAGTATCTCCATATGGTTCCAGGATAATAACCGAGCCAAAGTAGATGTTACACTGCCCATTTTACATGTTTTTCACTACCCACCTCATCATAGTATGACTTCAAATATTTTAGATAGCTCCTAAAACACATAAAGCAGCTAGCAGGCACTCACAGCTCGAAATTCAGCAATTTATCCTACTGAATCATAGGAAATAGTCTGGTGTTCTTCGAGTTACATCAGGCTCTCCCCTCCTGGGAGCTGGTTCGAACTGCATTAAAATTTAATATTTGATTTTAACTCCTTAGCTGCAAAATAATTTCTAATGCAACACAATAACATATTCACATCAAAATTTCATCCCCGGGAATAATCAAAATACTATTAATGGCCCATGTAAAGTGTGCCTAGGGGAAGCCTGTCCTTTTTGCATATATGTTTGTGTGCGAGTTTGTGTTGTGTGCACGTCTGTCTCCGTGCATGTATGTGTGTCTCTGTGAGCCTGCACGTGAATGTGCGTGTGCGTGTGCGTGTGTGTGTGAGAGAGAGAGAGAGACCTGAATGAATGTGTGTCCTTTACAATCATCTACTTCTAGGATCGATGCCATGTTACCACATCGATAACAATAATTGGGTGCACTAAATATAGTTACCACCTTTTGCTCCTGTCAAAAGAAAAAAAATTCAAAGATTCAATTGAAATGCCAGTCACTAAGCACTATAAACAAATCGACAACCAGAGTTTCCAGTAGTTACATGGCCCCAGTTGAATCCCTCCATAACAAGCTGATGTGCTCTAGCAATAAGCTTTAAGTTGTTGGTATGGTTGAACTGCTCAGATATATCCTGTCAAAATACAGTGATCATAGATATAACTTAATTTCCTCAAGTTATGAAATCCATAAATATAAAACAAAAGGAGAAGTTGCAAAATACTTGGCCAAAAGTATATCCAGCGCCTCTGGGCGAGATTCCCCAACCACAACGATCATCAGGGTCAGACCATAGAAGATCACACATGGGTCCCTCGTGAGGAACTTCTTGAACACGGTCAAAATTACGAATATTATCGAGGGTTTCAATTGAAGGAGACAATCCACCATGGAGACAAAATATTTCTGATTCGACCTAAAAATTTACAATATAACAGTGTCAACATTAGAAGTAACAAATCATAGACAAGGAAGATGGAATCGGCTAAGAGGTATAAGAATTACAATCCAACATTGATTAAGATGATTCATTAATACAACTACTGGTAAATACAAAGCTAGCATTTAGAACTGAACCTAAACTCCAGTTTGTTTCAGGTAAATATCAAGGTATAGTAGAGTATCAACTTCAGGAATGTGCAACGGTACGATCACTAAAAGCCTTAAGAAAGTGCTCAAGCTCTCCCTTCCAGCTGACAGATGCATTGACCACGTCTTCACACAGCATCCAACAAGCAACAGCTAGAAGGATGAGCTCACAGTGAGGGCAATCTATTTATAGCTACCATGTTCCAAACACTATATACTGTTTGTTGAGACTTAAGTAGCACGAATACCGACACTGCTAAACACCAATACAGATAAAACATGTTTATCAAAATAGGATATTAATACTTAGGAAATAACTCAAATGTTACCATCTCTTCACATGCATATTCCTTCATTTAAGTTTTGTATATCATGCTCACTTGACTAGGGAGCATAGACACTTTGACTATGTAAATGTGTCAGATACGCGTTATTCAGTGTAATTGAATAAAAAATTGTTATTACAAGAAAATGACCACCACTAATCTTTGTTCATGTGTCTACGAACCCCAAGACATGATATTATTTTGCAGCGTCGTTTATCCCCAAGACATTGTCCTAATTATCTTTTTGGGATACCCCAAATTATGTCTACCTTGTCAAATCAAATAGTTAGTGATACAACTTTTTTTAAAAATTCCGTTTGTTTTACTTCCAAATGCACACCTGCAATGAATATTATGCCTAGCAAAGCTTCACAGAAGTAAAATTAATTAGCAGCGTTTTAAGTCTGTTAATTATTCCCGTGAACTAGTTCCTGAAAAATAAAATCCACATGGATAGAAAGGAGGATTTATACTTCTTCATATATATTGACATCCCATCCCCCTTATTAGGGCATTTTCTCGTAAAACAATTTATTTCCTAAAAAGTAGATAAAGTATTAACTTATTAAGTGAATAACAAAACTTAATTAGAACCATCCATACTTTTCTACTTTGTTTAGGATACAAGTTCGCTAGACTGAAATTCAGTTTTGACCTTGCTTGAATGTACATGAATTCAAGGTGCGCAGCCAAATAAGTGAAGTTTGAAACTTTCAACAGCTACTCCTTATTTCTCAGTGTATGAATATTACTCACTGCGTTCCACAAAAAAGAGTACCATTTACAAAATTTACGTATATTAATGATATTTTTTTGTTCCATGTATATCCCTAAAAATATTAAGTTGTTAGTTTAGTAGTGTGGTTTGATAATGAAATTATGATGTCAAGCTTGAGGACATTATGCAACTTTATACAACAAACATCTAAAAAGAAACTTTTTGTGGAACAAAAAAAATTTACAAATGGGACTCATTATGTGGAATGGGGGGAGTAAATGAAAAACAAAACTTATAAACTGTGACACTTCCCTACTCTAGTTAGAATACAAGTTTTGCTACCCGCATTCAGTTTTGTAAAAATTTCAAACACAAGAAACAAAAAGTCCAAAGATAAAAATATATAATCATACTAACCAATGCTGTAAGGGGAAAATAGTCGAACAGATCTGTAAAGATCTTCCACACATTGGCATTACCATATCTGCAAAAACCAACAGTAGGTTATGAGTACCAATATGCAGAGAACAATAAATAGCCAGAGAGACAAAGAGGGCAATTAAGGTATCTGAAGCAGTAGAGGGAAGAAATTTAAGAGAAAATTAAATTAGTTAATAAATTAATCTATCAAGAAAGATTAGCACCAAAACACACTTACAAAGTACACTTACCAGATCAAATATCATTACATTCTTTATAGAAAATGAAATTTTATTAGAAGAATATAGAGATTACAAGGGAAGGGGGGGTGGTGAGACACGGATAGCAAATTAACAATTGGAAAAAGGTTCTCCAATCTCTACAAAGATCAGGCACAGAATGCCTATAATGGTCCAACGAGAAGGAAGAATGATGATCCTAATTCACAGCACAGCAAACGATAGAGAGCTGTCCCCAAAAAAGTTGAGCTGTTGGATTGTTCTACCGAAAGAATATAAAAGGTAGCACACATCCTAGAAATATAAAATAACATTATATCCTAGGTATAAACAGAGACAAAAATAGGAGGCAACTATTCTGAACTACTGATGTCGTCAGTTTTGTAATTTAATACATGCCTTCTAGAAAATATATGTGAACATTGTTTACTAGTGCAAAAAACAGTTCTTGCCTGGCGAATATGGATTTTCAAGCAAGTAAAAACCCTCGTCATACAGAAAATATTCGTCAAGCAGGAATACCTATTAGGCACGTCATAGACTCATGTATCATGAGACATATGGGTAGACGAGTACAATGAGTTTCTAAATTCAAAAATGCATACGGCTCAACTGTAAAGTTGTCCAATATCTGCATGTCATTGAGGATTATTTCAAATTCAAGTTATTCCTTCTATCAGCTAGCTCATGGGATTTCTCTTAATACTCTTGTGCATCCTGAATGTTTATAAATAGGTTCATGTCCTCCTACATGTGTACTACAGACAGTAAGGACTTAAATACTCCCTCCATCCACCAAAAGATGATATGAGCACCCAAACAAATGTCCACCAAAGGATGACACAACTACAAAATTCAAATGAAAAAAAAAATGATACTGTTTTAAGCCCAAAAATGTACTTATACGGAGTCCACTAGTTTTAATAAAGAAAAGTCATTAATGTACTTGAGTGAGGTCCACGACAAGTAAAATTGGAACTCATTTTACAATCTCTAATTTAATTTTCTTAATGTGTCAAAATTGTACTCGAGACATCCTTTGGCGGACAGAGGGAGTAGAAAATAAAAAAGTAACCTCTCTTCATTGACACTCATAGTCTCATTTCTACTAGTTTAAAACATGCAAAAAAAAATTAAGATATCGATGTAACCATAAGAAACGTATATTGTTCATTTTACAGAAAGGCAGCATGAGACCATATACCATAAGAAGACAAACAAAGATATTTCAATAATATAAGTATATTCCCATGAGCTCATATATGTGGCGAAAAGCCACAAACAAAATCAACACCTAAGCAACCACGTGACATCAAGACATTGTTCTGCCAGAAATGCCATCTCACAGGACAAGGTTGTGAAAAACTCACTTTCTTAGGCATTCATCATAAAATCCATAAACTTGAGTAATCTGCAAGAAATAAAAAAAGGAGCCATGATGATATAGTGCTGATATTAAATCAAAAGGCCATAATGGAATAGAATAAATACTTAAACCTAAACCTGTATGGAAGAGGACATCAGAATAGAACTTCTGACAATATTTAACTATAGCTATCACCCGGCTCCTACTAAAGATAAAATATCAATTCAGAGAAACACATCCTGGGTGACAAAATGGGAGCCATAACCTGGCTGTTAAACAAGCAAAAGGCAGAACATGAAATAAAAAAAATACTTGGAAAAAATTATACCTGACGACTCTCATGGTTTCCTCTCAAAATAGTAATTCGCTGAGGATACCTCACTTTGAGCGCCGCCAAGAGCTGAAAAGGTGAAAAAAGTGGTATCAGAGACAACAAGGACAGCAACTCAATTCACAAAGGCAAGACAATCCATCCTTCTAGTTTGAATAATTCATAACAAGAACGCAAACATTTCATGTTAGTACGAGCAAAACATGGGCTTATATGTATGAGAGAGGATTTCAGAACTTAAAAGCACAATAACATAAACCTATTGTCACAAGCAGAGTCACTTAGAACACTAGAAAGGTTAGCATTGATTATAAATTTCTAAATAATTTGTGAAACTCCAGAAGTTGGTAGGCCTGAGGCAGGCTTAAGAGTCGATGGTAATTACATGTATCATTTTTTAATTTGGCAAATAGTTTGCCATCCTAGACTCCTAGTGAACTTGGTAAAACGAACCAGTGAAACTGATGAAGGATATCTCAAGCTTAAAGACATGGCATATTTACAACTTAGGCTTCGCTCAATAGACCCAACGTCATATTCTACTTATTCTAAATGTATCATAACCTACTTGTTTTAATAACGTCATATCACATATTGTTTTTAGTGTTGTATCCGTATCGCGCATCCATATCGATGATTCATAGGAAGGAAACCTTCTACAGTGATGCTCTACGGCTCTAATTGTGGTTTAGACATTTGTTTCATAAACTTGTATACTCTAAGTTCAAAGGAGTTAACCTGTAGTTTGTAATCCAACATATATGCAATAGCAGTTTACACTTACCGTTACTGTTTCAACTGAATAATAGCCACGATCAACATAATCTCCCATAAATAAGTAATTAGTATCTGGACACTACAAAAAAAGAAAACTAGATTAGTTAAGAGTTCAAGCTAAGTATCAAGGCATGAATACAATAAGATATCTATTACGAACTAGAGTATTCAAATTATAATCTGCATGAACCTGCAGCTCAAGTGGCTTAATTCAATGTTCAATGAGAAGAACTCCAGAAGCATAAAAATGCAGCCAACAGAGCATTGAAAAATAAAATAATTGTGAAGTAGCATATAACATCATAGTGCTTCTCTCAACCACATAGTCCAGTACAAAAAAAGTAGAGCTACACAATGGGAAAAGCTTGAGCAACCCATTTTCTTCACATCGCTCCAATATGTTCAAAGCTGAGAGAGGGAGTGAGAAATAAAACCAAAAATCCCGTATTACAATGCTCTAAACTAACATAAATATCATTACCGTCATCATATAACCTTGCTTAGGATGCAGCCACCACATAGAGATGAGATGCCAGCTCAAATTCATTTAAAAAAAATAGATCCTCTGAGTAAACAACTTCTCCAACACATTATTAATTAAAAAAATATCCCAGTAAAATAAGATGCCAAGAACCATCTAGAATTGAGCCTCATAAATATAATATATCTGCACTAACTATAAAGAATTATGTTTCCCTTCTCTTAACAAGCCATGGTCCAACCGAATGACCTGATATTTTAATCCCACTGACCATGATGGAAAAGAAAAGAAATTTGATGCAAAGGCTGATCTTAAATTATAAAATTCAATCTTACTTTAAGTAGCAATCTGAATTAGCAAATTTAAATACATTCCTACAAATACTCGAAGGTTCCATGCCCAAAAATTGCAAAATGCAAAAACCAGAAGGAAAGAAAAATCAGGAGTGGTAGAGATAGAGAACAGATACCTTCCCCCCAATTTGAAACAGCTCTGCAAGATCATGGAATTGCCCATGAATATCACCACAAATCGTCACCGGGCTTTTCACAGGCTGAAATGGACGCAAATAAAAGACTAATTAAAATGTTGAAACCAGATCTCAGCTGATATTCTTTTTTATATATACAAGTCATATCTCGAATCTCAATTGATATTCTTCGAATGGAACAAAGCAGGAGTGTCAATTTTCAAGTTAAATCTAACTTTTAAAGTTCATAATATATGCATATTCAATATTTCAGTCTATGCTTTGATGGAGACTTAAAGAAAAATAATTTTTCAAGATTTATTTATTTTATCATTTTATTTTGACAAGTGTACTTGTGACTATCACTATTCTAAAAAGCCACCTAGGCGTTAGGCCCCCTGGCGCCTCGCCTAGGCCCAAAGCGGCAAAAAATCCCTCTAAGCGACTAAGCAGGGCCTAGGCGGCCTAGGGGACCTAGACGGGAAATTAGGCAGGCTAGGCGGCCAATTTAAATTTTATTATTTAATAGCAATCTTGTTTATGAATTGTTAGCCATACTTAGCATATGGTATTTGTCATTTTCTTAAAGTCCTCAATTTTGAAGATTACACATACAAATAATTTCATAATTAATAATATCAAATGTCTCATTCAATAAACTTCACACTAATTTTTAAAAATAACATTTATTTAAAATTTAAAATATCTCAAATTGATTTTTAAGAAATTAATATTAATTTGTTTGTGTTTGAACTTTGAACAATTGCATGTTTGTATTTGAATTTTGACATTGACAATATGGATATGTGTTTGAACTTTAAGCAAAGGCCTTTATTATCTTTATTATAGATTGTTTTACTTTATATTATTGTTTTGTTTGGATAAATGTCAGATAAAATATTAAAACTGACTTAAAATAAAAAATCATGCATAGGCCCCGCATAGGCCCCCTAGCCGCCCGCCTTTTAGAACATTGGAACTAAGTAAGTTACATGTCATTTTTTGTTTTTAAATAGTCTTCTAGAAAATACATTCCTTAAAACAAAAACTATTTTTGGAACCAATGAAGCCTAAGATGGATTATACAATAAATGACCGAGATAATTTAAATCAAAATTAAACTGAACACATAATTATATAATATTGTAACAGTTGTTAATAACAACAACAATGGGCGAAAACAAAAGACAAAATGGCAAACCTGCACATTGCTTTCATCCATTAGAATCTCCTTAGCCTTCTCACACAGCACCCTAACCTATACCACAGAAATAAAACATTTCATAAGGGGAACAGAAAGAGAGTTCTTAAAATAGAGAGATTACAGACCGAAACACAATAGCTTTTAACAAGGAAATTCTGTGCGATGACAAAAGTAGATTAGATGTCCATTCCCCATCTCAAAATCAAAACTAGCCTCTTAAAGGAGGCACTATATACGCAAAAGAAGTCTAACTAATAGTAAACAATCAATGTTACAAACTTAAAGTCTTAAATAATATTAATTTTCACTTGGCTTCCAAAAGGCAAGAACTATCACTTTAGAGTTAAAACTTTAAACCTCTCTATCCTTTCTCCAATTTAAGAGCACCACAACAGCAACCTAGCCTCCTCATCCCAAAAAAATATGGGTATTATCACGACTTCCCTTAATTTTTTACGAAATCAATTTCCTCTCTGACACCACCATCACCATGAAAACAATAGCGCAATGTTCAAAAAGGCGTTTGAGGCGTACGCCTTGAGGCCCGCCTCGTAGCGAGGCGGGAGGAAGCTGTAGCGAGGCTACCGCATCAGATACAAAAGCAGAAGCTTGCGCCTTATTTGGCTAAAGCTTACGCCTCAGTGCGTTGCACCTCAAGGCGGGTCAAGGCTTGCGCCTTGAGTTGATTTATAAAAAAGCCCTTAAATCTGTTCGTTGCTTCACATAAGCCTATTGACAACTGCGACTTCTGACTTCCACCAGCCGATCGACTTGCGATAGGTTTGTTTCTTCGTCTTCTTCTGTTGGCTGCTCGTCTTCTTCTTCTTCTCTCCCTCTCGTTCTCTACCGTCTTCTCTATCTCGTTTATTTTTATTCAGTCTCCTTAGTCTTCTGCTGCAGCAACAAATTTTTTTATTACAATTATTAATTATATATATATATATATAACAATCATATGTATTAATGTATATACAGTAAATCAGTAATAACTAATAAGTAATAACATTACTTGTGAATATGTTTTAAATTTCAATTAATGATCTTAGGCAAAAAAAATTACTACAAAGGAATTGTTATTTAATATGTAAATTGTTTATATAAATTAAATTATTTATATAAATATGTAAATATTTATACATATTAACAATTTACAATTTAATTTAATATGTAAATTAAATTGTTTACATATTTATGTAAATTAAATTAAATATGTAAATTGTTTATATAAATTAAATTGTTTACATATTTAAATTGTTTATATAAATGTGTAAATTAAATTGTTTATATAAATTAAATTATTTACATATTTATACATATTTATATAAACAATTTAATTAAATTGTTTACATATTTATGTAAATTGTTTATATAAATTGTTTATAATTCCTATTATCGCATATATAAATTGTTTTGGGGACTTTTAGGTTTTCAAATTGAGGCTTACGCCTCGCCTCGTCCGGAGAAAAATGCGTGATACCGCTTTTAACTTTTTCGAACATTGCAATAGCGTTCGAGGTTTATTATTAATTTAAGAACAAACAAGAACATATCTGACACACGCCATCCTACGTTATGTTATTCATGATAAAAGTCTTCAAAATCTAGAAATGTCACAACATTGTTTCATTACTTTCTTGTTTAAGATACACACAACCGTTTCAAGATTTTAAGCACCAACTACACCCAATTTAAATGATAAGAGGAAAATTCAAAACACCTCCAGCTCTCAAAAGGAATCATCTCAGAAATAAGGGCAAAAAGGTTTGGATATTTTTCTTTCAAGTTCTTAGTTTATAGGAAATGGATTAATGTTTCTAAACAAGTAACATATAAAATCAGCAAACAGATTACAGAACCAACTATACTCACTTGAATTAAATATAAGAAAACTTAAAACATATCCGAGAGTTATCTAAGGAAAGGATGTAGCTTTTGTTCCTCTCACCCTGTATTCATTTTTTATTCAATAACGATAAGGTGAAAATGCCTAATTTTTCTTTAAAGCCCTTGGCTTACAAGATGAGCTTACATTGTTTATATAACAAGTAACACACCAAAACTCCACAATAGATTTCCTAATAAAACTTATGAGAATGTGTTTAGCATTGTACATCATCAGATTTGATTTCAAGTCTACTGCAGACAGAGTAGATCCAACACCAAAGTGCAGTCCTAGTGCAATAATCTTGTGGAAAGAAATAAGAAAATATTTTTTTATTAAAAAAAAGGTGCTCTAAGCTCCCTTTCTAAGTACATTCAGGCGTTCTGCATGCAGGCTATCTCATGCAGTAAAGACAAACAAGAGCGGTAACAGATGACAAAAGGCCTTTTTTCATTAGATATCTGATCTTAGCACAAACAACAATATCAAATGAAAAGAGAGAGACTCTAACACCAGTCTTCTCTTCAGAAAAAAACTTTTTTTGAGCCAAAAACTATCCCAAACATCCCAATCCCATCACTCTTATAACCCACAATTAAACCTACAACATAATTTCCAAATCCACTCTTCTAACCAGTGCAAAAATAATTATAAATAGTTCAAAAAAGTCAATCCAAACCAATAAATCAAAGTCAAATACTCTAAACAATACCAAATATAATATTAACTAAATATATCCCCAAAAATATCTCTGAAACCTGCGCCTGAATATTTCTAAGTGCTGGTTATGAGCTGCATCAACTACCCACATATGAGAAGAACCCAGTCATAACTCATAATGAGTTGGTCATCTGGTCTGCATATACCTTTGATAAAGTCTTGGATCCAACAGTGTGATCCTTGTATTCTCAGGTATCTCATAGTCTCCCCTTAACAAGAATCTTTTCAGTCGCACCTTCCTTTGTGTACAAAATTGTTAACTCGAAAATGTTTTCTATAGTTTTATCTGTTCAGTTATGAGATGGGATAATTACGTTTCCCGAATCATGGCCTGGTTGGAAAAAAGGACTCATATTGTCGCTCCAAGGAGTAGGCATTAGGTCCAAATCTCTTCGGAATTCTGCAAGATCCAAACTTTGTGATAAGTACCTTGTGGAAATCTTCCCTTTTGCAAGAAGCACCTTAACCTGATATGCCACGTTGATCCTATCATTTTATAGTATTCTTCACCACCTCACGTAACAGATACCATCAGTATACCCAGGAATAAAGCTTGGCAAACGAAGAAGATCAAGCAAACTGCCTTGTGGAAGCTGCTTCACTGATTATTCCTGCTGTTGTTCTGTTTCACATGATACCCAGGCATAGAATGAATTCACTTTTTTAAAGGCGGATCCCGGGGGTGTATTTAAGAAAAGCTTAATCTTTCATTCACCAATTCTCTTTCAATTTTCAAGACACAGGGCTGAAGATTCGGAATTCATTCCCGCTAAAAATCATAGCTAAATCCACGAAAAATGAACGGATCTCATATACACCACAATTCAAACACCAAAAAAAACCTAAAATCATCTCAAAACTCCAATCACCAATCAATCAAACAATGAATCAGAAAAATACTCAAACTTTCCAACTAAAACAAACCGTATAAAACCAAATATGATGCCCAACGGAACATAAAAAAATGGAATCGACAAGAAAAGAAATAAAGTTGAACCTCTTGCTCAGATAAGGGTTTGCACTGCATAAGCTGCGCAATTTCCTCGTCAAGATTGCCATTAGCGCTCGAGTGCACCGGATCCATGCGTAATTTCTTCGAACCACCCAAACCCTAATAATTATCTCTTCCTTGTGGTTGTTCGTTGTAGATAGTGAAGAGAGGGGAGTGGGAGCGAGCGGTGGTGGTGAAACCAATGGGCAAACCCTGGCTTTTTCTCAAAGCTCTCTTTCTTTAATCTTTACTAAATTAAAAAAAAATATATATATATATATATATATATAATATATATTTTCAAATTATTTAAAAAATAAATAAATAAATAATTTAGAAATAAAATACTCCATTCAAAATTGAATAATTGACGGTAAAAACTAACGAATTTTACAAAAAAATTTATTTTTATCAACTAACTACACTTTTTTAACTTTAATCAATAATCCTATTTTTTCTAAAATTGTTGAACAAACATTAGTTAACTTCGTTTGACTATTTATTTCTTTAATTACATGTTAGCTAAAGTTTGTCAACAATTTTAGAAAAAATAAAAATTTGTAGTTTATTAGTAAAAATATTAAATTTGTGAAAGTTCATAAAACATCATTTTGATTCCATTATAGTCGTATGTAAAACACCCAAAAAATACGAAGTAGTAACAATTTTGTAAGTTAATAACTATCAACAAAAAGAAACTATTTAAAAAAAAATAAAAAGAGCAAAAAATATAATTTGAGGGACTAAAATAAAAATAAAACGAGTTTTATTAACCAATGCTAAATACTGATAATCTTTAGAAACTACATATCCTTTAGACTTTAGAAATTACAAATATTTGAGTGACAATATTTATAATAATAATAATAATTTCTTCAATTTCAAATAAACTAATTATAATATGCCACTTTAAATCTACATAATAGATTTAAATTATATTTAATAGTTGTAAGGAAAATTATGATAATGTTTTTTTATGAATTTTTTTCTGCGTGTGCATTATTTATATGAGTTATATTGTCATTGATATATATATATATATATATATATATATATATATATATATATATATATATATATATATATATACATATACTCTGTAGAGATCAAGAAGATTCTCCTTAAATAAAGATTTACCTTAAATAACATTCTTTTATCAAAACGACGTAGTTTTGGAGAGGGCGCAATGGCATTAATATTTATAAACATAAAGAAATAATGAAATGAGATGAATAAAATTAATTTTATTATTATTTTAATAAATATTATAAATATTTAGGTAAAGAAAAAGAAAGAAAAATTCATTATTTCTTTATGTTTATAAATATTAATTTATTTATGTTTTTTTAATTGGCAATATTTTTTTTTTGTCTAAAAAATTCAAAAAAAAAATTGGTCTTATACAATTAAATATAAAGTCAACATGTATTGTATATGTCACATAATCAATGGTGTTATTTTATTTTATTTTTTTATGCTGCCACATCATAAAATAATTTTTTTTTGTTTTTTTTTCAATGCCACGTGTGCAATTTGTTAACGTCCGTCCAAGAAATTGGACGGAATGGGCTTATTGAATATTTTTAAAAAGTTCAGTGGGCTAATTGAATATTTTAAAAACACAATGGCTAATTCGTTAAATCACTATAATCACAGTGGCCAAAAAAATGCTTTTTGCCATATATATATATATATATATATGAGTCTGGACGCCCGGATTTAAGTATCGTTCGGACTTTTTTTTTTTTTGCTTTTTTTTATAAAATAACTAAAAAAAAGTTTAATATTTTATGGAATTGAAATTTTTTCATAATACAGTGCTTTGTGTGTGATTTGGATACACATAACAAAATATGTATGTACAGACTGTACAAACATATTTTGTTATGTGTATCCCAATCACACTCAAAACACGGTATTATAAAAAAAAATTAATTCCATAAAATATTAAAAAAAATTAGTTATTTTAAAAAAAAAGCAAAAATAAAATAAAATATTTGGGGTCCGTATTTTAGCCCAGTCCGGGCGTCCGGACTGGATCTCCATTATATATATATATATATAATATATATATATATATACATATATATATATATATGGGTCCCCATCTTAAGTTCATCCCTTATCCAACTCACTAACTCACCCCCTTTAGCACGGACACGGACGGTTGATCATCTGACGATGTCTCATACTTTTAGCAACGCTATATGTTGTCTGTCGCTAAAAGTATGTATTTACGGTTGTATATGGCCGAACTATAACCCAGAAGTCCGTCGCTAAAGGGGTGAGCTCTAAGTGAGTTGAATAAGAAAATGCTTAAGATCCCAGACTATCTATATATATATATAGACATCGACCGATAGATTAACAAATAATATATACACGAGTAAGATAATATTAGTGTAGAATCATTTTGTATTTTATTGTTGGATATGTTTGTTTTAGTTATTGCTTATTCAATTCTGTTTGAATAATCCCTATTGTTTAGGGTAGTTTATGTTTGAATATTTTCTTAGCTATCTACACGTTTTTAGTTAATGCTATACGTGGTTGTTATCTACATTTTTTCCATTCACTTGGAAGGCTTATAAAGCCACCAGTCAGTTCTTGAATTTAATAAGAAAAAGCATTCTCCAGAATATATTGTGTGCACAAAGATAGAGTGCCTTAATTTTATTTTATTTTTGAGTTTTCAGGTTGAGAAGGAGTAAAACAGAGAGGTAGAGTTTGAGAGAAACACTCAGGATTATTGAGAGAGTCAACCAATGGCGGCAGAGAACAACAATTTCTCCCAACCTGCTATACCTAGATTTGATTATCACTATGACCACTGGTCTATATTGATGAAAAATCTCTTGCGATCAAAGGAGTATTGGGGTTTAGTTGAGGAAGGAATTCCCACTATAGCTGATGGAACTCAACCTACACAAGCACGGTACAAGGGTATTGTTGGAATTTGAGTCTAAATTAATATGGGTGTCATTAATTAATTTTAATGATTCCATATATTAATGTGTTCTACTCCATGAGTAGATTAAATTAAGTATTTGGAAGCTTAAATTCATAGAGTAATGAATGAGATATTAACTCCCAAAGATCATACTTGAAAGATAATAAATACATGTGAGAAAAACTAAGTCCCACATAGGTTAAGAATTAAAGATTTTATATGTTTATATACAAGGAAAGTGATATTGGGTTTGGGCCCCAAGGGGCACCCCACTTTTGTGGAAGGGAGAGGACCTAGCCAAGGCTAGGTTCGAACCCTGTGTGTGTGCGTGCCTGGCCATGGGTCCATTTAGCTTTACAGCTCTGGGTCGTGTATATAATTTTTTAGACAAAATTTATTTAAATTTTTTAATTAAAATTTATTTATTTAATTCTATTATCAAAACTGTGTCGTTTTGAGAGTTGTTGGGACGTCCCCAAAATAGGTATACATCACCCATCTTGGGTCGCCAAATATATAGTACAAAAATTCAAATACAAACTTAATTATACAACTGACGTGTACAATACGCCAAAACATAGCTGAGAGTTTCAACACTGATAATGTCTTATAGAGAGTATAAAAACTCAAATAAAGTCCTCATTACATTTATTGTCACACTAGTTCACAAAATAGTGAGGACTACTAAGGCAGACATCTGGACTATCACTCCGTTCCCCGACTGGTCTTTGCTACGTTCTCATTTCCTGAAGAGAACAATGAAAGTAAAAGGGTGAGCTCAACTAGCCCAGTAGGAAATATTATGACTAAGATAATGCAGAATAAATTATCCTTAGACTTCAACAGTGTTAAACTGATATAATATAACAAACATCAAGTTTAACTGTAGCGGAACAAGCAATCCATTAAAAGAGTCAAGTAGAGAATAAAATATACTATCTTTTATGATTTAAAAGATTTTTCATCACTTTTATCGCTGGAACTCAGCTTAATAAATAATCCACATCATCGAATCACCCCTGCACTACGGCCAAGGATATTCTTTAGTATCACAACCACACATTATCCATGCACTACGGGCCAAGGATATTCATGTATTCATCAATGGTCATGATCATGCCAACAACTGCCTCTCAATGCACTACGGGTCAATTGATGAGACTTTTACCACATCATTTTGTAACATTACTATCATGATTATACCGAATAATCCTCAGTCATAATTATACCAAGTCCATCTACATGCACTACAGAATACAGATGACTTTCAACATAATATAAACATGAGGATGATGACAATGATATAAGAATTCAATAAAACAAGTTTAAGAATTAATTTATCCGAGGAACTAATAACGTCCAAATTGTCAACATGATCTTTGCTTTGTGGAGTAAAATTCAAGAATGCTTAGAAGAATATTTTATGAAAAGATCTTTGGATGAAGCGCAAATATCAAAAAATATTCCACTAATTTCATGGAGTATAAAAGTCAAAACTTTAACCAATTGAGTATAACAAGGAATGGAATAACAAAAGAAATCACCGCAGGCGTGCGATAGACATACACAGGCATGTTATTCAACGGGATAATAAATAATGGAACCGGTCCCAGTAAAAGCGCATGATATGATATTCCAATGTAATAATAAAGACGAATCGGTCCGCCAGTAAAAGCATGTGATGTGATATTCAACGGAGATAATAAAGATTTTAACCAGTCCGTGAAAACTTATGCAGACGAGGATGTTCAAAGAATAATAAAGAATGAAATAATGAAGAATTTCACCAAGTATAGGGTAGCCCACGATATACGAGTTATTCCAATGAATAATAAAGAATGGAATAACAGAAGTTCTCTTCATAGATAAGAAAGAAATAATACTCCATACCTTTAGAAAAACTAGAAACTGGAATAAAGAGGTAGCAGACTTCTCTTCTTCTTTCTCTCTATAATAAGTGCTCTATAGCTTTAGTGAATTGGTGAGAAATAAAGGAAGAATGAGCTTCTATTTATAGGAAAATATAGTTTCGATAATTACACGTTTTGGGGCTCGAAAAATTACAGTATAATACCTTCCTCTTTTTCTTCATTTTTAATTTAGTCTTGCAAGTATTATCAAACTTGCACCACCTCCCCTAATAGTAAATAATGTGAATCAATAGTACAATCATGTGAATAAATAGTATAATCATGTGAAAAAAATTAATTACGGTATAGTACCTTCAACTATACCTCTATTTTTAACTTAGTCATGCAAGTATTATCAATCTTGTACAAACTCCCCTAATAGTACATGAATATGATTCAATAGTACCCACATGTGAACAAATAGTTATATAAGCATGTGAATTAGTAGTAATTAAGTGCTCATTTATCCGATAAATTACCCGATTTATCAATATAACCCCCAAACATCAATTATCATTGAAATAGATGTCGATTTCCGTTAACACTAATAATCCCAACACAATAGAACTATCAATTTCATCTTTAATCAACACAACTTATTCATCATTAATATTATAACTCACAATATTTAATAACCGAATTGTCGTTCCTGGAAGAAGAAGGGGCTTTCCGATAAAGGATTTCTCCTTATTAACAAGCAATTAGATTATCTAACCTCTCGATGTGAACTTACAGACATTGTCAATATTTTAAATAATAATATGAATAACTTTGTCGTCTCAATTATTGATTTAATACTATAAAATAGCATGTAGATGGTACTGTGACAATAATTGAATCAATAATATGATGCAACAATTACTATAGCAATAATTGAGTATAACTGAGTGACTTCTCATGTAAGCATCAATAATCAATATCGTGTGCTAATATTGAGTATAACTCTCTCTATAGTTTCTATCTCTAGAGTTTCAGTGAATTCGTAAGAAATAATGAAGGAATGAACTTCTATTTATAGAAGAATGGACTGCATAGTAATTAATTCATGAACGGTCCATTGATTTCTTTTAATCGGACGGTCCATATTTAAAAGCAAAATCTTTTAAATAAAATATAATATATTCTATTTATAATCTAATAAAATGAATAACTTCGTAAAAAGTATTACATTTTATATAAAAAAAATTACTATGCAAAAATACTATCACGCAGCTTTATTCAACACTATGCATAATAAAATATAATATATTCTATTTATAGAATAACTTTATAAAAGTATTCTATTTTATATAAAAAGATTTTACTATGCAAAACACTATGCATAATAGAATATAATATATTCTATTTATAGAATAACTTTATAAAAGTATTATGTTTTATATAAAAAGTTTTTCTGTTTTATTACATTAATAATACTAATAAAACAAAATTGAGTGACTTATCACGTAAACATCAATAATCAATCTGCAAGTGCTACTAGCAAAGCCACACGTATTATCTTATTTTTTAACACCGAGTGTTTCAAACAGCTTAACGATACAACTTTCATTATTATTTTTATAAAAATATTTTTGTCATTTTCTCAATCCGACAATAATTTTATTGTGGGGTCCACCAATGATTGTACCGTCGTACGAATATTCTCCGACAAAAAGAATATTCCCCGACCAATCAAATATTATACAACAACTTGCATACTTTTCAAAATTTATAAATACTACCCACAACTATAACATTATCTCAAATTCACACCATAATATTCAAAAAAATATTTCGGGAAAATTAAATCTTTATTCATAAAATCTGGGGTCTCACATTATATAACCACTTGCTTACTTTGCAAAATTTATAAATATTACCCACAACTATAACATTATATCAAATTCACACCATAATATTATTCAAAAGTATATTTCGAGAATAATTAATCTTTATTCATAAAAGTTGCGGTCTTATAAGGAAGGACTCCTTTTGAGTTTGTATACTGTCTATTAAACAATATTTTTATTCAAACTCACAGTATATGTGTTGTCGTATTTTGCACGACAATTGTATTACTGAAGTTGTATTTATTTCTGTACCATGTATTTGGCGACTCAGAATAGGTGATGTATACCTATTTTGGGGGCATCACAAATCATGTCAATTTTAAATTCAAAAATATTTTAAATAAATGATTTTGATTGTGTTAAATGTGTCAACCCACTTATGATACATGTCTGACCTATTTAAATTTAGGGTTAAACGTGTCGACATGTTAATGTCATAAAAACCGTATAGACTTAATACTAACCCCATTATTATATATCGTGTTACAATGTCGTGTTACAAATTATCTCACCTAAATATTATAGATATTACAGTAAAATTATATATAGAATATAATGGTTAATTCTCTTCCCCTTCCCCTAATGCTCTCCTTTTTAAATTTTAACTTAAAAGAGTATATTACTTTTTTATCCTTATGAGATTACATATAGACCTGACAAAAGAGGCCCAGTGCCCTGGTGAGATAACCGGTTCCCACTGTAGTAGGACGTTGAAACTTGAGCTTGTTTTAGCCCATGAAAATCTGAGGCG